>CM076575.1:1912800060-1913151714 GCA_034641835.2 Pinus albicaulis
AACATATTGAACCTACATGGGTCAGTTATAAAAATCACTTAACTTACTCGTATAGTATATGTAATCATGTATGCACAATCACTTACATTAGACTAGTATGAGCTTACTATACACCTCTTGCTTCGTATCACTGATTATAAGAACATAACTTCATCATAGAGCTAAATATCACATGGTAATAATAGTAACATAATACGGCTTAATACAAGTATACAACTTATGGTATTTATTATTTATGATATGAAATTGGAACATACACTTGCTGATAGCTAGTAGATAAGGTGTCACTTACTCTACAATTTATTATCATACCACTATATTGGCCTAACCAATGACACACATAATATTAGTATGAACAAGGAGTAGTGATTATTAGTCATATACATGGATTCAAATCTATGGATTAACTAGTTTCACCTCTTACATTACCCTTACTTATTGTGACGTATTTATTACAAGCACTTTGATTATTATAAGTAAGCAGCTCTTATCCTTTTCATTATTATGGAAATAATTATGATCAACACTTAGCACACTAGTAACAGGGATCTATCATATATGTGTAACTATTGGTTAAAGGTTAAAGGTAAGTCATTCCAATCAATGGGATTAGTACTTATAAAAATCCTTACATGCAGTCCAATTAATGAGTAATCTCCAGTTTACATAGTCTACTAGTCTAAACGTATGTTTCCTAATCATCATGTTTGGTTTCTACTTAGAGTATGATGTTAGCTAAACTAATGGTAATCGGAGTTCCATGATGAAAAATAATCCCTGTACAAGTGAGCTTATAACGTGTACCAAAGTAAGCAGTAATACTAATCTTATAGGGTAATTATAGTTCCATTACCATTACCTTTATACGAATATGTTATACATTTGTACAAGGGATACTGAATACAAGATAAGCTGGGATAGATCACTAGTTAATGGTACTCATTCATCTTTATCGAAACAAATCATAGTATTCATGTTACTTACTCTTAATGGGATTGATAGGGCATTACATAGAACTTGTTAGCACTCCTTTTTTAAAAATATTTTCAAAGTCTGGTCATCATTCTATAAGGAATCAATTTGCAATTTCAGTTCGGTTGTAAGATGAAAGTGTCACTGTCAAAGTGTAGTGGTGAGAAAATTTCCTTTATACCTTCATTCATTTCATTTTCCCTCTTTTACCTTTCATTTTTCTAAAAACCCAAATTCCAGCGCTTCATTTCTTTCAAAACCCCTTTTTCACTATTAAAACCCATTTTTTTATAGTTAAAAAGTAGCTCCGCCCATCCACTAATAGCCATATAATATTTCCTTTTAAAATTACCATATATTTCTTTTATCGCATCTCTACCGGCACCGCAAAAAACCTTTGTAATAACATATATCATATGATATAACCTACCGCACTTAATAACATTGTGGACCCCTTAGCCTTTCATCCCAATCATCTTATCGCATTTTTAACTTTCATTCACGTTATAATTTTCGTCTCCTACAAAACCCCAGAAATGTGACTTGCGTTATTGTCTGGGACCCATATTTCCCTTTGATACGCCTCGAATACATTATAAAACCTTTTTATTATGATTCGGGCGTATCTTTATCATATTACCATGACTTAACAAAATACTCACTTTCTGCTTTTAAAAGCCTTTAATGGGGCCTACCCCATCACAAATCGCATTTTGTATTGCATCCATTCACCTCTACCTTTCCTTTTCCCAATTGCGATGTAAATTGGCCCCACCTTCCCTACCATGTCACCTCTCCTCTCATCACACATCGCACTTCATGAATCATAACCTTTAACTCATGTTCCTCATAATAACAAAATCCTGAATTCCTGATTGCGATTTGCGGGAAATCCCACCTCCTTGCCACACCATCACCCCCAATGAAAATCACATTCCCTCCCCCTTGTGTCTTATGTTTAAACGTTCTGACCTTGATCTGCGATTGTGATATACGTATAAAGGGTTTTCTCCTCTCGGTCATCATTTATTTGAAAATTTCTCCCGTTAATTAAATAAAACTCCACTATCTCTTTTAATCTGCCTCCATAACCTGTTTAGCCTCCATATTTCTTGCTCCTCTTTTATTTCTCCTACTAGCCCAAAATTCAACGTGTCTTCTTCTCATATATTTCACGTGCCAGATCATTTTTTTTCGAACCTATCTATATGGGCTTTTCCACTCCAACACTATTTCGAAAACCTATCGCGACAAACAAGAAACAAAAGGAAAGGAACAGCGGTAGAGTTTCTCTGAAACAGATTTCTACCATTACTCTCAGCACCAACACATTTCCACAAGGCACCGTGCAACATTCAAGAAATAGTCACAGGTTTACTTTCACTGTTGTTTACACTTTTGGTGGAGTTGGTTGCACCTGAACAGAGGAGGAGTCTTCCCATATACCGCCACATCATACAACCCTTTCAAATTTTTATCCTTGATGTTGTTTATTTTGATTATGTCATATCACTTTGTATTAAATTTTTTTGATAAGCCTCATCTCTTTCACATGATCGTAATAACTTTTGGGAACAGATTTATTCATTTTGTGGAGACGACAGTTTTATATTTTCGTATATATGTGACAAACTGCTATGAAGTAAGGGTTTGTTGGTTTTTTAGCTTATTGTATACTGTGTTGAATATTTCTGAGTTGATAATATATCTAGATGCACTCTTGAGGACTTACAAACTGTGTGGTGTGTGTATTGTTTTCCCTTCTGTTTTTACACACTTTATTTGTCTTTCCAGATTTATCATAAAAGTTCTATCTTATGCTTTTATAAGTCTTTTGAACATCCAAGACATATGGATCTATTTTTTTAAGTCTTGTTCCAAGCTTTCCTGATTCAGTATGAATTGAAGATTATTCATAAGCATTCCTTGAGGTGGAATTAAACCTTATTTCATGTTTTTTTAAGTCTTTTGATATAGCATGCATGCTAATCTATTTTTGTCAGCCTTAATTGATCAACAATTCCTAATTCATGAGGTCATGTTAGTCAGAAGCATTCCTTGTAATGGGATTCCTTAAATGTAAAGTGGGACTCTTGTAATTATTTCAAAATCATTCTTTCACTATACATTTTAGATCTGGAATTTGTGTCGCCCTTTCCTCTTAGTAGCGGGCTTCTGTTTTACATACCCACTATTTATCTTCCATTCTCCTAACCATCAGGCTACAAAATCAATTTTTCTACCACAACATAAACTAGCGCCATCATACATGTGAGCAATTCTTATTTTCTCAAAATCATTTTTAGTGTATGTGAGTTTCAACCAGTTTCCAAAAAACTCGATTAAATTATAAGAAAACCCCTTGAGCTTAACATGTGTCTAGTCAGGCGCTTATCACAATCCAAGTGCTAATTCCAGTCCTAACAGAACTCATGCTTATACGTATTATGTATATAAATCAGTAGGCTAATGCTTAACCCTTTGATAAGCTTACATATCTACTAGCTTACTTTATGCAACTATATGAAGGATTTTATTTGAATAGCGGATAGAGAAATTCCCATAAGATAGATGATGAAGTAACATAAGAAAGGATGAAATCTTATTTAAGATACAATCTCTTACATAACACTTGGTCTCACATGAAGAGTTCAGAGGGATGTCTCCAATTCATTAACCATCATAATGGGGTTAGGTATAGATAGCAAGTGGAACTAATTAGCCACAGAAGGTTGGGTAAATCAAATTGGTGGTTCCAGGACTTCCTTACAACAATCAAAAGTTAGGTTAGCAATAAAATGCATTATAACCCCTTGCCAATTTTTTAAAATAGGTGGACTTGTAAAAAATAAGGGTAATGAACCCTTTCCTTCCTTCTCGATTTTCTATTCTATATAGGCTAAATCACATATGTGAGCTTCTCCCCTTGTAGGCATGGTAGGGCCTGCTTGAAAATAGTAGTAATTTCAATACTACAAGTTTTATGCCCCACCATGCCATAATACTGAATCCATGAGTTCCATGTACACTGCTAAGGAATATAACCTATCTACAGTCAGTTGAGTGCGTACCATTTTTTATTGTGCCAATTGTAACATTTGGGAGGGCAGTTGTAATTTTCCTCCTTCAAATGCTAAATGCATAACCTATTCAGTAACTATGGTTGGATGTGCCCAATTACACACTATATGTACATGCTCCAATCCTCTAAGGAGAACTCCAAAGACAGAGGAACCAAAACATGATTTTGTAGAAGGTTGTTCAAGCGTTGGTTTTGTAACATACCCAATATTTTGAACCGCTTTCTAATAAAACAACTGCAACAATAATGAACTCATGAGTTCCATGCACAATGCCAACATGAAAAAAGGCATACTAGTGTAGGCTAAAAAATTTCCTTCAGCTATGGTGTCATTCAGGATCACATAGAATCGAGATGCTTTGACTTGCTGCAAGCCCATAAAGAGGACCTCCATTAACAGAAAATATTTTCTTCTTAGAAATTGGACTATGAGGATGCAAATAGCACTCCAGTGAGCTATAGCACCAGAGAAACTCCAAAGCCCCATATTGGCATGAATGTGTGCCTTCAGTAATGTCATCATCACACAAACAACTTCAAGATTCTAAACCCTATGCGATATTCTACCACTGTTGATGGGAACAAGACACAGTAACAACCCCTTAGACATGTAACTATAGAATTTTGTGTCATTGATACGATTTAGCTGAATTTATGAAATAGAGAAAAATGTTCTCCTAGAAGTATATTTGAGAAGAGAAAGGTTTGATGGAATGATGCAAAGGAGTGTGCCATGTTAAAATTTTGAAAGTTAAATTTCTTTATGCAGATAACTCAATGAGTCATAAATATGATTAGCCACCAAATTGGCACAGATTCAAATTAGGAAAGAAAGTAATATGGTGATTATGTGGAAATGGTATTATCGACTGGAAAATATAAATGAAGGATTAGAGTGCAAGACCGATTCCAAAAAAATCTTCAAATCCAAGCTGAGAGTATATGGCAGACAAATCTAGTGTGTGTGCCTTTCGTAGAATCGTAAATAGGGAGAGAAATCAGAGCCAATGTGATTCTTCATTATTCTTAAAAGGATGTATTGATTCGTAACAATGAAGTTTCCTGCTATGCAATGTCAATGCTTGCACCGAGGTATAATGCTAAGTTGTGACTGCCCCTATGGCTCCCTTGCAGTAATTAGGAGATCATCATCATGTTCGAAGCTTTCAACATCAAAAGGGCTCGAAACATATACTCTCCTTATTCAAGATACGAGCTCAAGAAAAATATTATAGATGTACTCACTCTAGTATACACTCACTTTGAGTATTCTCACATTAAGTCTAGTATGAAGAATAGGACACAACTATAAAAAATAAATGATGTGAATGAACTTAGTGGATACCTTAGATAGAAGGTCTGAAAGTAATAATTATGATAGAAGAATGATTTTCCTTGTTTCTAATCATTTGAAGATCATATCCATGATTTATTACACTATATGAAGTTTTTAAGGCTACTTGAAAACAATATCAGTGGTATTTTCTACATGATTCGATCTCCTATGATGCAAGTTTCTTCGCATCAGGACCTGTGGCAATATTTTTATGTAATATGAATATACATATAGAACATGATGTACTAT
This sequence comes from Pinus albicaulis, assembly GCA_034641835.2. Taxonomy (NCBI): domain Eukaryota; kingdom Viridiplantae; phylum Streptophyta; class Pinopsida; order Pinales; family Pinaceae; genus Pinus; species Pinus albicaulis. Next base: position 1,912,805,700 of record CM076575.1, read on the forward strand.
GACATGAAAGCTAAAGAAATAATCATGAACAATTATAAGTGGCCCACATCTATTTTTCGATCACACCGTATCTTCTTTCGTAGTCCCTATATCACATCTTATCTCTATTAACTTTGTATTACTATACTCATTGGAATCAAATTATATATAGTGGAATCAAAATGGCATCACTACAACTCCTGTGGTATTGAATTTTATACAATATACTTATGTGGCATCAAATTATATATAATGACATCACAATGGCATCATCACAACCTCTATGGAATTGAATTTTATATAGTGACATACATGTCTATTATTTTGAGGCTTGATCATCTTTTGTCGCTTGATATTTTGTCTAAGGATCGCTCATATATTTTTACTCATATTGCTCCTATTTCTCGCATTTGTTTCTATGGCTTGGAATTTCTTATTTTGGTTAACATCATATTTCCCTATGGCTCGATTATATGGTGGCTCACTATTCTCCACATATCGATTGCAATTATAGTGAATCATTTAAAAACATTCATTTGATGTCAACATGGCTCACTATAATGAATTGTGGCTCATTTATCCTCCTCAATGGCTCACGTTGCTTGAATGACTCACATAATATTCATAGTGGCTTAAATTTTCTCTTGTTGTTTGTGGTGATAAATTTTTGAAGCATTCATATATGTGGAAGTAGTAATAACTACATCTATGAAGACTATATAAAGTCTGAAAATAATATTTTTACATAAATATGATCCTAGGTTTCTGTGATAGCTCGTATAGCTCTAAGGCTCACCTTGTATATATAATGCTTATATCATCACAATGTCTCACATTTCATCTTGTGACCTAGAGTTAAGATAGTGCTCGAAAACCACTCCAATCTTTCCTAATTTTGAAAAGAACCAAAAACAACAACTCGAGTAACTACTGAACCTTTATGATGAAATACAAAAGGTTGAATGAGCTTCACAAGATTCTTCAAGCCAACTGCAACCTAGGAATCCTGAAAAATATAATAATGTAAATTCTAGTACAACTCCACATATCAGAAACAAGAAGGAACCAACACCATACCTTAGTTTGATCAATGATTCCAGCAGCCATCAAATCTTCATATTTTCTCGTAGCATCATTGTAACCATATTTGGGATTATTACTGGAAAGAACTTGAAAAAATCCAAGAAATCCAACATATAATTTAAATCCAGTGCACATTAAAAATTTAAGCCAATAAAAATATATAATACAATCTGCAATTAGGCTACCTCTCAATAAAGGTAATCAAATAAGATTTTAAAGTAAGCTTTGAAAGGAGCAATCAAATAAGCTTTAAAAGTAATTGGAAAATATGGTAGGGTTTTGTCCTGACCATTTTAGCCACAACACTTCCATTCACTCCAACATTCTTTGCAATCAATTCCAATGGGTATCTCAAAGCTCGTTTAACAATGCCTACACCAATCTACAAGCACCAAAAAGGCCAACACAATTTAAAGGCTGTGTGATAACAAGTGGCAGAAGATAGAAGTAGTAACTCTGTGTGTACACATATTTATTCTTTCAAAGAATGTGTCATTCTATTATAAGACATAGTTATTGGCCACACCCATTGTATTCGCTCCTGAATGACAGAGACAACTATCACACCCTTTTCTAATCATTTTCAATTGTATCTCTTATTGCATCAACCTTTTAAGTAAGTCTCAAGAGATTACACCCGCCCCCAAGAAAAAAATATTCCTCGATAGCTCCTTGTATATAGTAATGGGTGTAAATTAATTTGAAACTTCATCCAACATTTAAGCACAATAACAAATATGAATCTATATGCAGAAGTGCAACTCCCAGATTACAAAAAACATATTATTTTAAGTGCCTTGCCAAATAGATACAATTCAATGATGAATTTATTATGTTCCTCTTATACCCCCTCTATGATATAATAGTAGCTCCATGCATGCCAAGATTCAATAAACAATCATTATTCACCTTTATTTTAGATCACAACATGTTTTTGGAGATTAACATCAGATTCCATAATTGATTATGCACAATGTTATGCATGCATACCTTTGTTGCATTCAAGGCATCTTCCACCCTTAACCTCTTTTCCTTAAACTCTATCTCTGTTTGTTCTCCCAACTATCATCAATTATGAACATTATAATATACTCTCCATTCTTACTTTAGACAAAACTAACATATACCATTCATTCTTACTTTAGATAGATATATAATGAAATGTAGTCACCTATATCCATCAACTAGATTCATATTACTATAAATCCAATAACAAGGATTTGTTATAGATAGCTACCATAAATTCAACCATGCCAAACTTTACTTGAATAATTGCAACTCCACCAGAAATCTTGGAAATTATTTCATTCAATTTTTCTTTTTCATAGTCTTGTTCTGCAACCTACAAAGAAAGTAATAATGATACCATTGGTGAAAACCTTTGATAAAATAAGTTTATAGGGAAGTTAACTATCAAGTCAAATGTATTATGATAGTAAATTAACATTACGTTATTTAAATTTAATTTTTGTAATTGTTATTTATTTCTCCTTCAGAGACACATATATGCAAATTATAAAATGTGCTTCAAAATTGTTTCTTTTTATACACTCATGTATTGACAACTCACAAGTCAAATTTCAGATTAATACCATCATCATGAATGATATGAATGAGGAGATCCTTCCCCACAAGGTGATGGCCACTTTGCAATATATGGTGACTCTACAGAGAAACAAGACATTAATTTTAAGCCTCCATTTGGATAAAAAAACATATTTTTTATGTTATAGAGAAAAAGCACACCTCAATCAAGCTTCTAATTTGAGACATTATTTTATTAACATCTTCTTGATTTCTCCCATCACCAACTATCATTGCTGAATCCTTGGTAAGTACAATCTTGGCAACAATACCCATAACCTCACTTCCAACTTTATCCAAGGACAATCCAATGAACTTAGACTTCTCAAGATATCCAAGTTTTGCCTCAAATGTGCACTCTAATCTTGCTTCAATCCTCTATAACAGACTTAAACCTATCCACCCTACTCTGCTATAGAATTTGTGTTTTATTCTACTACATGAACCCACAATTTGACTTGCCTCTATCACATAAGTGCTTAATAACTTTGGACTACCAATGAACTGCGAATAGTTTCACAAACCATTTGGATTGGCTTGACTGGTCTTCAGTTGACATCAGGACACTCATCTACCTTAGGGACAATGTCTCCTTTAGTCACATAGCAGATGAGAGGCCCTTAGATTAGGTCTGAACTGAAATTTTCACTCAAAACAGATTGGCCCTCTCGCATACACTGTGAAGTCTCGTGAACGCTCTTGCATTTGAGGAAATATTGATTTTGTATTATTTTTTGGAAATTCCTGCACAAAACAGTGAACCATTATATTGTGAAAACCCTCACATGCGAGATGGTGTTTCATCCAAGTCTTAGAGTTTGTAATTGTTATCATTGGAACATAACCAGTTGATAGGGTTTCTTCCAGAATGGATCTAGGAATTCAAGGATTTTCACGTGCTCAGTTTCTCAAATAATTTATTGTATGGAGAGATTCCCACCCAAGTATCTGAATTTCAAGTTCTTTGGACTACACCTGATCCATTAGAGGCACGCTCTTAGGAATAAACTCTGTGGGGAAGTTTTGATGCGTTGTCTACTAATGGTTTTGATGTGTTTTCAAGACACAAACACATCAAATATGGCGTTTAGATAAAAAATACTAATATAGGTCAAACACTACTACAAACATAGAAAATGCAACATGAAAATTAGATTCAAGATATTGAAATTAACAAGATCAATAAATTTTGGGGATTTGACAAGGTAAACAAAATCATAAAATAGAAAAAGATTCAACTTGCTCATTTCTCCGAGCTCATTTTATAAATACTTGATGGCAGTTGTCAACAAAGGTGAGAAGAATCTTACTTCCCCCTCAGAGGAAAATTCGGCATGCATCTCCACAACTATGGCATTAACGAAGTTGGCCTGTGATGACACACCAAGTGGAGAAGGTGAAAGGAAGGAAAATCTTGACTGTCAAAGAGCTTCAAAGGAGCCAATCTGCATTTCAGTTTAGCAGAAAGGAGAAAGTGTAGTTGATAAGGTATAATGGTGAGAAAACTTCATTCCCTCCCTCATTCATCTCATTTATCCTCTTTACCTTAATTTACCCTCTCATACCCTTCATTTACCCTCTCATACCCTTCATTTTCAATTTTCTAAAGTCCTGTGCTACATTTCTTCATTTTGCACCACCGCTCCCTACAATTCTTAACCTTTACATCTTAAAGACTCACCGAAACTTATCTTGCAGTCGATGTGACTTGGTGGGACCCATCCAATCTTGATACACCACCCACATCTACATGGAAACTAATGAAAAGCCAAACCTACTATAGGGTAAGCTAACTTTCATTTTATCCACGTGAACCTGCAACCTTCTCAAATGTGTATCACAGATACAAGATTGATAAACCAGATCCTTTGATCTTGGGACCTATGGGTTATGACCCACGAATATATATATATATATATAAGAAATAAAGAAAAAACAGAGATCTTCATAATCGTTGACCAAAAAACGATGGCCCACCTTTATGGCTTAAACCCCAGAACTCAAAACATTCCACTTTACTTTATAAAACATCAGAATCAAATAAAACAAAGCCACAACATTCCATAAACCTTGAGTTTCAGAAAGCGGTCCCACATTGGCGCGCTTAAAGCCGGAACTCAAAAACGATTCAATAAAAATTTATAACATATCGGGTCCATTAATGTTTCAAAACCCGAGCATCTTCTATTCGTGAGAATCGTTGATCATCGATCAGAAGGTTATTGCTCCACACAAAACACATAAATGTTAATCGGAATAAACTGAGGGCTCCACTGTTAACGCCATCACACTTTTGTGTAACCTCCGATGCGAACACCATCGGATCTCCAACATGGAAGATCGAATGGCTATCGCATAGAATTAGCCCTTGTACTTTATCACCGAAAATTTATGCAAAACTGGTGGTTTCGCGCCCGTGACGTTTCACAATCCAATAGGATCGCGTTCAGTTTCAATGAAACCATTTACCACTCGAATGCCGCGTGAAAACCATTCATGGTTTTCAAAAACCACCTACACTGTTTATCCACATAATTTCGCCCTGCTTCACTACATCCTCCTCTCGAGTTTAAATATGAGTGTAATTTGTATGGTTCCAACGCACTGTTTAATTCTGCCATACTCTACAACACCAACTCACGCTATGATGTTATTGCACAGGAACGAAGATTTAATTCTGTGACACAACACACAGTCAATGATATTGTATTGCACTAGATCACCATCAATCCTTGCAGTGATTGATGGTGATCAACACACCTTTAGTTCAATTACTCACATACATAAAATTAACGTCACAAATTGAAACTGTAAATGACTAATACGCATGCAAAGAAATCCACATAACAATATTTCTATTATGTACAAAATTCACTTACAAGCTAAGGCATTTTAGCCTTAGTTAAAATTTCTCATGCCACTACATTGTATTCACTCATTCACTCTCGCTCTCTCAAACAAACCCTAAATCTCTCGTTATACATAAATGACAGATAATTAAAATTATTTAGTTCCAGCAATTTTATCTCTGTTTTAACCAATTTTGCCCCGATTTACAATATCTGTCCACATTTTCCTCTCTACAGCTTAGGATTATAATTTTAATGAAAGTTTTCTCAGATGCCCCTACATCAAAAACCCTCATATTCCACACTTTCCTTACCTGTCACCTTTTCGTACTTTGCAGTGACTAGCAAGTCGCATAGCGCACAATTTACAACTTAACTTTTAAGCACCCACAATTTTTTTGTTTAAGCTGCGATGTGGTTGGGTTGCACCTTCCCCCACGTCACTTTCTTTCTTCTCACACTTCGTACATCGCACTGTTTAGGGCTTATCTCTATTCCTCCATGGTAAAGACTTGCAATTGCAATGCGGTTTGGCCCGACCATAATACTCCGCTCACCACGACTACTCCATTCCTTGACTACCGATACCATTCCATTACTCTCACCATTCCCATCTATTTCCAGGCATCCCATTACCGCTAAGCCCCCCACATCTCTCTGTCACTTCAGCTCCACCCCAATACATCTGAAGGTCCTTAACACATTTCAGAGCCCACCCCCCCCCCCCCCGCGGCCTTCGAACTTTAACTATGCGGGGAGGGGGAGGCGGGGTCTAAAATAGGTGTTTTCCATTCCAACCTTCCCTCCATGTGCCCTCCACTCATCTTTTTGCAACCCCCTTCTCCGATACTACTTACTACTGGAGACCCCCTCCGAAATCCGGATCTTGGTTTTCAAATACAACATGAGTCTTTCATCGGTGGAGCACACGGTCAGAGTCTATCTAATCCCTCTGAGAGCTCCATACTAAAGAATTCAGTGTATACAGATAAACTGACCGTTCCACAAGGACAAGTGGAAATCATGAGATTTAGAGAGTGGAGAATTTCAAACAACAAATGGAATTACATGATGAAATCCAAACCATCCACCACTTCTCACCACCCCTTGAATATTCTGGGATTTGGCCTTCGTGGCCAACTTTTTTTTTTTATTTTACTGTTAGATAATGATGTTTTGATGGTAAAGTCTCAATTTTACCCATTTCTATTTTGATTTTTTTGTTGCAAGAGCGATTTCTTGAAGCACGCTCTGATATGTTGTTAAGATATTTTGGTTTCACCTGTGTGGGACGATCATGATAGAATATTCGATCGTAAACCCTCGGGGAGAACTCTATATGTAGTGATTTCTTAGATGAAACAAAGGTTCTAGAATTTTGAAGAGTTTTGTTGTATTTTTGTATGATTGTGCTCCCTGTGCTCTGAGAAACATATTTGGGAGAGCTGTTTAAACTTAACATGAATACAAAGCTGATATTTGAATTCCAGATGGAGTAATGAGAAGTATGTATTTTTTTCTTTTGTTATCAGTAATCTCCTCTTTATGTGTAATCATATTTCATGCTATTATGCTTTGATGGTTTGTGTAATGTAGGTATCGGTGGTCTACAATTTTATTCATGAATTTTTGTTTGTATAACGCTCAAGTGTTAACTCTCATGTATTAAGCTTGCTAGACTCCCTTAATTCGCACACCATGAACCTCTGTTTTTTTCCATATCTCATTCCTATTCATTTCCTCTCAGTTCATAGGGGACATATTATTAAATATCTTAAGCCTGTCTCTCGTGGGTTCCTTCTCCGTTCTCTCTCAACACCTATGCATATTTTAAGATTTCTGTTCATTGTTTTATACTTTGCCCATTTAAATCCATCAGTCTCATAGCCTCTCAAGCCCTCTCATAGTATAAGGAATTCACATGAATTCACTCCAAGGTCTTCTCAATCCATGAACCACCAAAACCATTGTTCTCTTATTCCATATTTTTTTAGAGGCATTTAATACAATTGTTCACATTCAACCTGTGATTTTTAGGATGTCTTGGGCATTGGTATTTTGCAACTCAAGGCTATCTCTATGAGCTACAGCATCTTTTTGGAATAGTTTTCGGGGAATTAATTAGAAAACCTTTCCCTAGGATATGACATTATCTTTGCCCTTCAATCAGGTGAGTACGTAGGGTTGAGAGTTTCACAACCCTCACCTTGGATACTCCACTGTTATCAAAGTTCAAATCAAGAGTAATCCTCGCTTACACCAGACCTCATACCTAATCAGATACTTCTCAGTAGAGAACCCCTTCTGTATATGATACTAAAAATATTATATTCAAGAGAATTTTGAGGGAGAAGTAGCCCATCTAGGCTGACCTACCCTTATTTTCTCTAGAATATTCGCCTTCCTCTTCCGAGAAAGTTGATATATATGGTCCTAGCTCCATAGCCAGTGTACTTGAGTACCCTCCAGATGCCTCTACTTTTTCTAGTTCATACATAAAAGATGAAGCCGAATCCATTGATATTTCTTTTCCTCCTTTTCATCCTACTCTAGAGGCTGAATAAGTCAAAGAAGTTACAACACTTCATAGCTCGTTACAAATAAATATCCAAACCTCTACTCAGCAAACACCTCTCATACCATAGCCAAATCATCCTTGGAACTTAAAACCTATGCCCCTCATGGATTTACCTGGTTTCCTCCTCAACAAATATGCTCCATTGGCTTTACCTCAAGTATTGAATGACATTCCTCAATATTATCTGAGGATTTTGTGTCGGTTTAATGGGGAGGATAGTACTTCTGAATAGAAACATATTGAAGACTTCTGCACCTTTGCTGAGAATGTGAATGTGGAGCACCTAAATGTGGTGTTGAGGCTTTTCGTCCAATTATTGGATGGAGAGGCACGAAAGTGGTTCAAATCTCTTGCTAATAATGCAGTCACCACTTGGGAAGAAATGGAGAATTTCTTCACACTAAAATGGGGAGAAAATAGGGACCATTGATATGTCCTCACAAAGTTCAATGCTCTTAAAAATAGACACAATGAGGATGTGATAGAATTAATAAATAGGTTCAATAAGCTATATAATAATCTCCCCGCCTGTATAAAGCCTCCCCAAGCAACTGTTAAGGCGGTTTTTTGAGGAGATTTTGAACTTGAGTTTGGGTTCACCCGAAGAGAAAGAAATTCCACATCTCTGGATCAGATCCAGACTGATGCATTGGAGGTGGAAGAAAAATTTTCCTCTACTGGTAAATTTAAAGGGAAGATAGAGCTTGAAGCCTAAAGAAAGAGCAGGGAGGAGGCTTCTACTTCTAATCAGGAGAGGGAGTCACAGGAGTACAAGATTGAAGAAATGAATAAGTTTATCAAGAACCTTTTGAATAAGTTGGTGAAGCTTGAAATAGAGGCTAAGAATCCCTCTCCTCGTCCTAACCAAATGATTCCAAACCATGGGTTTAATCCCCAATACTGGAAGCCCCCTCTACAATTGTTACAACGGGAAAGGAAGGAGAAAAAAGATCACATCCAACCTCCTCTATATTTAGAAGGGGAAATGGAGGGAAAAGTCAAGGAATTCACTGAAAGCCAAGAAGATCAATTCCTAGCTTATTTATAAGATGAAGAAGGGGAACTCACCCTGCAAGAAGAACTAGAAGAGAAGGAAGTCCCCCCAGAGGATCGGGATATTGATAATTACTACAGGCAGTTTGTGGACTTCATGCAAGCTCATCTCCATAAGAGGTATGACCTCATGTCCTCTAGAAATATAACTCGATTCCAATAAAAAAATGAAGAATCAATACCAAGAGAACATACCCCTTCTAGTTATGCTAGTAAGGGGAAGAAGCCATTAGAATAATTTGCACATCATAAAACCACTGCATCCACTTCCACAAAGAGAGGTCTTGATCCTCCTGCAAACCAGAAGTCACCTTCTATAGCCTTGAACCTGCTTTATCACCCTAAATATTAGTCTAAATAAGTCATTGCAGAAAAATATCCCATGGCCTTTAACCTCCATAAAGAGCTAGAGAAGGTCAAGATCCCAGTTCCCCTCATCGAGCTCCTAAAGCAACCTTCATACAAAGCGCAAGTGTCTCAAGGAATGCTACCCCATAGCATAGGCCCTCCCCCTAATAGCCTCAATATCTAAGAGGAAATACCCATGGCATTCTATGAACCTCATGTCGAAGAGCTGGACTCAGCCACTCTCCCATTCTATGTGTCTCTAGTTATTCATGACATATTACAGCACCACTTCATGCTAGAGTCCGGGGCTTCACATAATCTATTATGATTGTCTGTCATGGAGCAGTTTGGGTTGTAGATTACTAGACCTTATAAATATCTGTACTCTTTTTATTCCAAGAGGGTAAATTTCATGGGCATGATAACAGATCTGGTAGTAAACCTAGCCCAGATTCTAGCCAAAAGTGTGGTGATGGACATCGTTGAAGTTGATATCCTTGCTCAGTTTGGAATGTTGTTGTCCAGATCCTGGGGATCCAATATTAGAGGGTTCATAAAACTGGACCTCACTTATGCCACTATTCCAGTATTCAGTGGGGAGGAAAGAAGGTTATACCGTGATTCCAGATTCATGAAGATGGTAACCAAAGAAAATGGTTCCACAATTTCTCTGATATATTGTAAGGAGGACAAATTCTCTTGTCATACGCTTGAGGAGGATGGATATTTCCTGCAAGAAATAGAGATTTTCCCTATAATATATAAGAATCCCTTGATGGAGCTAATTAACGAGAATTAAATGGGGCCGGGGTACTCTTGATATCACCATAATTATGCTTGGTTCCCCTCTCCTTTAAGCTATAATTCGAAGCCACAAATAATGTGGCTGAATATGAAGCCCTGTTGTTGGGGTTGCAGACAACATGGAATATGAACAAACAAAACCTCAAGGTGTTTGGAGATTCAGAGCTCGTGGTGAGACAAGTCAAGAGCCAATGCCAAACTAAACACTTGCGGCTCAGAGCCTTCATGAACGAGGTATGGGATTTAGTTGAGAATTTATTTTCTGCATTTAATATTCAGTTCATGCCAAGGGATAGAAAGATAATGGTAGACTCCCTAGCAGTGGCTGCTAGTAATTTCATCCTCCCACAGAATCTTTTTCTCAAATATGAAGCTGATGTGCGATACCACCTTTCCATTCCAGAAAACATAAAGCATTGGCAAGTCTTCGAAGATGAAGAGAAATTCCAACATTTCATGGAAACAGTAGGAAAATTTTCGAATATGGTGATCGATTCAATCTCTGAGGATGATAGCGAAGAATAAAAAACAGGTGCGAAGAGGAACTGGATGGACACTGTGTTCTGAAATTAAAAGGGAATGTCATCCCTAGGGGGCTTGTGTCGTTGAAGAGATTTTTTGACAGAAATGAAATCCTAGTAAAACCCAGCAAAATGACCCTCGACGAGCCTGTCAAGGATGTGAATTTTGGGATAGAATAAGATATGAAGATGGTGAAGATATCAAAAGGCGTTCCAGAAGAATACCAAGGTCATTATTTCAGTCTATTCCAATCATATTAATATGTCTTCACCTAGTCATATCATCATCTGAAGACTTTTGATGTAGACATTAAACAACACAAGGTACCTCTAAAGGAAGATGTGAAGACTCATAAGCAGAATTTGAGATAGATCAACCCCCTTCTCCTCCCAGCTATCAAGAAGGAAATAAGGAAACTTTTGCAAGCTAAGATCATTGTCCTTTTAAGATACTCCAAGTGGGTGGCGAACCTGGTTCCGGTAGAAGAATGGTGAAATCGTACTTTGCGTGGACTTCCACAATCTGAATAGAGCCTCACTCAAGGATAATTATCCCCTCCCGAATATGGACAACATCTTGCAAAAGGTGGTGGGATCCTCCCACATGTCTATGATCGATGGCTTCTCAAGATATAATCAGGTGGAAATACTCCCGGAAGACCAAACAAAGATTGCGTTCACCACGCCTTGGGGAACCTTCATGTATGCTTGAATGCTCTCTGGCCTGATAAACATTGGTGCAACATTTCAATGTGCGATGGACATTGCTTTCATAGGAGAGAAATACAGATTTGTGGTGATTTACCTGGATGACATCATTGTCTTCTCAAAGAGTGACGCTCAACACATCCAGCACCTTCGCTGAACCTTTGAAAAATTCCGTAGGTATGGCCTGTCCCTGAATCCTCAAAAATCCATGTTTGCCTTGGAGGAAAGAAAGTTTCTGGGGTACATAGTAACTAAGGAGGGATTGAAGATGGACCCGAAGTGAGTAGAGGTGATAGATGTCATTCCCCTACCATTGACCAAGAAACAAAATGGAGGTACAGGTGTTCCTGGGAAGAATAAATTTCCTCAGAAGGTTCATTCTCAAATATGTTGAGGTTGTCCGGAACATCAGTTGGATGTTGAAGAAAAATAATGAAGTTAGATGGACCCCTAAATCCAGGGACTCCTTCAACAGGATAAAACAGGCATTTGCAGAAGCTCCAGTGTTGGTTGTTCTGGAATATGGGAAGTCGTTCATGATTTTCTCTTTCGCCTCTTATCACACTATATGTAAAGTACTCTTACAGAAAAATGTTGAAGGGCATGAGCAGCCCATTGGGTTATTCAGCCAATTCCTGCGAGACGACGAGCTGAAAAATGATATCCCAGAGAAGCAAGATTATTCCTTGGTCAAGGCTCTAAAGTCATTTCCTGTGTATGTGTTACAATATGCTATAACTGCCTATGTTCCACAGCAGTGATGAAGGATATCTTAGTACAGGGCGACATTGAAGGAAGAAGGGGCAAGCGGATAGCCAAGATTCAGGAGTATGAACTGGAGATAAAGCCTACCAAGCTCTTTAAAGGCCAAGGGATGGCCAAAATCTTGTCTGAATCCAACTTTCAAGCTTTGGGGATAAATATGTCTATGACAAGAGGATAGGCACTGGAGGACATAGGCGCACATCAAGGCATAGAATATTCCCCTCAAAAAACACACATGAAATACCTTCTCTCTCCATGGTGTAAAGATGTAGTGGGATATATTTTAATGCTAAGATGTCCTCCTAACTATGATAAGGCCAAGTACCACACCTTAATACTGAGGTATCAAAAGTATATCGTGGAAAATGTGCAACTTTACTGGAAAGACCCATCGTGGATCCTACTATTGTGTTTAACAAAGAAGGAAGTGGACTAAGTGATGGCTGAATTCCATGAAGGGATATGTAGCAGAAATTATAGCTAGCAATCCACTACACAAAAGATCCTAAGGGTAGGTTTCTTCTAGCCTAAAATGTTTGGTGATGTACATGCTCATGCCTGGGCCTGCGAGAAGTGTCAGACATTCGCTGAAAAGAAAAGGTATCCACCTCTCTCGTTGATCCCAATACATGTTGAAGAACCTTTTGGGTAGTGGGGAATTGATTTCATAGGATAGATTCACTCGGCCTCCAACAATCAACATCGATGGATCCTCACTGCTATAGATTAATTCACCAACTGGATAGATGTCGTGCCCACAAGAAATTCTATAGATTCAAAACTGATCTTTCTGCCTAAAGAACTTGTTGTGGATATACACTACCTGGCTTATAGTTTTGATTCTCTCTCTAGATTCTTTACAACAATCTTGACCATCAATTAAATTTACTTTAGTTTCACATAAATTACCACTCTCTAAATGTTTAAATAATGAGATTATTTGTAACCTTGAAGATGGAATTAAAGAAGAATAAAAAGAGCTAATAAGACAAGAATGTGCTATCATTCTTAGGAGAGCGAGGCTCCCTAAAATAAATATGAAGAAAGAACAATTAAGGGCCATTAAAAACCTAAGGAAGAATGAGAACATTACCATCCTTAAAGTAGAAAAATGAGGGGCAACAATGGTAATGGACAAAGAAGAATACATTAATAAAATGAGAGACCACCTCTATAATAGTGGTAGCTATAAAAATGTCAAAGAAAACCCGATCACCAAGATTATAAAAACTGTTAAAAAAGCTATTAAGGATTCTGACCTAGATGAAAAATTAAAAAAGAGACTATCCTTGGATAGCAAAATCACTCCTCATATCTATGTTTCTCCTAAAATTCACAAAGTTTGTGCTCCCCTATGGCCTATTGTTAACACTATAGGGGCTCCCACTTATGAGTTAGCCAAATTTGTGGCTAGCACCTTGTCTCCGCTGGTTGGAAAAACTAGCTCTCTCATCAAAGACTCTAAACATTATGTAGATTTCATAAAAAAATGCAAGTCTTGAACCTAGTGACAAGATTGTAAGCTTTGACGTGGTCCAAATTTTAAAAAAAAAATCCCTTAAATGGAACAGTTGAAGCTCTTAAAGAATTCGTTGATCCCTAGACTACAAATCTCACTAAAATTTGTCTTCGACCAACTTTCTTTTCATTCTAGGGTGATATTTTCGAAAAAACATCAGTAGTATCGATGGGATTTCCGTTTTCCCCCATAGGGGCTAATGTATTCATGGAAATATTTGAAAATAAATCCCTAGAATCATTCCCATTAAAACCAAAATTCTGGATTAGATTCATGGATGACACTAGTTTAGATTGGCCCCATGGGGAGGAAGAGCTCAAAAATTTCCATAACCACCTCAGTAGCATATCCAGGGATATCCAGTTCACAATGGAAGATGAAGATAATAATTTCATTACAATCTTGAACATTCTCTTCATCATAAATAGAGATGGATAAATTGGACACAAAGTGTTTAGAAAGAAGGTGCATATTGATAATTATATCGATGCAAATTCTCATCACCATCCTGCCTAGAAGATGGGAGTGCTTACGACTCTTTTCACGCAAGCCTTTAGGATTTCTGATTGAAGAAGAAATCGAATATCTAAGAAAGGCATTTATAAACATGGTATATAAAGACAGAGACATCAACAAGGCCATTAGAAGGGCTAGATCTAAAAAGAAAATAAATCCTCTGGATGATTCCCTCACTACAAAACCATACCTCCCTTACATTAAGGGAGTCATGGACAAGCTGGCCAAAGTTCTCACTAAAAAAGAGATAGATACCTCCTTTAAGCCTCTTATTTTAATCAGACAAAGAATGAAATCAGTCAAATAAAACCCTAATACCCTCCAATGGAAAGGTGTGTACATAATAAATTGCTAGCGTGGCGATCGTTATATTGGGGAAACCAGAAGGTCTTTCACAATCAGGCTTAAAGAGAATGGCACCGACGTTAGAAATGGGAGAATCCATACCTCAGCTCTAGAAGAACACTCCTATAAGACGTGTCACCACATCTGCCTTGAATGTGCTAGGGTGATTGGCAGTGAAAAAAACCATTTCAAAAGGAAAACCTGGGAAGCACTTGAAATCATAAAACACCCCAAAAACCTCAAGAGGGATGGTGGTTTGGAAGTCAGAAAAAATCAGGTACCCTTATTTCCCAGCTCTTAAATGTTTTTCCCTTCTCTGTGCTTTCAAGTGCATTAACCCCCCTCCTTGCTCTAAATTACCCCCCTACATATCTTTATTCCCCTGTGGCAAGTATATTCCCCCCTCCTTCTACTTGATGTTCATCACTCCCCTCTTTATACATTATGTCACCCCTGTTCCTCTCCTAGTTTCCCTCCTTAACGTACCCTAACAAAAACCCCTTACTATGCCTCTTGAAGTTATTTCCTTAATTATCCCCTAAAATTAACCCCTCATTAATCCTTCTCATTTGACCTAATATTATAACATAAACTTAATTTATTTATTTAATTAATTAATTAAATTACTAGGGATAATTAATTAATTAATTAATTAATTTAATCAATTAATTAAATTACTAGAGATATTAATTAATTTAATTATTTAAATTACATGTACAACACTAAAAGGAATTAAAATATATACCTTAGTTAAAAAAAAAAAAATACACTACATTATTATCAATTAAAATTGATAATATCAATTTTTAATTATCAATTATTAAGCTTTATTAACATTTCTTGGTATTCTGTTGGTCAGCCATTTCTTTTGCACGCCTCTCAATCACTTGTATTTATCTCATCCATCCTCCTCCTCCATTGTTAGATTTGTGTCCGGATGATGAGTCTTGGTTCGACTCGAAACGTAGACATATAAAAATGAATACCGCAGGGATTCTGAATCCCCAATCTCAAAACTCACACCACAGAAACCTTTAGACTATCAATTAGATATGTAGCTACAAGGAAAAGACCCTCTAGTGGATGTTTTTGAGGAACCCCTTATAAAAATACCCCAGACATCCATTTCTGGCAGAGGTTACTAGAGGAGGTTGGCGAATGGAGGTTTTTGCAAATGTTTTTCATTCGGTGCACTTATCATCCAAAACCGCACTGGTGTGCTCAACAATAGAAAGCACCAGTGCACAAAAAACATTGGCACACCAAAAACCATGCGCTCTGTACACACCCGCTCGGTGCGTCGTATTACTGTAGAGCACCAGTGTTTTACAACTCTTCCAAATCGGTGTGTCATAAAACATCGCGCCAAAATAGAAAACGCCCGGTGCAGTATTAAGAAACCGCACCGGTGCGCCTATTAAACCTCGCGCACCGAAACGGGGTTAAATATAAAAAAAATTACAGCTAAAAAACAACATTTTTCACTTTTCGCAGTGCTCGAGAGCTCTCAAGCACCGGTTCAATTTATCGTTGTATGATCCGCCTTGACATCAGTGCTCCCATTGCACCCATTGCACACACTGCTGCTGTGCATTGCCCACCAATCTCTAGCTTTCATTTTGCAATATGGTGGGAAAAATTTCTTTTGCAAATTCTACAGCCAATATGTCTCCTCGACGACCAAATGTACAGGTATTTTTCTTGTTTTTCCATAATTAATATTTTTAGCAGATTATAATTTCAAATAACCTTAAAATTAACCATTTAAAAGAAAAAAAATATTTCCACGTGGTGAGCTGAAGCCATTCGGCTTGCATCGGGAAGGGGTGCTGCCTATAAAATTTATAGGCCACACCACAACTAGTGCTAACAATATCTACACCATGTTTGGGACGGTACCGAAAGGTGCACCACGTTATTTTAAAATTTTAAGAAAAGTGCGGTGTGGTCGTTTAGCCGACCTCACCATTGACCATGTGGAATAGTAGCAACACAGTGGTTGACGGAAATATCTGCCCCGAGGCGACTATGTTTGTCAGCGCACCGCATTTGGCATGTTGACAGGGTCAACGGTGCAGGCTGGTAAAATACCGTACCATTGACTATGTAATGAAGTCAGGAGGTCGGTGCATTGACCCAACTATACATATCGGGGCGTAGATTTTAGTCAGCACACCACACTCTTGACACTGTACATAGTCAATGCGGCTCTAAAAATTTTCAGGTGCACTGCCTACGGTTCTTTTAATTTCATCTGGGGCACTACCACCGGTGTGCGAAAAAAAAAAGTTGCACTGGTACCGGTGTATGACTGTTTTTTGTGGCGCACCGAGTGTTTTGTTTTTCTTTCCAAAAAAATTATATATGTATATTCCTAAATACATGTCTCATTTAATAAAAAAAAAATTATTTAATATGTCAATCATTCATAGAGAAGAGGGGAAACAACAACAACAACAAGAAGAGCAGTATGACATGGTTGGCCTATAGGAGGCATGAGAGAGGGAGAGAGATGCGTACCCTCACCCTATTACGGCAGCTACACAGGGGCTCCTAAGGCAAGTAGGCCTCCTCAAGTTCTATGAGGAGGCTACTTCCCTAAAGGGCCATGGTTTTTTTTAGACATCTTATTTGTAGGTGGAATTCCCACTGACAGGCTTTCCTGGCTGGTCCTAACCAGTGGTACATGCCCACTGAGGAGGATATATATTTCATTATAGGGCAATTGAGGAGAGGGGAAAATTTTCCCTGGTTCCCAGAGGTTCCAGCTGGCTACGTCTTAGGGAGTCATTTAGTGTACTCCTAGTGATACATCAGAGAAGATGTACTGTGTCCTTCAGATTTTCAGGTCGTTGGAGGTCAGCTACGTATTGGTGCATTTGGTAGTGACGAGGTGAGGTGCCTCTCACTTTTGATTTCGACCATTTCACACAACACCAGTGACGGGAAATGCATTATTTTCTAACTTCTATATTATGTTGATTCTTTAGTACACGAGCCACGAATTTTCAGGTGGTCTATCATTTTTTTGCTGAAGTTCTGTATAGCCTTAGATAGATGTCATGCTCATGCATAAGGGAGGGTCAACTTCCCTTTTGCTTCAGAGATTTTTTGTTTATTTTTTGAGAGGTTTCCAAAGAAGAGGCATAATTTTGTTCGGTAGCCTTGTAGGCCGATGTTAGAGGCACATATGCACATTTGGGGGAATATGATGCCCAAGAGGGGTGAGACTGTGTTTCTAGCGAGGATATCACATGATGCACTGGAGTTGCTAGCCAGTGTTGACAAGCTTGATCCCTTCATTATGGTCCCCTATCCTTATGCTGGATTGGATTGGCGACGGTGTGCCAACATCATCTTCACAGATGATGAGCCACCAGATGATAGAGGTAATATTATTGTTTTATTTAAATTTATTCTAAAACTTTATTTAACTTGTTTTTATTAAATTGTGTAATGAAATTGTCTAATTATTGTTGTGTACTTGTATATATTTTGCAGACATTAGGTCTTTTGATGGCGAGGACATGCTGGAACCACCACATGATCCAAGTGTGGATCCTGATGATGATTAGGGCATGCCAGATGCCAAGGATCATCAGGAGGCTGGTGCAAAGAGACCTGCTCCTGCTGGTGCGCTGGTACCGCCTTTTTCTAGGTGCAGTCAGCTTGATACTAGATGCGTGATAGTTGGACGACCAACTCACTGCATTGATTATTGAGGTGGGCATCACGATTGCTCATATGAGAGAAATACAAGGAGAAGGTGGGTTGTTACAGATGTGGAGAGGCATACCGCATGACATGTATAGCCTGATGCGGCATGTCGTAGGAGCTAATACCTTAGTTATGCAGATGAGGAGGATCGTTTCACGTTATAGGCATGGCCGAGACGCAGCACGTGATTGACAGTCCGCGAGAAGAGGCTCATCATTTCATGATCATTCACCTCGCATCGCGCCATATGAGTAGCCTCCACTATCATCTAGCAACAGTCATCTTGGAGATGAGGCTTGACCGTCAGCCACGTCCAGTCAGCAGCCTACAACATCCACCAGTACTCATAATCATGAGTAGGCTGGACCATCGATCGTCGAGGCTGCACCAATGACTAAGCAAGCCTCAACTGGTACTGCTATTGATGTTGTACCACTAGCTGATCCATGACATATATATATATATATATATATATATATATATATGGTCCATGTATTTTATCTTCATGTTACAGTAGTACTTAATTTACATGTTCGTGATCACCATGATGTGTATATTGTTAGGTCATGTTAGATATGTTCATTTAATGCGCAACTTGCAGATAGATGTGTATGTGATAGCATGATTTATTTGACATGAGATGTATATTTGATGTTTGTGTTGTGATGATGGTATACAATGCTAATAGTGTTTTGTTAGATGATCATGATCACAATGATCTTAGCGAATTTGAATGTGTTTTTAGTCGAATATGATATTTGTACGATGGTTATCATGACCGTGATGTTTATTAATTAGTTTAATATTAAATGTCCATGATATTTATTAAATATTATGCGTGATTGTAATTGAAATTGAAATTTTAATTGTATGTAAAATTGTAAAATTGTATTTGTATTTATAATTGTAACTTTAACTGTATTTGTATGTAAAATATTTGTAAAATTTTAATTGTAATTGTAATATTTAATATATTGTGAAATTATTGTAATCCTAATTGTATATATGACAAATTGTAAAATTCTAATTCTAATTCTTATTGTATGTAAAATTCTAAAATTGTAATTGTATTTGTAATTGTAATTGTATGTAAAATATTTGTAAAATTGTAATTGTAATAGTAAATATAATTCTAATTCTAATTCTAATTGTATGTAAAATATTTGTATACTTTTACTTGTATAACTGTAAAATGATTGTAATTGTAAAATTTTAATTGTAATTGTAATTGTATGTAAAATTCTAAAATTGTAATTGTAATTCTAATCGTAATTGTATGTGAAATTGTAAAATTGTAATTGTAATTGTATTTTTAATTGTAATTGCATGTAAAATATTTGTAAAATTTTAATTGTATTAATGTGAAAATTTTAATTGTATTAATATGAAATGATTTTATTAAAATTTTTAAATTTGTAAATTTGCAAATAATTGTAAAATAATAAATCTAGAATAATATTATTTTTTTTAACATAATAAAGTTTAGAAAATAATGCAACTTATTATCATTATTTTATTATGATGTTACATACCAAAAAAAAAAAATTATATAGTACGCCATTTCCAGAGGAGGTTCCTGGGTTTTTGTTAGGTGCACTTATCATCATAACCCACACCGGTGCGTCTTATTACTGTAGCACACTGGTGCTTCACAACTCTTCTGCATCGATGCATCATAAAACACCGCGCCAAAACATAAACCACAATCTTATGAAATCGCATCGGTGTGCCTATAAAACCCCGAGAACCGGAAAAATATTAAATAAAATATCGCACGAACTAGGTATGTCATTGAAATATATTATCTAAGAAGGAAAATTTATTTTGTAAAGTGCAGTATTGGAGCAACGGAGGGTTCGAATCGCGGGAAAGAATTTTTCTGAGGAGATGAGGGTTTGAAAAGACGAGAGTTCAAATTTCGGCTGAGAAGTTTATGGAAGATAAAACGATGATTCAAATAGACATATGGACAAATATGCTTACAAGGATGTAGACAGCTACAGAGCTCGACAAAGAACAAAAGGAGAAATGATTTATGAAAAATCTGAGAAGGGCAGTCGAGAAAGCTCGGTTGAGACCGACGACAGGGTTAAGAGGATTTGTCACGAGGGTAAGTATTTTCTTGATCATGGAAAAGAGCATTCAATTGAGGTCGGTGATGGGTTTAAGAGGTCCCATGATGGAGAAAGGGAGATCAGATTTGATGGCAGAGAAGTACCTGTTGACGCTCTCGTGACTAGTAAGGTTAAATGGTCCTTCGAAAGAAAGGAGTCCTATTCACTAAGGGATGTCAGAGAGATCAATTGAGTCTCTTGAATGGGCTGAGAGATCACATGAAGGTAACAGTTCTCATTCTTACAAGGATGGCAGGGAAATATTGGACAGTAGAGAAAGATCAATCGAGGAAGTCGATAAAGCCAAGAGGCACCATGAAGGAAAGGATTCTCATTCCCTTAAGGACAACATAGAAAGATCAATTGATGTTTTTGATCGGTCTGGTAGGTACCATGAAGGGAAATATTCTCCACAATTAGTTTAAAATTAGTTGAGAGTATTATCCGAGCTTTGGTTGGATTACATAAACTTTTACCGGCAAAGCTGACGTCGTATAAAATCACATCTTCAGCTTTCAATTGAACCTGGATGGCATATATAACTTGTTTTAGCTATGGTCCAGTGGATAACGAGGAACATCACATGGAAGGTACCCAAAAATACAATTTTTTGAAAGTATAGGTGAATTAACACGTATCAAAGAATGAAATACCGAAGAAAATGTGAACGACATACACTTAAGGATTCCCTGGTTCCATTTGTTATTGAAAATGATGCTCTCTTTGGATGAAACCAGTAAAAATTATGCTTGTATTATAAATGGAAATCGAGTGGCCATTTCTATGGGAATAAAAGCATAGATACCTGCAGCTACCATATTTCCACCTATATCAGTTTCCCATTGGAAAAGCTAATGTAATAGCCCATTTTGCAATGTCTTTCCTCTACTCAAACCTATACTCATTTTCTACGAGAAAACAGTGCCTCCACATGTAATAACTACATCGTCTAGTCGAAAATCGGTCTTCTTCTCCTAACAAATACAGAATGAAGGACTTGTTGTCATTGCTCCCAAAACATTCAAGCTCAGTTTATCGTAAAACAAAGATTATATAGATTTTTTTAAGATCAAGATAGAAAGCACAAAGGAGAAAAGAGGAAATTGGATGCCAAGATGGAGGAGGAACTTACAAATTAGCAAGCAGATCATGGGGCACCTTTTCACCTTGTTGCGGGTTATGGAAAGGTTCAAGTTTATTTTTCTGAAAGAAGAAGAGGCATAGTTTTGAAAAGAAATGGCCCGAATATTTTCACAGCAAAATGTACATTTCCAACATGTCTAATTTTTGTGTACACATGTAAAAGTAATTTTGGTGCCTCAACTGCAAATCAGTGCTACTATACAGATAATTACACCAGTGCATTCTAGTTACTCTGCACCGGTGCATTTTAGTTACTATGCACCGGTGCCATGTTACCAATGGACGCACTTGTGCGGTGCTATTAAGCGACGCACTGGTGAAAAATAACTGCAAATAAAAAATGCGTAACTCTATTTTATTTAAGTGAAAAAAAGCGACAAATTGAAAAATTGGCAACAAAATGTTTTCGAAAATCTAATTTCATAAAACAATTCTTTAAATACTAAAAACTTTTCAATATTTCTCTATTTTTGCTAAAATTTTTCAGCCAGAGATTTGCAGGAGACATACCTAGAGAAAGAGCGCATGAGAGCACTGTGGAGCAGTGAAATACATTTGAACAGAAGTATTCAGGCAATCAGAATCCAAACCTTTGGTGATTCAAACCCTATAGCATAGAATTTCAAATGATCTCGTGATTAAATTTGATTATTTTTTTTTACTTTTTCTGTAGTTTCCTTACTTTTTTTGCAGTTTTATCCATTTTTACCCTAAATCCTTCATTTTTTTGTTTCAGCCCTTTCTTCTCCCTATTTATGTGATTTCAGAATTAGGGCTTTTTATTTTAGATTTACATCAAACCGTCCGAACGACTTGCATAGTCAAATCCCAATCCATGTCGGCCCTTACGTGAATTTTTGAAAAAAAAGGATTCTTTTTTATTAGTGCACCCTACGTAACGTAGTGCACTGGTGCGCTGTATTATACAGAACACCATGCAAGTATTGTGTAATAAAATATTTAAAAAAATAAATTAATGAGTGCACCACACCTAAAATAGGGCACTGGTGTGATATGTTACAAGGATAGCACCGTGCGGTCTATTATACTGTTTGTGTGGTGTGTTTGTAAAACCCCCACACACCGACGTAGATGCGTACATCATGAAAGGCGCACTGGTTTCTTGAGATTTATTTTTTACATGAAAAGTTGACACTTTAGTTATAAATATATTAATGAATGATATGGTACAGGTTTTAGATTGATAAAGAAATGAATGACAAGAGATCAAGTAACAAAAATACTGATAACACATCAAGAAAAGAAGAAAAAGCAAGTTCTTTGTAAATTCTTTACAAAAAACATTATGTTTAAACTAAATGTAAGTTGAAATAATATGTATTTTTTATTGTGTATCATGCAGAGCCACAAAATTACGAAGCTCGATAAGGTTATTTCTAATCTAGGACCATACGAGCATAAAACCTCGATGGAAAAATTGCAAAAGGATGAATTAGGTGAATGAAAAAATACTATCGATACAATATTTGTTTCTTTTTTTAATTTTCATTAATAATATACTTAAAATTATTAGATAACATGTGTCAAATATTCTATTAATTCACATTTGTATGGACCAACAACTCAGAAAATGAATGTTGTTCTAAGAAAAGAAAAAAAATAAAACATGCAAATGAAAATGAATTGATCCTTTGCTCATCTGGAGTGGCGCTGGAGGTTAATGAAAGGGGGAAAATTTTTTACAAAAGTTTGAGGGATCTAGTGGAATGAATGTATAGATGTTCTTTCCACTTACAATACAAAAACCAATCCAATGATTCCAAGAACCAAATTTTATCTAAACTACAGGAAGATTTTCCAGAGAATTGGTCAACGAGACATGTTAAACTTTTAATAGAAAAATCGTACAAAAAAAAGAAGGAATGAAAAGGTAATATTCCTTTAAATGTTTGTCTAGAATTATTTATAAATATCAATTTTTTTATATTTACTTTTCATATATCAATATAAAAATTAAATAGTTTATTGTCATGTTACATTTTCAGGAAGATTATGAAAATATCAAAATATGAACGAGCTGATATCAAAAATATGCAAGTAGGAATGTCCAAAAAGGTGTACAAGGAGATGGTCAAAGAAATGGACAAAATTACATCGCAGGAGGAGCCATCTCAACAACAACGTGCTTCAAATTCAATATGTAATCATTGAATTTTTCGATCATTAGGTACAATAAATAAAAAAATTAGCATTAGATATTAATTTTCAAGTATTTTCTTGCAGAAAGGAAAAGAAAATGGAACCCATTCAGCACATAAAACAGGACGACAAGGAAGAAAAGGGTTGATGTCTAAGTTTGTGAGTAATTGTTACTTCCTTATAACCACTTAACCAGATTTCATTTCTATATTTTTAAAGTTTTTTTACAAAAATCATCATTGAATGTCTTCAAACAGGTGCTAACATACAAAGAAGAACCATCGAATGAATTGATTGAAATTGGGTTAAATATGGGTTGTGAGTATATGTTGGCATATAAGAAACTAATTCTAGAATTTGTAAGAATCTATTGATCCTATTTTACTTAGCTCCGTCTATAATTAATAGAACAAAATAATCTTTTATATTAAATATATGATTTGTTATGGGGTATAAAACTTGCAGGAAACAAAGTATGGAACTACGCCAAGGGATGAAATTTTGAAAGATGGCATGCTACATGGTTTTGAAAGAATGTGTATAGTTTATGAGTCAGTTGTTGCTATGCTATGCCATTTTTATTTTTGATTTACATTGATGTATATTATTTAATATTGCAATTTTCATTATTCTCACTAATGTATATACATTCATTTCAATTTAATTTTATGTTTGTAGATGGAAGGTGAAGAAGAAGAAAACAACCAACACTATGAACAAAACATTCTTAAAAATAACCCAAGTCATGGAAGTAGCTCTAGCAGTGACAACAGTTCAAGCGAAAAATGATCGTCACTATCTTTGGATATCAAAGCAAGGCGTTGTATTTTTAGAAATGTTTGTCTATGAAATCAGACATTTTGTTTAATGTAATGGACATAGCGTCCCAATTGAAAGACAAAGGGATTCCAATAACTATCACAATTTGTATGAAAAAGACTATCTTATTCATATATATATATATATGTTTTAATTTATTCTATTGCATTCTCCATTGTAGTTGTCAAATGCACTAATAAAAATTTAATTCATATGTATATTGTTATAAGATGTGTCGACTTTTGATGAATAATGAATTTAGAAAAATCACAATAATTGCACTATCACAGGTCGATGTTTCTAAAAAATACAAAATGAATACTGATGTGTGTCAATTACTGTACATGGGTGCATTTTTATGCTGTAGCACAATGGTGCATTTCTACGACCTCTCGGCACCGCACAAATACCAAAGCCAATTAAAAATCTCAGTGCGTTTTTTCGATACTGTGCATCGGTGATTTTATGTGAGACTACACACCAGTGCATTTTTACAACGTATGGGCACCGCACAAATACGAATACCAATTACAAATATCAGTGTGTTTGTTTGATATGGCGCACTAGTGCGTTTCTATAAGTCTACGTACCAGTGTGTTGAGACGACCTATGGGCACTGCACAAATCCCAAGACCAATTCGTACAACCTCGTGCATTGTATCACTAAAATTGCACTCAGTGTGGTTTTATACCTTGATGGCCCGGTGCAGGAACCTTCGACTGCCCCGGGGTA
Organism: Pinus albicaulis; assembly: GCA_034641835.2. Taxonomy (NCBI): domain Eukaryota; kingdom Viridiplantae; phylum Streptophyta; class Pinopsida; order Pinales; family Pinaceae; genus Pinus; species Pinus albicaulis. Next base: position 1,912,831,038 of record CM076575.1, read on the forward strand.
ATCGTCTAGATGACACGCACCGGTGCATTGAAATCTTAGTAGTGCACCGATGAAAGAAACATCTGTAATAATCTCTGGCCACCCAATTTTTTTATTTGTGTTGAATTTTCATTAAAATATCTGCCAAAACCTCCGTAACCATAAACATATGTTGTAGCAAATGTTTTTTTGACAATTTTGGCCAATATTATAACACTAAAAACCTACTTTATAACCTTTGCTAGAGGGTATTTTCCTTGTAGTGGGTGTTGTCATTATATGACCGTTGACACTGAACAAAATGACCTTCATATTAAAATTTTCAACTTTTCTTGAGCCTGAAGTATCTTCCAAAGGTGGAAGATAAATATTTTTGTAATCATAAACGCAATTGCCAGAGAGGAGAAAAACATTAGTTGGTGGGGTGTTTTGTACAGAGACATCTTAAGTGCATGGGCTTCCCTCCATTGAGAGCATTGAAGCCTCTCTATAACAATAAAAACCATTTTTTTAACCTCTACCTTGGAATTTATTTTGACTGGTGCATATTTCTCTTTGTAATATTGACACAATATATTATGATAGACGTTTCAAATCACCAATAGATGCTAGGATAAGTACAGATAATTTGTCACGGAATTTGTTTTGAGTATTTGGAGTGCTAACTAATGAAGAGTAAACACAACAACAAAATTTTTCCCACTGCATTATATGTTATTTATTCCTATACCACATCATTTAACTAACACCATTTCTAAATTGAAGACATGGAACAATATTTCCTTGAAAAGAACTGCATCCTAACAAAAATAATTTGCTTCACATTGCACAATATAATCTAAACTATGTCTTTATTTGTTAGAACAAGTTAGTTTTCCAATTGGAGTGATGGAAAAGGGCAAATTGCTAACTTTTTGGACTTTCTGCAATGCAGGCTACAATGGAAATGTTTGGTTTTGCTCAACCTTCTCCAAAATATCATCCATGGAACTCGATTCCAAACCATGCCATGACTCCCCATATCTATGGGACTACAATAGATTCCCAAGTGTCTGATTTTGTCTAGTTTCACCCCTTTGTTTCTACAAATTGGTTTAATTGACAAATATACCTCATAAATAATTCAAAAATTCAATTATATTGCATCATGGTCTATTTCAAAAAGCTATAATGTTGTCATCAATTTATCATTTTTGTGAGCTTTGGAAGAAGAAAATAAGAATCATAAAGAAATACAAAGATATTGTTGAGAGTTTTCTAACTAATAGTCCCTGGACCAAACCCTTTTAGGGTTTTCCCTGCATCGAGAGCTATGCATGCTAATAGAAAAATAAACAAGGAGAAGAATTGCTATTGGATTCAAAGATGAGCTCTTATGCCCGTGGCATATTGTTATGAAACCAACTCCAAAAGTAGAAGAAAAGAGAGATAAACGCCCTAGAAATAAGACACTTCAAGTGGGAAACCACCTTTACATTATATAAATGAACAATCCTTAGATGATAGAAATGAAAAAACCTCCTTTCTATATATAGGAGTCCAATGGGTCACAATATAATCATAGTCGACATACCAATAACAATATAAGGGAACAATAATAGCAATAGTGGGCTTATATGGGGCACAATAATAACAATATGGGGACTACATGGGCAAAACAATAACAATAAGGGGTCTATACTAACAATAAAAATAAGTGGATAAAATATTATTATAGGGACCTAACATGCCCCTCTTCTACAAACAAGTGTTGTCCTCAACACTTTATTATTTCTCGATGCTTCTGTATAAAATTCTCATCTTCCCATGTCAAATTTTCTGCAGGTAGGTTCTTCCACTTGCTAAGATACTCTGAAATTTATCAATTTCATGGTTTTTGAATTATTTATTCCATCACTACTTCAGAACTTAGTTCATTGCGATGTTGATATTCCTATTGTTTCATTTTATTCTGCACCAAATTTAGGTTATCCTTTGAGTGCTGGAGAAATTTTTATTGATGCTCGATGTGATCTTGCACTAATTTATCATCCACATTAGCTTTTATTTGATCCTTCAGACCATACAACTAAGCATCCATGTTTTATTTTAAACCATCTATGTCATATTTGGTTGCTCTTTATAAGATCAAAATTTGTTGCACTTGGTACTGTAATTTTGATATATCATACTGCAATTTTTCCTCTTCATGCGGCATAGTAGAGATTTTTTAGGGCTTAATGGTTTTGGAATTATTTTTGGGAGACATTATATAACTCAATACTAATATCTATTCTTCAATATGCCCTTGGAATTAATCGAAACTGATTTTTCAAGCAAGACTTATGCAATTTGAAAGAAATACACAATTTTTTCTTGCTTTTGAGGAGCTCGATATTGAAATTGATGTATCTCTGTAATTTTAGATCCCAGATATTTTATATTTATTCCTTTAGTATCCCTCTGAATCTTATTTCCGATGCCACAGGTCTGACCTGATTTGGATTCTTCAAGGCAAAATTATGCCCAATCTCCCACAATGGCCTAATTATGGACTAGTTCAGTATATCTAACTTGTATGGTGTGTGACGTGTTACTATTTCCTCCTTCAACTCTGAAATTGATACAAACAAAAATACAGTCCATGTGCTTTCAGGAACTTTTTACATAATTCGAATCTGATGCTCATAGAGAGAGAGTTATGATGATATTCCCAAGGTAACTTCTTTAAGATGAAATTTGGGAGCTTACAAAAACCCTGACTTCCATAGATCATATCTCTGAAAATATTGCAAACAAAGATATGGAATTTTTACACGATGTTCCTCAGGACCTCTTTGTAAATGGTGTTTTTTTATCTTTTGAACCATTGTATAAAATATGTTATAGCTAAAATCCCACGATGACATGTTTGAAGCAGTGAAACCCTAGAATCCAAAGCTCTGATACCAAATGTTATGAAACGAGCTCTAAAAATAGAATAAAAGAGAGATCAACACCTTAGAAGTTAGGCAATTCAAGGGGCAACCTCCTTTACATTACATAAATGAAAAATTCTTGGATGAGACAAATCCTAAAACCTCCCTTCTATATATAGGAGTCCAATGGGTCACAATATAATCCTAGCTGACATAACAATAACAATGTAAGGGAACAAAAATAACAGTAGTGGAATTCTATGGGGCATAATAATAACAATATGGGGAATGCACAGGCAAAAAAATAAAAATAAGGGGGCTATACTAACAATAAAAATAAAGGGATACACTATTATGATAGGGACCTAACAAACATAGCATGGGATTTCTTCTTTCTCAATGTTTCGGAAGTTGGGGCAAGTATATATATTGTTTTGGTAATAATTTTTGGTTTTCTGTTAGTGTCTCGGTATAGAGGAAATGACTTGATGTTGCAACAAGAATTATATCTATTGTATAAGTTTGATCCTTAAATTTTAACCTTTAATGGTTGACAAGGTACCCACTAGTCAAAGAAGTGTGTGTAAACTAGCATGGACCTATTTCAAATAGTTGACACAATATATACATAACTCACTCTATATATTTAATGTTATTTTTGTACCACTGAACTGATGTTTGGGCCTAATGAACATGCTGTGGATATCCACCACCTAGCCTATATGCTTCATTATCCCTCTAGATTCTTTACAAGAATCATGATCATCAACAATATTTACTTGATTGAAGAAATCTCTGGATTTTCCACAGTTTTAGACAATTTTTTATAACAGTGTGGAAAATACGGAGATTTCTTCAATAAGAAATAACAACAGAAGCTTGAAAACCATTAATATTTACTTTATTTTAACTTAAATTTCCACTCTCTACATGCTTAAGTGATGAGATAGGTGTTTTCATTACATGACCATCTAGACTCAACAAAATGACCTCCAAATTACCATTTTCAACTTTTATTGAGCCCAAAGTATCTTCCAAAAGGTGGGATATCCATATTTTGTAATCATAAACACTATTGCCAGAGAGGAGAAAAACATCCATTTATCGTGTGTTTCCTACAAAGACATGTTAAGTGCCAGGGCTTCCCTCCATTTAGAGCACTGAAGCCTCTCCATAACAATCACAACCATTTTGTTAACCTCCACCTTGGAATTTGTTTTGACTGGTGCATATTTCTCTCTAGAGTATTGACACAATATATTATGATAGGTGTTTGAAATCACCAATATACGTTGGGATAGGTATAGAGAATTTGTCATGGAAATGTTGTCGAGTATTTGTAGTTTTTTCTAATGAATAGTAAATGCAACAATGAAATTGTTCCCCCTGCATTATATTCTATTTATTCCAAGACTACATCGTTTAACTCACAACCTATCTAAATTGATGACATGCAAAAATATTTCCTTCACAACAACTGCATCCTAGAAAAATGACTTGGCTTGAGGTTGCACAATAAAATCTAAACTATGTCTATGTTTGTTAGAACAAGTTAGTTTTCAAATTGCAGTGATGGAAAAAGACACATTTCTAACTTTTGGGACTTTCTACAATGTAGGTTACAGTGGAGATGTTTGGTTTCCTCAACATACTCCAAAATATCATCCATGGCACTCGATTCCAAACCATACCTGACTCCTCATATCTCTGGGACTACAATACATGCCCAGGTGTATGATTTTGTCTAATTTCACCCGTTTGTTTCTAGAAATTGCTTTGACTCACAAACATACCTCATAAATAATTCAAAAATTAATTATATTGCATCATGTTCCATTTCAAAAATCTTTAATGTTTTCATTAGTTTATCGTTTTTGTCATCTTTGGAAGCAAAAAATAAGAATCATAAAAAAATACATAGATATTCTTGAAATTTTTCTAACTAATTGTCCTTGCCTAAAACCATATTAGGGTTTTCCCATGCATAATGAGTTATGCATGCTGATAGCCATACAGACAAGGAGTAGAACTGATATTGGGCTAAGAGATGAGCATTGATGCATGTGGCACATTTCGTGGAATTGATTTTTTCATAATTTTTAGGAAGTTGGGGAAAGTACTGAATTTTTTTTTATTATAATTTGGGGGTTGTTGTTAGTGGCTTGGTACCACAGGAAATGACTTCATTACTGGAACTTCTGGGATTCTTGCCTTTATGTCAATGGTGTTGAGGATTTCCCATGGAATGATACAGGGAAATTATTTTCTTGTAGATTTTGTGTAAGGTCCCCACCTACTTCTTAATGTTTAAAAGAAAAAAAAGACTAAAAATGTAATAAATTATATGAAAGATGTGAGTTGTAAATAGAAATTTTTTGGCTACAAGTATGTGCAGAAGAGGTGTGAGTATTGATTTGCTGAGTTGAATGGTATTTTGGCTGATGATATTGGAGATGAAGGTAGTATTTGGAAAACTAAAAGTTGTAATCTCAATATGGAGTGCTTTTCTATTTAAATATGCTTCAAAATTCAATTGATACAAAACTTAGAGTGCATTATAGAAAAATGTGGAAATCAGAAAGGTTGTATCCATATAATGTGACAAAGGGAATAAAACGTAAATTTAAATAATGAAAATAAGAGATCCAAGAACCTGCAAAGAACAAACAAGGTGTGGACAAGGTCACACATATGAAAACAAAAATAATACCCTTTCCAAGATCACAAATTCTCATTCAAGAAAGCGAGAGACTGGTAGAAACATGAAATAAAATCATGCCTTCATAAGTACTGAGGCATCATGCAAGGCAACAACACATACCTGGTCAGGAGGAACCAAATATCCATGAATCACAAGGGAGAATCACATGCTTGGTCAGGAAGAATTCCATCACTCATTAACTACCACTCAAGTGTGTAGGGAAGAACATGTTGAAAGCTTAAATATATCTTATATTTCTAGCAACCCTAAACAACCACAACTATGACAAACCTTAGCAAGGAAACAACAATATGGGAGCTATAAAAATGGTTAATTATTAGTGCATCATAAATAATAACATTTAAATGTGAAACCTGATCACTACCAAAGCAACTGGGATGCAGCTGAATACCAAGGGTACCATGGCCCAAACAATATCAGATCTTATCCCATTGAGTGGCTTGCAACAAGAAAGCCAATGGGAGTTTGAATCGCCATATGCCATTTGTAGGTGAATGCAGCACACAATCCCCAATAGGTTGGGACCTTAAGTGGCACTTTCGAAAAGTACAGAGCCCCAAAATTAGAATTCGATCGTGCTATACTAGAATGAGCTAATGTGACACTTAAATTTAAGAGCAGAAGAAGTTGTTTTTTTGTGAGAATATATGGATTTTGAAAAATAAAATTAAGACAAGGTTTCGAATCTATTAAGGTCATTGCAGGTATCCAAACATCCTATGTCGTAATTCTAAAGACACACGTATTGACCTGATTTTCATTGCTATACAAAATTTTATTTGACCTCCCTGACCATCAAAAATTTGAAAATATGACAATTTAAAGGAGTAGGGTATGGAAGGATACACACCATTCCGTTTATGATTTCTTTTGGCCCACCATAAGTGGCCTTTTTGTCCCTCTACATGGATTTGTATTATTTTTCCTCATTCTACGATGTAGTGAGCTTCAAATTGAAAAGAATGCAGTCTTCAGGTTGAAAAGGATGCAATTGGATGTAAGGCTATTCGATCGCGAGGGATATGACATAAGAAATTAAGAACACTATAAACCTTCGATGCAAATATTTTTGATATAGATACCATCCATTACTAAGGAATTTTGTTTCAAATGGAACTAGAAACAAATGTGAATGTCTCCGGTACCCTAGGAAATGGTTCAAATTTGAAGTATGTGAGTCCCTGAAATCTGAAATTGCAGTTAGTTCTTGAAGTCGATGACATATATGGATTTTATGCGAGTTGGAGTTGGGAAATTAGGTATACAATAACATTAATGGAGAATTTACACATTTTTAGCCTGACCACGAATCTGGATTCAAAAAATTTAATGCAGAATTTACACATTTGTAGCCTCACCACGAATCTGGTTTCAAAAGACAATTAATTATGGTGGGAGGATTTATTTATTTATTTATTTTATATAACTTTTAAATAGTCAGTTATCTTCCCTTTCCAAGGGAAATACCCTACATGGATGAAAATTATGGAAGAGTCAAAATAATAAGATAATAATGCTTAAGGCCTAAACCCACTTGTCCATCCTAGTAATCGAAATACGGAAATCTATACCAATCCATTTCTAAATCACAACCAGAATGGAAGTAAAGAAAATGGTAATAAAGTGAATAATGTGAATGGCCATAAAAATAGTAGAGAAGAACAAGTGGTCGATCAAGTAATGAACCTAAATGGGAAGATTACAATATAGGTCTTAATCAATTTTATAATTTTTTACAATGAACTAAAACACATATTATGGAACATACTTATGAAATAATTTTTCTATTTTTTGAGTTTAAAAATATTGATATAGTTTATATAATTTTTAAATTTGCTAAATGGAATATAAATTAATTTTAATGTTTTAAAGGATTCATATATTTGGTCTCAAAGGACCTTGAGTATGTCATAAAACAACTTTTTCTTGGCTTAGAGCTAATTTTCTTCGGAAGTAAGGAAGAAAGCTAACGAGCCAAGACCTAGAGGCATCTATCATGAGTGAATACATGCCCCTTACGGTCTAGTAGTGGGTAGTTACATGTGGCATAGTTTCCCTTTAATAACAATGATGAGTCAAACTGCATTAGCGGATATCAACCAGTGATGGTTGTCCCCTTTATTGGTTTTAAAACTGAGTTATGATAGGTTTTTTGGTTGTTTAAAAAAAATGGATAAAATTTAAGTATTTAAAATATAACCAAAAGTACCTGTTAGCCACCTATAAAATTTGTTATAGAAAAAGGTGGCTAAGACTATTTGGAGCCTTCAAGGAACAAATTTTTATTACTAAAAAGTGTTGGCTCTTGAAGACTCTTGAAGGCCTCATGCATCTATCCAATCTCCACTACTGTGCCTATTCCCCATTAAGAAAACCTGCTGATTCCCAAAAAAGAATACTGCTACAAGAATTTTTCCCTTTTTCCCCCCTTCTTCCAAACTAGCCTCATTTTAGCCCTTTGTCCTTCTATCGTTGCTCATCCCTACCCTTGAAAATCATTAAAAACCATAAAAAGCCACATTTCGGACATATATGGGTCATAGCCCTTTCCTGCATAAATCCCCGGTCGTATGATTCTCCATGTAACCCGCGGCCCCGCAGACGGGCGCCTAGCCATACTATATATATCCAGCCCTGAAAGTATTATAAACCTTATATTATTTTCAAAACTTTGGGTTTGTAATCATTTTCTAAATTTCTTCCGGTTCAAAGCCCCATTCAATCCCCACCGTCGATCTGATTTGCAGATCAACGGCGCAGAGTCCATTACCCTGGTGGTCCCCGCTATCCACTCAACACTCCAGAAACTGGCCGGTTTTCATCGCACCACTTCCGAGCGCACGGCAGTTTCTTCCATTTCGTAGTGATTCCATACGCTGGCTGATGCGTGTCCTGAGCCTTGTTCATAAAACCGCCTTCCATCGCGCATTAAAATTTGGACGTGGACCCGGCGCGATACCGACGTCCACCGTCTGATCTGGAGCCGCCCATCGGATGGCTATCGCTCTCCAAATATGCTCGATAGTTAACCAAGCTACGGTACAATGGTAACAGCATCTCCACTGTCGATCTGATCTGCAGATCAACGGCCCATATTCCATCGCCCTGATTCATCGCCCAGTCAACATTTTCCGCTTTGATTTTCCATTTCTGCTTCTGACCGTCGATCTCTGCGCGATCGACGGCTCTGATTCAGATGATTCTTCCGCCTTCCCTATGACTTCTCTTGATTAATCTCGACCAGTGGATGATGCCATCCAACGGCCACGCTTCCCCCACACGTCCTCTGCAGCAATAGACCTATATATGGAGGATTTTCAATATTTGTTTGTATTTTGCAGGGTCTAAATTCATGTTTCATCAATGTTTCTACAAGGCTTTGATACCATGTCATCCTTGCGTGAGCCCTGCACACCAGCAAAAGCCATGTTCGGGCACAGTCAGAGAAGTATCAGTGCCGAAGATAAAATGTACCAGGACAGAGAGATAAAGACAGATTTTGGTGGGGATCACGGCTAAGAATGTTTATCAAAAGCCTAATCCCTGATTAAAACATGGTTTGAAGAGAATTTTAAGTGTTTTATCATCGGGAAAGCCTCCACCGCCGCAGCTGAGGAAAATTGATTCCTCCCAGCTACCGAAATGCCACTTGTGCCTCAAAGTACTCAATCAGAGGCTGAAGTTATTGATCAAATGAAGATATTCGCCTCAGTACATCGAGAGAGTTACTTCTGCCGGGAAATTTAATGCAAAGGATATCTGCAGAGTAACCCCGACACCACACAGAGCCTCAAAGGTCAACAAAAGCTCTCATCGAGCTTAATCTTTATGTAAAAACATTTAATACAAAGGACACCTATGTAAGTTTCTTATTGATCCCCCCAAGGGCCAAGAAACCATTAATCCTGTATTAATTATAATTGAGATCTTTTATCAGATCTCACCTCCTCATTCTTCTATATATACTTCTGCAGAAGATGAGAGAGGGGTTGGTTGCATAACTTTGAAATACATTTGAGCTTAAAATTCTGATTCTAAATAGTTTTCATTGGCCCTTGTAGCTCTGATGGTGGTAGATAGGTTAGGCTGAGATGTGTGGATGATCGTTAAACTAAAGCATTGGATTGGAAGCTGTAACTGGTTTGGAGCATGAATACAAGTTGATTTATGAGATCTTGGTCTATGTCGACGGTGATGTTTTTCTCATTGTAATTTGTCTTTTTGTTTCTATTTTCATTGTATTTCATTTTCTCTTATAAAGAACAGCATGCATGGAGTTAGCACCTACTGTATATCAATAAGCTTCTCTGACTGCAAATCTTTATCTAAATGTTTTCTTCCAATCTGTGTTATTTGGGAATGATTGAATTCAGTTTAAGCATTGGAATGCTGGTGTTCCCTCGTCTTATTGTCTTAGCTGATTGTTATTCTTAAATTTTATTTTCAGTATATGTTAAGTGAAGATGAGCCAAGGAAGATATGGTGAGCCCTGGTCCTAGTTTTATCTCCACAACTGTCTGAATGTTTCCCTTGGAATGCGTTGAAAGTTGGCTAGTTTAGAAGTACTTACCAGATCTTAGACCATCCCTCGTTATCATTAGTATTTCCCCCTGTTTTATATTTTTTCTATTGGGAAGTGTATCGAAGGCTGGCTAGTTTAAAAGTACTCACCAGATCCTAGTTTACTTTCATGTTTTTCTTAAGTGTATGTCAAAAGTTGGCTAGTTTAAAAGCACCTACCAGATCTTATGCTGCTCTTTGTTACTTCATCTGTTTATTCCCCCTTCTTATTGTATCACTTCACTCCATAAATCAAACTTTAAAGAGATCCTTAGACATAGATGACTTGCCCCATGGACCACTCTTGAACCTGCTGTCTCGATTAAATCCTATTATGACTCCGTAGTCGAATGGACTAAAACCTGCAATTATCTATCACCCTAGCCAAAGCTTACTCTGATTTCTTGCAAATTATCACCTTTGGAACTTTTTGTATTTTGGACATTCTACCTCAAACAATAATCATGCTTTTTATCCAAAAACAAAACAAACCCTCGGACTTCATAACTAGCCTAATATCATTACCCAAACTTCAAAGACAAATCCATCTTTGTAGTTATTGGAGAGATGCCTCTCCGGATTCAGGAGGGCTAGATCCTAGAATCCCAAAGTTGGTTGAAACGATGTTTCTCCCTGAGATCGGACTTTGCCAATCTTGCTGATTACGGGGAGCTAACAGTACCTTTGAATTAATATTTACATGTAGTTAAAACTTTATAAAAATTGATTAGTGGAAAAAAAAAACAATGAAATTAATATTTTCATAGAGTTTTCTATAAGGCCTCTAATAGAGGATGACGAGGTGTTTTATTAAGGCACTCTATGGTGTAAATTTCATCAATTTGAAACTACATAGGAAAAAATCCATCCATGCTTAGGGATGGTGCATGCGGCCTAGGCCAAATGCGATACAGATTTTGATGGCTTAGATGCCTTTGGGTTGTGACTACTCAAGCCAGAGGTTAGTCATGGTGTCATTGCAAGACTTGTATAAACTTTCAAAAAAAGAAATATTCACACAGAGTTAGTCTATGTGATGTAAAATAGACGAAGACAAGTGTTGATGATTATTTTTGTCAATGTCTACTAATTTAGTCTCACCTATATCTCTCGCATATTTGACAAGGGGGTCTCTAAATTTTAACACTGCAAATGGATTCAAAGACCCACATCTATAGTGTTAATATTTAGTGAAAGGTTACACTTTAATATCCAAATTGCAACTTTCCATTTCTGGAGTGGCATAAATGACTAGTCCCTATACTTTTTGTACTTTTTAATTGGTCATATTTTTATTCTTTGACTGCAGTAGTCATTTACATTAATAATTTTTAATTTTTTCACTTATTATGATCTAGTCATATATTTTAGTCATGGACTAAATTAGTCACTTAAGTTAGTTGTTTTTAGTTGAGTGACTTATTATCTAGTCGTATATTTTATCAATAGAAATTAGTTTTCTAAGTTAGTTGTTTTTATTTGGGTCACTTAACATTGCTAAAATTTAGTGGTAATTCACTTGAATTAATTGTGGTGACTAGCATTTTTAGTTGCGCAGTCACTAATATCCCATTTTGTACTAGTATTTGATTTCTTGCTTGATATTTTTATTTCTTATCATTGTTATAATTTTATTTCCTTTTCTACCACTAAGTTCTATTAATGTATCATTTTTCCTTGTTTTCAGGTTATTCTCTTTGATGCTACTAAAAATGACCATAGTTTTCGTTAATCCCCTCACTATCATTCACTTTCTTTTGCTATTTTTGTTTGCTATAATTTCCTTGAATTGCACCATTTTTGTTACATCCTTTTAGTCATTTAATGAATTTAATTGGTTGTTGGGCCCAAATTAAGGTATGGTTCTCACCTTGTAAATCCTTAAAATTATATTGTAATTTCAAGAAAATCCCTCTTCACATAAAAAATAAGGAATAAAAAATCATGAAAATGGGAAAAATCAGACTAATGATAAAAAGGACGGTTTATAATAAGAAATTGACTCTTTTTGTCTTTACCTGCAGGAAGTTAGGAACGCCTGAATGAATATAAAATGGAAGCCAATTGATGGATGCAAGCAAAAGAAGTCCTAAAGCAGTCCCAACGGCTGATAGAAGGCGAACACGCAGATTTGAGTTCAAGAACTCAAACGACGGCGACACGTAGTGGGCTATCGTTTGAGACACATTCTCGAAACTCTCGAAGATAGTCTTTAAAAGGGAAAAGAACAAAATAGGAGAGTAATCTTGTAATAGATAAATCCAAAATAGTCTGTCTAATTATATTTTGTAGCATTCATGGATGTAACAAAGAGTTTTTAATAACCATCTTTTGAATTTTTCTCAGTGTTGAGGCTTCCATAGGTCTAGGCCCAACCTTTGGGAGCTCCACGCATGTTTTCATGTTCTGAATAGTTACAGAATTGATACCTGTGAACTTGGTGCAGTTGTAACACATACTTACATTTAATATAATTACATCTCTCTTTCTTTAAAGAATAATTGGCAATTGTGTTCTTAGAGTAAGAAAAGTGCAATCCCGTTTATGATAATGTTTTTTTAATTCTAGTTCTTCTACTGTCATGAAAATTGACTTCTAGGCCGTAGGAAGACTGATTTCATCATTCTTCATCTCCATGCATTGTGTTCTCCTTCTAGCATAGTAAAGCAATTAACCAATTGATCAGTGTTGCTTAATTAATTCTTACAGGGAATTCCATTGCAAAATTACTTAATTATAGTTGTATGAGTTATTTGACCCGTTTCAGTTATATTGTTGTTCGTTACTGTCAGCTTAGTTCTACTTTTGTTTCATTATTGCACAGCTAGTTGTATTGTTCAGTTATAGTTTTGTTTCATTAGTGAACAACTATTCATATTGCTCAGTTATACTGTTGTTTCATTATTGCACAACTAGTCATAATTCTAGTTATACTGCTAGCCATATAGCTGCTTCATTACTGCCTAGATCACTAGGTCGTTGATTCAATTCAATTCCATTTCTAAAACAACTTAGTTAGACTATTGTTCTTCTTAATTTCATTACTAGCATTTCAATTATTGCTTGCTTTAATCAGACTGTTGTTCAGTTTAATTAAGCTTTTGTTTTGTTCCAGTAGAGAAATACTAAATCCCATTACTCAGCTTTAGGCTAAAGATCCATCTAAGACACCTTCTCTAAGATCAATAAGCTCCAGCAGTTAGTAATTCCTTCTTTACATTGACAAAGAGCATCCGTAGACCAGTTAAATCGCATATACTGTGCTCACACTATTGAAATAAAAAGACTTACCCCAGGTTGATAATTAAATGAAGGAACACTAGAGTTGTCTCAAAAATTCACCTCTATCCAACCCAACATTTTGGCACCGTTTCCTGGGAGAGAGTTGAGAGTTATCTCCTTTAATTCATTCGTTTTCCATTGTTGTGAGGAATTTGGTATTGAAAACGAAAGGTAAGAACCTGCGTGTTGGTAAGAAACATGCTTTCCCTTTAGCTTGCCCACCAGCAAATTGTACAAGAACCATAGGATAGGTTCTCTTGTTTTATGCCTAAGAAAAAGAAGATAGAAGCGACCCAAAATCAGTCGCAACCATAACCCAAAGGACCAGTGATCCTTGGGATGACAACATACATAGAGGAAATCATTAAGAAAGTTGAATATCAGGAATCTATAGGACCGAGAACTACTTCCATCCGAAATCCTAACATACTCTCTCAGGTGGAAACCTCACCATCTGTATCCTATGCCGAGATTCACAACAAGACAGAGGGGTCTGAGCGAAGCCTCCAGACTTCCATTCATCAAAACATTGACCTTTCAAAAGAGGGAGGCTCTTGCAACTTGCAAGAAGGTAGGGGAGAAACTAGTGGAGAAATTCACATAGACATACCTAAGTCCCCTGAAGAAGTAATCGAAATAGAACTTCTTAGAATCCCAGATCAGGGAAGTGTTGTAAAACTCCCACCGCATTCACCTTCCAAGCCTATTAATCACCCCTCTAGATCAAGAAATTCCTGAAGATTTCTGGCACCTCTTTGATCAGATGGAAAATAATCAAAATAAAAATCAGAGGCAGACATCAAAATTGGAGTACCCCATTGTTGATCATGCTGCCAATGCCCCTATGAAAGCCATTCCCTTGCATACAATCCCCACATTTCATGGATTAACCATAGAATATCCTGATGCATTCTTATTTGAATTTGATGTCTTATGTAGAGGATATGATTACAGCACCGATACCCAGAAACTAAAATTGTTTCCCTCCACCTTGAAAGGGATAGCTCTCTGATGGTTCATGGGGTTCGGAGGGGGAACTATAAACAACTGGGACCAAATGAAAAATAATTTTCTTACCAAATACCAAGACTATTGTCGAACCTGAGACCTAAAAGTCGAAATCTTTAACATGACTTCAAAAGACAATGAAACATTAGAGGAATACGTAGAAGGAATTCAATAAAAGTTACAAAGATCCCCATATACTACGTTGTCCGACGACATTTTGAAAACCACAATGCTTAAAGGGATGAAGGAGGATTGGGTTGAATTACTTAACATAATGGGAGAAGGAGATATTTATCAGGAAGAATATGACGAGATTATATCCTTATGTATTAGATTCTCCCGAGGTAGCTCATGCAATAGAACTATTGGGTGTGATATTAAGCATACTAGTGGCAATGTAACTAGGGCAGAATTTGGAAATATTTTAGAAAATTCCAAAACCGACATCTTGGGAACTTTGACTACACAACTTGATTTTTTGCAAGCCAAAAAAAAACAAGAAATAGCCGAACAAAATCTAGCCATCTTCTGCCCAAAATGTTGGAAGAAGCATAGCCAGAGGGAGTGTCCTTTAGACATGGTCTAGACATGTGCTATCTGCACTAAGGATCATGCTATGGACTAGTGTCCTTCACTCCCCGGGCTAAAAGTCATCTACAAAAAATCATAAGAAGAAACAAAACCAGTCTATTTAATAAATCAACATCGACAACGATAGGCACGACCTGGCATACCACAAGACCTACCTCAATACTTTGCATTGCTCTAGTACAACCAGAAAAACCCTGCAACAACTTGGTAGACTCAAAACCCCTTCCCAACTTGGCCAAAACTAACCTTTCCTCTCCCACCTTGGCCTACGCAAAATCCATCAGGAAGTAATTGGCAAAACTTCCCTAGTTCTCCCCTTATTGGTAGAATATCCCTTATCAAAACCAATGGCCAAACCCTCCTACTCAAAACAACAATGGGAACTGGCAATGACCTATGGGGATGGGAAATCTAATGACAGGAGTAGGAACCCAACAATTACCATCTCCCTACCCTATTTAGCATAACCAGCAGCATGACATACGATCGCAATTACCAGCCCAACCCAATCCCAATCCAAATAATAGACCAGTTCAATTAATTTAGATCATAGAGGATCCAAAACCAAACAAAAAACAAAAACAGTGTAACGAATTGAGGTTAAGATTGGGACGTACCATATTTCCCGTAAAGGCCACAACTCCACCTTAATCCCAAATTGAAACATCCACAGGGCCTAGCTCAACGAAGATAACAAAAACAGGTAAAGATGAGGAAACAATTGAACAAAAAAGACCTGAAGATCTTAAAATAGCTTCGCCACCATTTCCTGAGAGATTAAACCTAACCAGACCTATAACCAACTTAGAATTTGACATCTTGGGGAATTAAGAAACCTTTGTGTTAAAATTCCCGTTCTCCATGCCATCCAGGACATTCCCATCTATGCAAAAACAATCAAGGAGTTATGTGGAAAAAATCAAGTTAGGAAAACAATGGCTGCACCTACTGTTCATGTAGTAGGAACTCTGTCTGACTTACTGTTAGCTTGAGAACCACTTGTGAAATATGGAGACCCAAAAAACCCCATTGTAACCATAAAAATTTCTGGACATTCATTTCCAAACACATTGGTTGACCTTGGGGCAGCCATTAACATCCTAACTATAGGAACTTCTAAAAAACTAGGCATATTAGTCCTAGAACCTATAGTCACACTCATGGAATTAGTTGACAGATCTGTTATTAGACTAGAATATATAATGCAAGACATTATGGTCTCAGTGGACTCATGGGAATGCCCTGCTGATTTGTTAGTTATTAATCCAAAAAACAGGATGGAAGGGCACCCATTGATTCCTGGGCAGCCTCGGCTGGCCATGGTAGATGCTTACATAAGTTGCCAAACAGGCAGCATGACTATCACTAGAGGAAATTCTGTAAAAAATATTGTTATTTATCTGCTTGCCAAACCAAGTCTACCCACGATAAAAATTCGCAAACACCCAGATACATATTGGGAGAAAAATATCTGTCCACCTCTCACACTAGTAGAGGCTCTCGAATTTAAAGATCAAACTGAAGATGATTTGATTAACAACGTTATGAATCAGCCTCCCAAACCTGAAAATTTGAAATGCCAAATGATGAAACAATCCTCGAGCATGAAGGGCAAGAAAATCCTCTGATGGACTTTGAGACCCAATATAATCCCACAACCATTGTTTGTAATAGTATACCTATTGAGATCAGACCATGAAATATTTTGAATATTAACGGTAGCCTGGATGACAACCAAAGGCAGAAACTTGTAAAAATCCCTAAGAAGCACTAGGGTGCATTTGTGTGGGATTACCAAGACATGAAAGGCTTGGACCCATAGTTGTGCATGCATCATATCTATATTGATAGACAGACAGGGCCTGTTAGACAACCGCAACGAAGACTGAATCCCCATTTAAAAGAAAATGTAAAAGAAGAACTCCAAAAGCTCTTAGATGTAAATTTTATTTATCCTATCTCAGATAGAAAATGGGTCTTCCCTTTTGTGGTCATCCCTAAAAATAATGGGAAGTGGAGGATCTATGCAGGTTATAGAGAATTAAATAAAGCAACTCAGAAAGATCATTTCCCCCTTCCCTTTATTGACCAAGTCCTTGATACATTAGCTGGAAAATGTTTTTTTTCTTTTCTTGATGGATTCAGTGGATACAATCAAATACAAATAGCCCCTGAAGATCAAGATAAGACAAAATTTACCTACCCATGGGGCACTTTCGCTTACAGAGTGTTACCGTTTGGATTATGTAATGCTCCAGCAACATTTCAAAGAGCCATAATTAGAATTTTTTCTGATTTAATAAATGAAGGACTTGAAATTTATATGGATGATGTTACACACTATGGGGAAGATTTTGATCAAGCACTAGAAACATTAGAAAGGTATTAGAATGACGTATTGCTACTAGATTGTGTCTAAGCAATGAAAAATTCCACTTCATGATGACTGAGGGGGAAATCCTAGGTCACTACATTTCTGTAGCATGAATACAGGTGGACACGGCTAAAATAGAGGCAATCCTTCTGTTGGCCACACCCTGTACACAAATAGAGGTACGCAGTTTCTTGGGACATGCAGGATATTATCGTAGATTTATAAAAAAATTCTCACAGATAGCTACACCTCTGTATTCTTTGACTGGAAATGTTGAATTTCAATGGATTGAAAAATGTGACACTGCTTTTACAAAATTAAAGAAGCTAGTCTCCATAGCACCAATCTTGCAAGGTCCTGACTAGAAACTACCCTTTCATATCTCTTCCGATGCATCTGATGCAGCAATAGGAGTAGTCCTCGGCCAAGAAGAAGACCGAAAACCATATGCTATTTATTATATTAGCAAAAATCTTACTCCCGTCGAACTAAACTACACAGTAATCGAGAAAGAGTTCCTAGCTGTAATTTATTCTTAAATAAATTCAAGCACTACATAACGGGATATCAAGTATTCCTGTACACTGACCACTCTGCTATCATATATTTAGTGAATAAATCCATCACGAAAGAAATAATAACTCATTGGATACTATTATTACAGGAATTCTATATAACAATCAGAGACCGTCCAGAGAAGGAAAATGTAGTCGTAGACTTTCTGTCGAGAGTCCCCAAAACATATGACACATTAACAGTCGATGATCAATTTCCTAACAAACACCTATTTTCTTTAGCAGTCAAAACCCCGTGGTACACAGGTGTGGCAAATTATCTGGAAGTTGGGAAGCTACCCAAACATTTGATGGCAAAAGAATGGAAGTTGATTGTACAGCGCAGTTCACGATTCTCCTGGATTGAAGGATACCTATTGCATACAGGGGATGATATGCATATACGTCAATGCATAAAGGAAGACGAAATCCACGACATCTTACGCGCCTGTCACAATGAACCCTATGGTGGTCACTTCGTATATCGACGGCCAGGGCATAATGTGCTACAATTAGGCTATTTTTTTGCCTACGATTTTTAAAGATGCAAAGAAGTATGTGCAGGCCTGTGATAACTGCCAAAG
This sequence comes from Pinus albicaulis, assembly GCA_034641835.2. Taxonomy (NCBI): domain Eukaryota; kingdom Viridiplantae; phylum Streptophyta; class Pinopsida; order Pinales; family Pinaceae; genus Pinus; species Pinus albicaulis. The sequence continues at coordinate 1,912,849,589 of CM076575.1, forward strand.
GATGGGCCATCTAGGCCAAGCTGATGAAATGTCGCTACAACCACAATTGGTGGTGGAACCATTCGAATGATGGGCGTTGGACTTCGTTGGGCCATTTAATCTGCCATCAAACCAGGAAGCCCACATATTAGTTGCCACTGATTATGTTACCAAATGGGTGGAAGCAGTAGCTTTGCCAAGAGCCACGGAAGAATCAATAATTAAGTTTCTCTTTAAACTATTTGTATGATATGAACTACCAAGGGAAGTGATAACCGATGAGGGGGCACAATTCATAGGCAATAAGATCATATCTACCTTAAGAAATCACCATGTCATTCACAAATTACGACTCCTTACCACCCGCAGGAAAACGACCAAGTCGAAAGCACTAACAAAGTCCTGGAGGCAATCCTTACCAAGACAGTAGCAGCACACTGCCGAGACTGGGCCATTAGACTGCCAGATGCCTTGTGGGCTTATCGAACAACCTAGAGAAATACCATTGGATATTCACCATATCAGCTAGTATTTGGGAGAGAACCTATCTTCCCTATTGAGTTTGAAATTAACACTAAGAACATCCAAGGAATTAGCGTTGGACTTAACAGATGCTCAAACTAAAAGACTTCAACAAATAAATGAACTGGATGAAATCCAACTATTTTCGTTGCAACACACAATGATCATTCAACAACAACAAGCCAAGTGGCACAACAACCTAATAAAAAGGAAAGTATTTCAAAAAGGAGATTTGGCACTCCTATATGATTCCAGATTCCAAGACTTTCCAGGAAAACTGCAAACAAGATGGCTTATTCCATATGAGAGTCAGGGAGTGCATAGCAATGTTACCCTCACTTTGACCACGATAGATGGATCCGGCTCAACATTTCGAGTTAACAAACACAGAGTACACCTCTATCACAAACCTCTCACGAAGCAATCTTTTTTTCAACAGGCATGAGAAGATCCCACCATCCAAGTTGTGGCGCAAGGGGGTGACAACCCCAAAAACTCAAGTACATGATAGGTTTGACACCATCACTTGTAAATTATGTATATAATTGTATATTTGTTCCATTTTCAATCCATTTTTCATTATAAGATTGTGTTTTTTTTTAGTTTCTTACTTTGTTGTTCAGTTTATGAACCACTGTTATTCAATTTTTGAACAGCAGCAGTTCAATCGAATTGAACAATTTTTTCTTGAGTTTTTATGTTTTGGTGTTTAGTTTATGAAAAAATGCTATTCAAATTTTGAACAGTAGCAGTTCAATCAAATTGAACAACTTTTTGTTGAGTTTTTTAATTTTGTTGTTCAGTTTCTGAATAGCTACTATTCAATTTTTGAACAACATCAGTTCAATCGAATTGAACAGATTTTTGTCGAGTTTTTAAGTTTTTTTGTTCAATTCCAGAACAACTGCTATTCAATTTCTGAACGGCAGCAGTTCAACTGAATTGAACAGCCTTTTGCCGTAGTTTTAACTTTTGTTGTTCAATTCCAGAACGACTGTTGTTCAATTTTTGAACAACACTGGTTCGACCGAATTGAACAACTTTTTGACCATGTTTTTATTTTTTACTGTTCAAATATAGAACATTTTTTATTCAATTCCTAAACGGCAGTGGTTCAATAGAATTGAAGAGCTTTTTACCATGTTTTTAAATTTTGTTGTTCAACTCCGAAACAACTGATGTTCAATTTCTGAGCGACAGTGGTTCAATAAAATTTTAAACAGTTTCTTTTGCCGCATTTTTTGTGTTGTTCCATTCAGAAACAGCTGTTGTTCCATATTTGAACAAGCTGACTATTCCCTCAGCAAAAATACCCATTTTTTGGGCATTGTTTTGAACATTTTTTAGCATTTTTTGAACACCTCTGAACATTTTTAAGTGCTTTTTCCAAGAAATCTTTAAACAGTTGCTTCTCAATGTCTTAAATAGACTTTATTTTTATTGAATAACCTTGAGCAGGGAAAGACACTTGAGAGAGAGAAGGAAAATGGTAAAATTCCAAATATGATGTCTTGTGATACTAAAATTCTTAAATAGAAGCTGATATTATACACACATCAACATAAAGGATAAAAATACCCATTGTTCGAATATGATATCAAACGATTCAAAACATGATAATGATATGTCTTTTTGCACTATTCGAGTAATATGACCCTACAACATAAAGAAATGGTACAAGAGATATTAATAGTATTATTTTTTCTACTTCTTTCACCATCCCTCACTCTTAAGGAGTCAATGAGCCTCCATTAGCAATCATTGTGTGACATGCAAATCTCAAAATAGGATAGGGGGTCTCATCACTAGCCAACCTACCATGATCAGAGGGATTAAATAGGTGACATGCCCATTATGGCCATGACACCAGGGTAATGACCTTCTCATCTATTAGAAGGACAGGAGGTCTCATCACGAGCCAGACTGATCACTCTGTTACAATTCTAGTGAATGGCATTGTAACTATATAGCTACCACACCAGCAAAGTGACATCCAAATGGATCAAATTGTTAAAATGCAAAATAAAATACTGCATTTACATATCTTAAGAGAGGATAGGGGGTTTCATCACGAGCCAACCTACCATGTTCATAAGATTCTAAGAAATTGACATGCCCATTATGGCAACCACACCAGGGTAACGATATTTTGACTAACTTGAAGGACATGAGGTCTCATCACGAGCCGGTCTAATCATTTTGCTACAACTCTAGTGAATGGCACCATGATTACCCGACCACTATACCAGCATGGTGATCTCTCCATCAAGATGATAAAATAACAATTATCACATAGGGATCATGGCTCATTTTTTCGGGTTAAAAAGAAACCCTGTCGAGGCTGTGAATGCCTGCTAGCAGTATTGGCTCTGCTTGTGGTATGAAAGAATGTTTCTTTAATAAAAAAATACTGCTACATACACCTTGTTTTTTATTTTCTTTTACTACAAACCTATTAATCGAATTAGTGACAGTCATGACTTACCGTAAGAATAAATAACGAAGATTTGATTACATATTTCAAGCTTGGGAATGACAATGACAATCAATACTTCATTAAATATTGCTTCTGTCACAAATTTCTAGTCATACAAAGACATCATATCGTAATAATGACAATACTATTTTCTCTCATGTCTCGGCCTTCTCCGCACAAGGTTCAATCATGAAAAATTTTAAATTTGATCGTTTGCTACACATGAAGTAATTACTTAACTGTCGATCCTCCACATGCAAAATTACCAAAATCTAACATCCCCATGCTCGCATTCATCACTGGTAAAATCTCTCCAGTACCTGATGGTGTGGGCACCCTTTTCTTAGGGGGGAGGGGTGTGATTGGCTTTGATTGGCTTTAATTTGGCAAGCAGGTGAAATCCCTGCACAAATCCCGTTAGACACATCGGTAAATTCTACAATTAAGGCATGGATACTCTTGATACAGAACCACAATCTCTTTTTCGCTTACACACAGCACCTAGACAAAACAACAAATCCTGGAAGAAAGATAACTAGAGGAGAAGAGCATACCAATAAGGGACGAAGATACTCTTCGAAACAAGCCGTTGAATTTTCAAATTTTAGAAGCAGCGAGTTCCATTCTCTAGTGAGTTGGATGGCTGGCATATGTGCATATATTACAAGGATACAACACAAAAATTGCAATTGAATTCCTACAAAATCTGCAGGACGGGAAAACTAGAGTAAACGACTGAACCATACCTATTACAGAAGAGATCATAGCAGTAGTTTCTAGAATACCAACACAAGAGGAGAGATGGATAGAAAATAATCTACTCCTGCGGGAAGCAATATCACTATACCAGGACCCAGGGGAACCACTAGAATGAAGGGCTAGAGGGATTGCCCCTGCTTCCTTACACCAGGCATGGCAGAAGTTGACGATATTCATCCAAAGATTAATAACATGCGAAGGACGTCAGGAAGTGGTAAAACCTCGATAGATCAAACTCTTAGCTGCACTCAAACAAAAAATTTCAATTAATCCGCCTGTCCTTTTAAATTATGTATTGCATGATACCGCTGTTCGACTAAGAAAAGTTAAGAGGCCCCAAGCAGTGGTTAGTCACCAGGGCTTAATAAAGTTAATCATTATTCATGAACTATATGGGCAGTATCTAGCATGGCACAATTTTTTCAACCCAGAGGTACAGGAACCAGAAGTTAACCCCAAGGGTACTGAAATCGAGCATCCTAGGGTAAATCCTCCAGAAAGAAAAAGAAACTGAGCCTCAACATCAGAGTCAAATAGGCAAAAATGGGCTAGAACACCCCAAGGAACTTAGAACACCATAGATGGAGTAGAACCGTTCCAGGCACCCTTACAAGAATTTGAGGAAATGGCCCTAGTCCTTGCGAAAATAAGGACAAGCTTCAAATTAAGAAACTCATCAGAAGCAGGGGAGCAAGAAGAATTGGTAACAAAACTGCCTCCCCCAGTAGCTCTGGTCACACTAATATCCTACCCGACCAAGAGGAACTACAAGAGAATGAAGCTCTGTCTCCCATTGATAATTATGAAGTATACAGTGTAGGATAGATAGAAGAGAGACTGGAATCATAGGATGGTTTAGGTGACACTATCCTCGTGGAACAAAGTGCGCACACACACAGAGTCCCCTTGTCACCAAGAGGCAACATCGCTCCTCCCTGTCAAGACCCTCATATTGAGGTCAATTCTGAAGAAGTAATTAGAAACACCATTCTAGACCTTATCCTTGAGAAAGAGAATTCTACTCCCCTGCCACCTATTGAAGTAAAAATAGGTGAAGGTTCAGACTTGAGAAAAACTGAGAAATTAAGAAAGACTTGCAAGAAATTGAAGAAGCGGGCGAAACACCTGAAGAAGAAACTGAAAAGAGAAAGAAGGGACAAGAAGCCAAAAGTAGAAACCTCCATTGTAGGGACCCAAATAGAACCAACAAATACTATGGAAACTATAACACAAACCAATTTGACAACCACCACTGAAGTTGGAGTGCAGACAGAAGAAAAAAACAACATCAAAACATCCACCCAAACTGAGCAGAAAGTTCTGGAGGAAAAAGGGATCCAAATAGAGGGAGTCCCTGCCTATGCCCATTTAGTAGAGATAGTTGCTAAACAAAGATTACAGAATGAGCTAGTGCATTTACGGTATGAACTGACACAATACAGGAAGGAGGTAGTGCCATTACAAGAATATTAGGCATTGCAAAATAAGTTCACTGACCTCTCTCTTACAGAAGATGAGACATTTGCCTAGCTTAGAGGAGAGTAGGCAAAGGTTAAAGTGGTACAAAGGCAGGTAGAGCAAGCGAAAGAGAAAATCTCTACAATTTGCTCTCTATATGATGACGCTTTATCATGTAGGTCACCAGCAACTAACTACGTCCTATTCCTAACAGAGCAGTACCTACTTCTGAAAGTTAAAGTTGTGAGAGCAGGAAAATCCACTTCCTTTAAGACTGTAGAGGAATTTGTCCAATGTTGTAATGACGAGGATGAATAGGTTCAATGCCTCTTATGTGAGCTCTACATGCATAACTTCTTTTTAGAAAAGGACACTAATAGCAAAACTAGCCCCTTCATAGGAGATGTACAATTACAAGCTTTCCTTTCATTTGCTAAAAACTAGATCAGGTGGGAAAACGCTTACGGCATCTTTCAGAAAAGAGAACATAATCTGGAACTAAGGGTTAGGGGAGAGCCTATGAACCCCATGCAGCTGATCATCCGACATCAAAATTTCATGAGATGGCAGGGTGTGAAGTCGAGATTGGGACCTCTCCATAAAGATGTCATAAAAAATGCACGAGATTACTTCGAAGACCAGGGAAAACTTTATGGATGGAAAATTATCTTGAAGTTTAAAAAATTTGCAAAACCGAATTATGGGGCATCATAGAGAAGCCGAGAAAGATAATAAGCTCTAATGTCATGAAAAATATTCTTAAGAAATAACAACGAGGTGTAATTACACAATTATCCTCACTAGAAGTTCCAACATCAAAATCATCTATTTCTCTAGATCTCGAAAAAGTCTTGGATAATAATTCCAAGGTGTTTGAAACTCCCAAAGGAATCCCACCTATTCGTGACCATGATCATGCTATTCATTTGATTCCAGGAAGTTTTCCTCCAAACATCAGGCCTTACAGATATCCTTATGTCCAAAAGAGATAAATTGAACGTATGATTACAGATATGTTAGAGGATGGTGTAATTTAACCTAGTGAAAGTTCTTTCTGCTCCGGTAGTATTGGTGCACAAGAAGGATGGATCATGGTGCAGGTGTCCGGATTATATGGAGCTCAATAAGCTCACTATTAAAGATAAATTTCCCATTCCTTTGATTGATGAATTACGTGGAGTGATTTATTTTACCAGGTTGGATCTTCGTTCAGGATATCATCAAATTAGAATGAAGACTGAAGATATTCTGAAAACAACATTTCAAAATCATGAGGGTCATTATGAAGTTTTGGTCATGCCTTTTGGCCTTACCAACGCATCATCTACATTTCAAGGGTTGATGAATTCCATTTTCAAACCCTTCCTTAGAAAATTGGTGCTAGTATTTTTTGATGACATACTAATCTACAACAGGTCTTATAAGGATCATGTTCAACATGTTGACACAGTGCTCAAACTATTAGAGGAGAAACAATTATAAAAACATCCAAATTTTTATTTGGAGTACAAGAGGTGGAATATATGGGTCATATTGTATCTCACGAGGGTGTTAAGGTAGACCCTAACAAAATTAAATCCATTAAGCAATGGAAAGTCCCCACAACCATAAAGCAGTTCCAAGCATTTCTCGGGTTAACAGGGTATTATCGCAAGTTTGTTAAGAATTATGGGAGAATAGTAGCACCTCTAACAACATTATTGAAGAAAGAGGCATTTTCATGGTCTCCTGAATTAACTAAGGCCTTTGAACATATTAAAGAGGCAATATTCCTATTATGGGTATTAGGTACACCATACTTCACAAAAACCTTTATTGTGGAATGTGATGCCTCATGAAATGGAATTGGTGTTGTTTTAATGCAAGAAGGAAAACCCATTGCTTTTGAAAGTCATCAAATCAAATAAAAGTATTTACAGAAAGCTATTTGTGAGAAGGAAATGTTGGCAATATTACGTGCACTAAAGAAATGGTGACCTTACCTAATGGGAGGACACTTCAAGGTTAAAACTAATCATGATAGTCTTAAAGACTTTTTCTAACAAAGACTATCTTCATAAGAGAAGAAAAAATGGGTCACAAAGATTTTGGGTTATGAATTTGAAATCATCCACAAAAAATGGAAGCTAAATGTTGTTGCATATGCAATCTCAAGAAAGGATGAAGAGGTGGAAGAATTTCTTTGTTCCATTTCTATTATCCAACCAGATTGGATAACCAAAGCAAGGGATGAATGGAAGAAGGACGAAGAAGTGTGGACACTCATTCAAAAGTTGCAGCAAGATCTTATTACATCTGATACATTTAGTTGGAAAAATGATTCCTTATGTTAGAAACATCACTTATATATTTTCAAGAATTCTCAACTAAAACAAAATATTCTTTTGGAATTGCATACTTCTCCTTCAGGAGGAGAAGTACGATTTTTAAAACCTTACAATAGGGTGAAGAAATAATTTTTTTTGGATGGCCTGAAATATAATATTCAAAAGTTTGTGGTGGAATGTTTGGTTTTCCAGAAAATAAAGTTGATACAATTAAGACCTTGGGTCTTCTACAAACTTTATCCATTCCAAGTGAATGTTTGGAGGATATTTCAATGGATTTTATCACAGGTTTACCTAAGTATGAAGGAAAGAGTGTCATCATGGTGGTAGTTGATAGACTTACCAAGTACGCACACTTTTGTGCATTATCTCATCCATTTAAAGCAAGTACAGTCTCTACTCCATTTACAAAAATAGTTCAAAAGCTACATGGAAACCCGAATATTATTGTAAGTGAAAGAGATCCCATTTTTACTGGAAATTTTTGAATAGAAGTATTTTCTTGTTTGGGTACTCAACTAGCTCATAGCTCATCTTATCATCCTCAATCCGATGGTCAAACAGAGATAGTGAATAAATGTTTGGAAGGATATCTTCGTTGTTTTGTATTTGATAAGAAAACACAATGGGTCAAGTGGTTACCTCTCACTGAATGGTGGTATAACACTTCCTTCCATACTGCAGCAAAAATGATCCCATTTATGGCACTTTATGGATATCATCCACTGTCTATCACATCTTCTTTAAGAGAAAATTATAAGGTTCAAGCAGTGGAATATCACATCGAGCATTAACAATAAGCTCTCCAGCTCTTAAAGGATAACCTAAATTTGGCACAAAATTGAATGAAACAATAGGCAGATCAACATCGCAACAAGAGAATTTTTGATGTAGGAGATTGGGTATTTTTAATTCTACAACCATACGAACAAATGTCGCTCAAGCAAGCTAAGACAGCTAATAAATTATTTCCAAAGTACTATGGTCCTTACAAGGTGTTGCAAAATATTGGTACTATGGCATACAAATTGGAGCTTACTGCTTCTTCGCGAATGCATCCAGTTTTCCATGTTTCATGCTTAAAGAAGGTTATAGAGGACAAAATTCCAGTTCAAAAATTATTGCAAGAACCTGATGAGGAAGCAAAAATCATATTGGAACCTGAAGCAGTCACAGAAACAAGAACTCGACAGCTACGAAATCGGTCAATTTCAGAGTATCTCATCAAGTGGAAGAACTTACCCACTGAAGGTTATACATGGGAGAATCATACTTTTATAAGGAAGCATCCAAAGCTACTCAAGCATTGAGGACAACACTTTTTGCAAGGATAGGGGCATGTTAGGTCCCTATATTACTAGTATAGTCCCTTATTGTTGTTAGTGTAACCCCCTTATTGTTATTGTTGTACCCTTGTAACCCCAATATTGTTATTATTGTGTCGTTACATTATTATTGTTAAGCCATCTAGGATTATATTATGATCACATGGAATCCTATATATAGAAGGAGGATTTCGTCATTTGTATCATCCAAGAAATGTTCATTTATGTAATATAAAGGAGGTTTCCCTCTCAAAGTGGCTTATTCCTAAGGCGTTGATCACTCTTTTCTTCTATTTTTGGAGCTGGTTTCAGAAAAATGGAACATGGAATAGTCTTTTTATGTAAGAAAGAGAATAAATTATTAATGTAGAGTTAGTTTCCCTCAATAGTGATCACCTAGAGATATTGACAGATTATTTCCTGAATCTTTTTTCTATTTAGCAAATTTTGGGTCTTCAGTGCTATACTCCATGTGACCCGGTGTTTTTTGGGATGCGAGTATTAGGTTGGGGTTGTACGATGAACCAACCACTAAGATACAGACATCCCCACTATCCTAATGCCAAGACAAATCCATTAATTTTCATGGAAAATGTTTGTTACAGATAATTCATAAACCCCATGGTAGGATCTCAGATCTTAGATCTTGAAGGATGTTGGCCCTATACTACTACAATCTTCCCTTAGTCCAGATAGAAGCATAGACTTTAGTTGACAAGGATATTCACAATTCATGGATTCATTAACATACAGGACCACCCATCACTCGCTGCCAAAAAATTTCCACAACCCTAAACACTTTACCCATCAATGGTGGTGGTAACTGCAACTATCATGAATAAATCCATATTTTAAGGCCATCTATTGACAACATATCTCGTCAGATATTTCTAGTGGTATTCTTTTTGTTATCGATCAAACTCCTTTTAATGACATGATCATAGGCATGAAAAATCAATGGCTCAACATTATTCCATGGCTAGCTATAGCTACCATGGCTTAACAGAGGGTCTTATATTGAAACTCCCACCATGGGATATTTCTTAAAATAGCATTACCTACAAATGGAGCAACTACGGTGTTGGACCGATATGGGTTTGATCTACCGCCCTAGTTCACCACGAGGCCCTCCTTGTTTTGTTGTAAGTTAATGAATAGGGGAGGTATGAAACTAAAATCCACCCTTAATAAACCACTCTCGTTTCCTTTTAGGGATTTGATACTTGTGCACTTTCCAAATACAAGATCCAGTTATTAACTTATGGTTGCACTTTGGATTTGGACCGAATACCCAAACTTGTGGATACGAAAAGCTTTTCCACAATCACAACATATGCAACTACTTTTCCTCTAAACGGGGTCCACATTATATTCACACAGTGATCAGTAAAGGGTTTCATCATTTTCCTTCTTCATATAACATCAATGAAAACATTGAATTAAACACAAAGGGAACCAAGAATATATCTCATCGAACTTACATTACATATGATATGAAATTGAAAAATTTGAGCGATATTACACATGACCAATACTATTAAATACACCATGACTTTTCAGTCTTTTTCTCTCAACCTCATCTTCCCGGCTAAAAACAAATATCAAAATACAAAATGGAGGTTGTAACTAACAACCCTCTAGTATTCCTATAGTTGCCCCTATTCTAGAGGCTAAATGCAGCCATTCCTAATAGAATATTTACATTTGTACTTTAAGGAACCTTCATCATAACATCTAAAATAACACAAATTCTCCTATGCTAAATATCACAATTTATAGTAATTGGCGAAAGGAAATTTCTCATGTGGGTAAAATAAAATAAAAAAATCTATGATTGACAGTGTGAATATTTGATTTCTATATGAGAAGTTATTGGTGTTCACTTATCACCTAGTTTGTCAACCCGGGTTCTAATTACTTTTGAGGCTCTTAGTGTTGTATGTGAAAGAATCATAATTCCTACCACTTCTAGATGTTTCAAACCAAGGTCAAGGAAACTTACTAGTGGTATAAGGCCTAAGGCTGAACAAGACCTAACTTAGTAATTTTATTTAGCTTTGTGGTGCATTGTGTGTTGAGATCACAACTCAACAGTTATCTCAATGTCACCCTCCCTACTATGGTTAAGAAATTCTATAGACTCTTTTGTTTTGCAGCAGTTCCCGTTGACTTCATAGTAGAAAGATTTCACAACACAGCTATGAAATCATCACCTTACAAACTCAAAATCAAATCATGGAGCAAATAAAAACCAAATAAATAATAAAAAGAAATAAAAAAATCATTTGAAACAAAAACCAACACACTTTAAGAAAGGAATTTAACACACACAACTTAATAAAAACATGGTTCCCACCAATTAAATTTGCAAATGGAACAAAATACAAAGGATGTTATGCTTAAAAAAACCTAAAATATATGTAGTGAAAGGCTTTACCTTGAGGAGACACAAGTTGGGGTTTTGCCTACACCTTATTGACTTGTGAATTAAGCAACACGAGCTTTAACAAGTAATATGAAACATCCATGAGCAAGATTTTATATTAAATAAAATCAAATTACAAAATAGAGTACTTCTCACATTGTATATTGTCTGATGTATATCTTTCAATCTCAATGTACATATCTATATAAAAAAAGGGGGAATCTGAGTCCCAACAATGGTTCAAGAGATCGTTGATTGTTTTGGACGATTAAGCAAATTAGCCGAGCTAGTCTTATCACATGTAAAATATAGTTCCTAAATAAACATACTGCTTAACAATTTTATTATATTCAATAATAACTACACCCTCAGTAACGTAATGAATGCTATACGTAGAGGCATCTTATGTGTTCTTCGCTTGGCTGTGTAATGATACATATGGTAATTAGACAATATATTGTCTGATTAGTGATTGGACCAAATCTATCCATAAGGAGTTGGCTTGAAAATAAAAGTTCACACAACATCTCCCAAAATAGTATGCAAGTGTATGTGGAAATGTGTACCATGCTTCTTTCCATGTGCTAAATTCAACAGTTCTCTAATTCATATGACATACCCATGCATTAGCCATACTTGATCATCATGCCAGCCATTTTGACACTCATTCCACTGGATTCCTTCTTGGGATACTACCGTAATTGTTGATACCTAGATCGAAACATGACACTCGGTAATAATATATGGTTGTACCTCTGCCATCACTTGATTTAGTGCCCACACAAACGTAAAATATATTAAAACAAATCTTAAAACATCGTTTAATTATAATATAGAAACAATACTAAGATAAATAGGAGCAAGATTCATACCTTAATATGCCCATGGTATATATTCGGTTTTATAATAATTAAAGGGTGGGAAAAGCGTATTTTGATCCAAACATAGTAATGTGATTTCGTACCAAAAGGGCATAATTCTGCAACCCATAATTTCCCCGTTTCTAAGCTTGTTGCATGGCTTTATATAACATCATCATCCTGATTGAGAAATTTGGCATGTATTCCACTTTGGGAATAGGAGGGGTGACCAAATTCCCGTGCATAGTAATAACCCATACATCGCTCTAACTCCTACCAGCGTGTTGTATCTTCCTATTCATCCCCCTGACAAAATATAATGGGACATTAGATGATGGGAAAGTGGAATCGAAGACAGGTCAAATACGCCCCATACCTTAATACAATGTTTTCATAGAAGGAGGATCATTTAAGATCCAAACTAAAGTATGGTTACCTAAGTGGATACCTTTGCTGAGGAGAGAAGGGTAATTTGTCCCAAATATCCTATGCAATTAGAAGGGCCTTGAATGACTTAGTCCTGACTAACTCTTTGAACTCTCTAACCACATACCTATGATTCTACTGAATGGCTACAACATCATTTGGATACATCCTAAGGCTATGCATGTCTTCACAAACAAGGCCAGTCAATAGATATTATTCTCTAACCACTAAGTTTTCTGCAGTCTTGATTTTCTAATAGAATTAATGGAATTTATGTTATTATATATATATATATGACATCAGATCTCAGAGTTGTACATTTCCCACATAAGGATAGGACTTCCATCATGAATTCTCTTTCATGATAAAATTAAAAGATAGAGTCTTGATATGAGGTTTGACTCCACATTTTTTAGCATTAAAATAAGGGTCAAGAAATTCTTATGGTTGATTCAACAGATGAGGTTGACCTGCCATAATTTGTTTGAGTTGAAATGTCATCCATCATTCATGGATAAATATGGGGTACACCTGTGAGGGTGCCCAACATGTGGCAACCTGTAATCTGAATTCACTTGCATTTTTCTTAAGGCCTTCCTCCCATGTATACTTTTCTTTCTACTTTTGAATTTTGTTTTTCCCATTTTGTCACTTTCGCTAAATACATAGTAGTCAAATCTTCTCAATTACTAGGCGATGTGTTTCATTATTAATAGTACCAAGCTCAAAAAATTGGTCCTTTATTTCCACTGAGGAGAATATGACTTGACCTGAAGAAAAGCATGTGTGTTTACGATGATCTCATACAAAATACTATTGACGAGGTGATGTGCCTTGACACTGAACACTTGTGACTATTGTCATGTCCTAAATTTTAGGCCTTTAGCCTAGTCAATGACTTCAAGGAGGGTGTTTAACTTACGAAACCTTTGTTTGGCCTTTCATAGTTGGGCTTTCAAATTTGTGTTTTGTAATAAGAGGTAGTTGTTTTGTTTCAGCAAAGTCTAGTAACCCAGACTACAAAAAGGAAATGGTCAAGAGGTAATAGGCTTACCTTTAGTCCTGTGCCTCCTTGCCATGTCATTGAATTTCATGGGCTCATCTTGAAATGGAGGGTAAAATTTTGTAATGTCAAGGAAATCATCATCCATATTTTTAGACTCGTGATCTCATCCAATTTCTATATAGTCCTATGCTACCTGTTTTCCCATATTTTGGCATGTAGCTCTCATAGTCTATTTAATTCAAGGTTTATTTGTTGGTGCATACCTCTCTCCTTCTTTGGAACCTAATTTCTTCTTCACTTGGGGCTTATTTATTAGGCTCTATCAGAATGGAACCCAAGGGGTTCTAATTCACTTTAACTCATTAGTGATGATACTTTTGCTCAAGCCTTGTTGAAATAGTGTGGTATTGTTGGTTGCAGTTTTGGTTTCTTACCTAGGTTGGTGCACTCAGTGTGCCTAAGTTTTTTTTTTCTTGGTACTAACCCTTGCAGAAATGGCTGCATAGTAGATGATGCCTCACCCAAGGCACCTAAGGTGGGGTTGTGAGAACCATGTTATTGCAGCTAGGAAGGGGATGTGGATTCCTTCTATGCCATTTTATGATTATGTTTTACCCCTTGACCTATGAAAATTCTTCAAAAAAATCCATACCAATTGTGATGGAATGTTTACATCCAAAACTTAATAGTCAAGAAAGAAAAGAAAAGGAAAAATAGGGGTCATTGAATCCTCGTGATATAGAAACCAATTTACTCAACCATGCTTAATAGAGTCAAATATCACACACAATATCAAACATTAGATAAACACATGCACATATTAACTACAAAACATCACCCAATATTTCTTTATATTAATGGGAGTAGCAACAGATAAATTACATATTTCCTATCACAAAGGTCTCATGGCTCACTAGCCTATTATTTCATCCCAAGATTATATGATCGATTAAATAAAAATGCATCATTATCTATCTGACAAAAATCCTAATACACCTCTAAACCCTAATTGCATTAGAGCTCTAAATAAAAAACCATTTTTAACCACCATAAGCTCTTTTGTAAGTGGATTTTACCATTTTATACATAGTTACATTGGATATTTATGGTGGGATAAATCCTAGTAAAAACCCTTATTATATGAAGATAAACTATGGTTTACCATCATTAACTCGATAATTTACGAACATATATTTCGTGCATATATTTTTTTCTAAATTCTGGATCTTCCTACTAATATGCTCCTCTGTACTCATTCCATTACTGACTACGTGATTCTCCACCATGTGTTGTTTCTACTATTAGGAAAAATATTGAGAGGGGAGTGGGAGGATTAAATCAGTATTTTAGACTCACTTCAAATTTTCTTTTTGTATTCTCATTTCCATGTACTATTGTTATTCAAGTTACCTGTACATGTACGCGACTATGATGAATATAAACTGTGTATATCCAGTAAAGTATATTTTCACATATTACATCATCTGTCAATATTTAACCAATGCATCATTATTTCATTATTCATTCATTAACCGGAAATCATGAACAATAAAAATAGATAGATCATCAACACATAAGAAACATATAAACAAACATGAACACCAAGATTTTAGGTGGAAACACAGTGTGGTAGAAAACCACCGTTGTTGTTGTCTTCGTATTCTTCTTTTATTATAAAGGAAAGAATCTTAGAATATTGTAATGGCGCAGACTAAATCTAGTACAGATGTCCCTACCTGCAAAAGGCTACAACATTCTCTGTTTCTCTAGTACCTATTGGAAGGGAGCTCCAACTGCCTAACTTTGTTTATTGGCTCCTAAGGGAAGGGTGGACCACATTTCAGAATATTTGAGACTAGATCCACTTTCATCATTAAGCTCAATATCAAATAATAATTTTTAACCAATCACTAAATCAAATCACCTAACCAACTGAATTGATATCTGAATCTAAATCAACCAATGCAATCAAATCATATGATATTGTATGTAGACCATTATACGAAACCTTACACTATTAGTTATCACATAAATAAATTATTTTCATTGCAAACCGTGATCAAATGTATTTCATAATTTGTAAGCTAATTTTCTGAAATAAAGCAGTGTATGTACATGATTCATCTAAAAAATACGTGCATACAAATCTCAATACACTAACATTTGAATCTGAATCATTATAACTCTGAAAAAACCACTAAACTAGATACTAAAAAAATCACAAATTACTAAGCCAATCATAGATCTCAACATAGTAGCATCATCAAAAATATTTCATTTGATAACCCACTCATCTCAATCAATACTATCAAAAAAATATTATCATTATAGAGACATCAACAAACAACATTAACTAGAACAAAACCGATCAAATATTATAAACAACCCATACTACAAAAACCTAGCATGTATACATGACTCTCACAAAGCATATCAGTGTATGTACGCAACATCTATGCATAATACTAACGTATATATTTTCAATATACTAAAAATTCTTCGCAGAATATAAATGCAGCCACCCAGAGGTAGATCTGCATATGTACGTGACTACATTGAATAAAACTAGCTTACATATATGAAATCAATGAATTAAACTTTCGTTATACAACACAAGGTATGTGAAACCCAAATCTTGGCATACACACTATTAAAATCACACATCATTATACCATCATAATAAATCTTTCAAATCATAAATGAATTAACCAAAATATATTAATTTTAAATCTATTAGATCTGATCCATTTCCATGTTCCCTGGTGGACACCTGTTTTAGATCAAATCATTTATAAGAAACTAAAAACTTGCAAACATAGCACTTTGATATCCATCTCCTTATATAGCTTTAGCCTTAGTGAATATCTCAGGCCAATCCCTTAGTAATTCTATTAGTATCCTTTTACAGGATCAAATAACCATTTTCACACACATTACTATTGGCCAATACCATGGTAAAGACCTTTGGTATTCAAGTTAACATGCTGTGGATTATGTACGGGAATTATCTTCATCATACCTACACATGTATGTGACCTTGCTCCATAGGACCCGTGTATACTTTCCCAAACTTCCCCTTTATCATTCCTTTGTCTTTGAACTTGGCATTCTTTTGTCCATATTCTTTGTCACATTTGTACAAACTTGCACAATCATTATGTTACTATAATGTTGAAATATTGATACGTAGGTTGCCATCAAGTTAAACACATTAGCCATAATGCCAACAATCTGCCCCTTTGGACCTGATGGCAACCATAAAACACATTTTTAAACACACTAAGCTTCTCTTTGAGGACTTTTCACCAATCATTCTTTTCAAAACACCAAGCTTCCATCCACCTTTGACATTAATGTAGAAGAGACGATCAAGGATGAATGAAGTATCACTATGGATCTGATATTCTGGACCATGCTCCCCCTGAGCATATACATCATATCTTCAATCAAGTACTTGACTCTATGACTCAACTAATTATGATATTTCCTATCACTAAGGACTCATTCTAACATAAATCACCCAACACATTGGGGTTACATATTTGAATCACCATTACATAAAATATCGAAAATAATGAGATTACATATATAAATTACTTGAACCCAATATTCCATACTTGATTAAATTTCAGAATGATTTACAATATGGGTCTTTACATGAAATTTACATGAAGAGACATATATGAAATTTATAACCAAACGGGAGACCTCAAAAGTGAGATAGAAATACCATGATAATCATTAGTAACCATCATACACCGTGAAGTAATATAGGACAATGTAGCATGAATATTAAAAAACATCAACATATGACCAAGTATGTAATCCTTTGAAGCTATTAGGTCCCTATATTACTAGTATAGTCCCTTATTGTTGTTAGTGTAACCCCCTTATTGTTATTATTGTACCCTTGTAACCCCCATATTGTTATTATTGTGCCCTGAAATTATTATTCTTAGGTCGGCTAGGATTATATTAAATTGTATCATCCGAGAATTGTTCATTTATGTAATGTATTGGAGGTTTCCCCCTCAAATTGTCTTATTTCTAAGGCGTTGATATCTCTTTTCTTCTATTTTTGGAGCTGATTACACAACATTTGGTATCAGAGCTTTGGATTCTAGGGTTTCGCTACTCTAAACAGGTCATCATGGCATTTTCGCTATAACCGTTTTTCTACGAAGGTTAAGAATCTGAAATTTTTAGGGTGTGAATCCGAAATCCTGAGGAAACTCACCAAAAAATTTTAGAGCTTGGTTCACAATATTTTCGGAGATATGATCTGTGCAAGGTAGTGCTTTTTTAGGCTCCCAAATTTCATCTCAAAGAGGTGATCATGGGAAAATATTCATAACTCTCTCTCTGAGCATCAGATTGGAGTGCCGTAAAAAGTGGTCACAAGAACAAAGACTATAGTTTCTTGGCTATCAATTTCAGATCCGAAGGAAGAAACAATGACACATGGAAAGTCGTACAAGTTCGCTCTACTGAACCACTCCATAATTAGGTAATTGTGGGCGATTGGACACAACATTGTCTTGGAGAATCCAAATCAGGTCAGACCTGTGGCATTCGAAAGAGAATTCAGAGGGCTACGTCAGTACTGAAATTCAAATATTGAAGTGTTACAATCACAAAGATAATCCAATTTCAATATCAAGCTCCTCAAAAGCAAGAAAAATGTGTGTATTTTTTTTCTGAATTGCATAAGTCTTGTTTGAAGAATTAATTTGAATTGATTCCAAGGGAATATTGTAGAATAGATATCGGTATTGGGTTCTAAAAAATTCCCCGTAAAAATAATTCAACACCTATTAAGACTTTAGAAGGCTCTACTATGACTCATGAAGATGAAGAATTGCAACATGATCTATCAAAATTACAAGAGCAAGTGCACCAAATTTCGCTCTCGCAAAGAGCAACAAAAAATGAAATGGAAGTTTTGAAGAAAGACATGGAAGCTAAGATGGATGACATGAAAGACAACATGGAAAGCATGAAGAAGGATCTAAAAGCAGACATGAAAGGTTTGACAAAGTTGATACAAGAAATGTTTCATAATGGTGAAAAGATAGTAGAAGAAACTCATGATGAGAACAAAATAAATGTTAATCATGATTTAATAAACTTTCATGTTGGTGGGAAGAACCACCATATTCCAAAAATGGAGATGAGGAAGTTTGATGGAAAGGATCCTGTAACATGGATACTACAGATGGAGCAATATTTTGATCTCCATAACGTGCAAAACACACAAAAGGTACGCATTGCAACTTTAAATTTAGAACAAAATACATTTGTATGGTATCGATGAATTTTCTCCCATAAAAAAATTGTCACTTGGTCAATTTTTACGGAGGAAATGATAGCACATTATGAGGAGACAAAGAGCAACACCTTCTTTAGCCAATTGATAAATCTCAAACAAAAGGGCTTAGTGGGGGAGAACATTGAGGACTTCCAAAAATTGAATATAAGGGTAACTAATATTCCAGAGGAACACAAGATTGATCTCTTCATAAGCACTTTAAAAGATAACATCCAACATGAAGTTCGCATTTTGGAACCTGATTCATTGGAGAAGGCATTTATGTTGGCAAGAAAAATTGAATGTAAAATTATGGCAACAAGGAAGCCTACCAATCACTTCTATAAAGAAGGAAGTGTTGCTACACCTAGATTTCCACAACATACAAGGTTGACACCACAACAATTGGAAGAAAAAAGAGAAAAAGGGCTTTGCTACAGTTGTGATAGCAAATACACTAAAGGTCATAAGTGTGCTGAGAAGAAATTATTTTACATAGATTGTGAAGAGGAAGAAGAAAATGAACAAGAAGAGGATATACACCAGGAACCATCCATAGAAGGGGAAGAAATGAATCTGACCATATCGTGTAATGCACTGGCAGGAATTACCACTCCTCAAACTCTCAAGATAGAAGGACATATCAAGAAGAAAAAGGTAATAGTGTTGATTGATTCGGGTAGCACCCATAATTTTATTCATTGTAAGGTAGCCAAGGAATTAAATTGTTTCCTATACCCAGCACCAGAATGTCAAGTGATGGTTGCAAATGGAGGAACTATAAATTTCTCTAGAAAATGTCATAATATCAAGCTAGCCATGGGGGAATATGGATTAAATATCCCAATGCTTTCCATTCCTATGGGAGGTGGTGATGTTGTACTAGGAGTACAATGGTTACAATCTTTGGGGACGGTAGCTTTTAATTTTGAAGAACTTTTCTTGAATTTTTTTTCAGAAGGAAAGGAAGTCGAATTACGGGGTATTTCAGGGAAGCTGGGAAAGATAATAAGCTCTAATGTCATGAAAAATCTTCTAAATAAAGAACAACGAGGCGTAATTGCACAATTATGCTCACTAGAACTTCCTACATCAAAATCATCTATTTCTACAGATCTCTAACAAGTCTTGGACAATCATTCCAAGGTGTTCGAAACTCCCAAAGGAATCCCACCTGTTCGTGATCATGATCATGCTATTCATTTGATTCCAGGAAGTGTTCCTCCAAACATCAGGCCTTATAGATATCCTTATGTCCAAAAGAGTGAAATTGAACGTATGATTGCAGAAATGTTAGAGGTGGGTATAATTCAACCTAGTCAAAATTCTTTCTCTTCTCCTGTAGTATTGGTACACAAGAAGGATGGATCATGGCGAATGTGTCCATATTATAGGGAGCTCAATTAGCTCACCATTAAAGACAAATTTCCATTCCTGTGATTGATGAATTATTGGATGAATTACATGGAGAAATTTATTTTACCAAGTTGGATCTTCTTTCAGGATATCATCAAATTAGAATGAAGACTGAAGATATTCCAAAAACAACATTTTGAACTCATGAGGGTCATTATGAATTTTTGGTCATGCCTTCTGGCCTTACCAATGCACCTTCTACATTTCAAGGGTTGATGAATTCCATTTTCAAATGGTCCCTTCATTAGAAAGTTTGTGCTAGTATTTTTTGATGACATAATAATCTACAACAGGTCTTGGAAGGATCATGTTCAACATGTTGACAGGGTGCTCAAACTATTGGAGGAGAAATGATTATATGGAAAAACATCCAAATGTTTCTTTGGAGTACAAGAGGTGGAATATCTGGGTCATATTGTATCTCACGAGGGTGTTAAAGTAGACCCTAACAAAATTAAAGCCATTAAGGAATGGAAGGTCCCCACAACCATAAAGCAGTTGCGAGGATTTCTCGGGTTAACAGGGTATTATCGCAAGTTTGTTAAGAATTATGGGAGAATAGCAGCACCTCTAACAACTTTATTGAAGAAAGATGCATTTTCATGGACTCCTGAAGCAACTAAGGCCTTTGAACGTCTTAAAGAGGCAATGTGCCTAGCACCGGTCTTAGCTACACCGGACTTCACAAAAACCTTTATTGTGGAATGTGATGCCTCAGGAAATGGAATTGGTGCAGTTTTAATGCAGGAAGGAAGACCCATTGCTTTTGAAAGTCGTCCAATCAAAGGAAAGTATTTACAAAAACCTATTTATGAGAAGGAAATGTTAGCAATACTGTATGCACTAAAGAAATGGAGAACTTACCTAATGGGAAGACACTTCAAGGTAAAAACTGATCATGAGAGTCTTAAACACTTTTTGGAACAAAGACTATCTTCAGAAGAGCAGCAAAAATGGGTCACAAAGATGTTGGGTTATGACTTTGAAATAATCTACAAAAAGGAAAGCTTAATGTTGTTGCAGATGCACTCTCAAGAAATAATGAAGAGGTGGAAGCATTGCTTTGTGCCATTTCTATTATCCAACCAGATTGGATAACCGAAGCAAGAGATGAATGGAAGAAGGACAAAGAAGTATGGACACTCATTCAAAAGTTGCAGCAAGATCCTAATACATCTAATACATTTAGTTGGAAAAATGATTCTTTATGGTACAAAGATCGCTTATATCTTTGTAAGAATTCCCAACTAAAACAAAAGATTCTTTTGGAATTGCACACTTCTCCTTTAGGACACTCAGGATTTTTAAAAACTTACCACAGGGTGAAGAAAGAACTTTTTTGGGATGGCCTTAAATCTGATATTCAAAAGTTTGTGGCGGAATGTTTGGTTTGCCAGCAGAATAAAGTGGAAACAATTAAGACCCCGGGACTTCTACAACCTTTATCCATTCCAAGTCAACGTTGGGAGGAGATTTCAATGGATTTTATCACAGGTTTACCTAAGTCCGAAGGAAAGAGTGTCATCATGGTGGTAGTTGATAGAGTTACCAAGTATGCACACTTTTGTGCATTATCTCATCCATTTAAAGCAAGTACAGTTGCTACTACATTTATGGACAGAATTCAAAAGCTACATGGAAGCCCAAGGGTTATTGTGAGTGACAGAGATCCCATTTTTATTGGAAATTTTTGGATGGAGTTATTTTCTTGTTTGGGTACTCAATTAGCTCATAGCTCATCTTATCATCCTCAATTTGATGGTCAAACTGAGATAGTAAATAAATGTTTGGAAGGATATCTTCATTGTTTTGTATCTGATAAACAAACACAATGGGTCAAGTGGTTACCTCTCGTTGAATGGTCATATAACACTTCCTTCCATACTGCAGCAAAAATGACCCCATTGATGGCACTTTATGGATATCATCCACCATCCATCACATCATATTTAAGGGAAAATTCGAAGGTTCAAGTAGTGCAAGATCACATCGAGCATCAGCAAGAAGTTCTCCAACTCTTAAAGGATAACCTAAATTTGGCACAAAATCGAATGAAACAATAGGTAGATCAACATCGCAGTGAGAGAATATTTGATGTAGGAGATTGGGTATTTTTACGGCCACAACCATACAAACAAATGTCCTTCAAGCAAGCTAAGAAGGATAATAAATTATCACCAAAGTAATATGGTCCTTACAAGGTGTTGCAAAAGATTTGTACTATGGCATACAAATTGGAGCTTCCTGCTTCTTCATGAGTGCATCCAATTTTCCATGTTTCATGCTTAAAGAAGGTTATAAGTGAAAATCTTCCAGTTCAAACAATATTTCCAGAACTTGATGAGGAAGGAAAAATCATGTTGGAACCTAAAGCGGTCACGGAAACAAGAACTCGATAGCTACGGAATCGATCAATTTCAGAGTATCTGATCAAGTGGAAGAACTTGCCCACTGAAAATTCTACATGGGAGGATGAGAATTATATGCAGAATCACCCAAAGCTACTCAAGCATTGAGGACAACACCTTTTTGAAGGAGAGGGGCATGTTATGTCCCTATATTACTAGTATATTCCCTTATTGTTGTTAGTGTAACCCCCTTATTGTTATTATTGTACCCTTGTAACCCCATATTGTTATTATTGTGCCCTGAAATTATTATTGTTAGGTCGGCTAGGATTACATTGTGGCCCCACTAGGATTACAATATGGCCCCATGGACTCCTATATATAGAAAGGAGGTTTTGTAAATTGTATCATCCAAGAATTGTTCATTTATGTAATGTATTGGAGGTTGCCCCCTTGAAGTGGCTTATTTCTAAGGCGTTGATATTTTTTTTCTTCTATTTTGGGAGCTGGTTACACAATAGAAGCATAATTATGAAACCTACACATCCTCTTCATCACTAATGGCATAATGACAACAAGATATGTGTCGTCAGCAACAATAATTATACATCACCAAATGATATGAACTCATCATGCAACAATTCATGCTGAAGAAATCATAATGAAAACAATGAATTATTAGAGCCATAGTAGATGCTCCCCTTGAGCCTCTTCAAACTATTCACTATCACTTCATCAATCGAAAAATTTATCAAAGAATTAAGGAAGAAATGACACTTTGTATAAACTCATCAATTGTCAAAAACCAACATCATTTCTAAGTAAAATCTAAGAATCACCAAAAAACTATAACCAACCAATATTAGAACCAAAATGTCAAATAATAATGGATTGAAGCACATCAAGAACTCCCCCTCAGTTTGTCCCACAATTTGATTTTTCTTAGAGAAACCTACACAACTATCTAGATCAAAAATAGTGTACATACACAATTGTCCTTCACATCATCTATGTACAAAAAGTAAACTATAGTAATTTATAGCCTCATCTCCCCTTTAACATGATATACTTTGTCATAACAATTAATAGAGTCATGAAGGATGGATCATTCATAATTTCTATCTATGATTGTCAAAGGAATCGTGTGGAAATGGCTTGGTAAATATATTTGAACCTTGTACCTTTGAAGGAACGTATTTTAGTTTGACATTTTTTTCAAACACTTGTTCTCTTAGAAAATGATATTTTATTTGAATATTCTAGTTTTTTGGGTGCATGATAGGATTTTTAGAAACAATTATGGCACCAATATTGTCAAAAAGAACAGATATAGGTTGAGGAAAATTGATTTGAATATCTTGTAATGTTTGCATTATCCATATACGTTGTATACAAAAATATGCAAAAATAACATATTCTACCTCAAAAGTAGATAGAGCGATGGAGCTTTGTTTCTTGTTGAACTATGATATCAATCGGGGTCCCAAATAAAATTCTCCTCCACTAGTACTCTTTTGATCATCAATATTTCCTTCCTGGTTCATGTTTTGGTAAGAATGAGGTGCAACGCCTACAATTTTTCGAGACAAAAGACCAAAATCTTAAGTTCCTTATAGATACTTTCATATTCTCTTAACTACTTCGATATGAGTTTCTATAGGATTTTCTAGAAATCGTTCACCAATCCGAACTTCATGCATAATATCTGGTGTTGTGCATGTAAGTTAAAGAAATATTCTGATTATAGATATGTATTATGGTTGTATGAATAAATGAGAATCATCATTTTTACTAATATTGCATCCTTTTACCATTGGTGTGCATAAAATCTTACCATCTTCCATTCGATATTTCTTTAAAATCTACTTGAGGTACTTCGTTTGAGAAATAAAGATGCCATTATTTGTTTGTTGAACTTGAAGACCAAGAAAACTTTTTTATTCACCAAGTAGAGACATCTAAAATTATTGTTGCATAACTACAGAAAATTCTCGATTCATATATTTTACAATAATTCCAAATATGATGTCATCTACATAAACAACAACTATCAAGAGTTTTCTTATATCAAATTTTATATATATGTTGCTATTTGCAGATCCTTTTGTGAAAATTTATTGTTGAAGATACCTATCGAGATGATAATACCATGCATGAGGAGCTTTTTTAACCCATATTGTTCCTTCTTTAGTTTGTAAACAATATTTTTATCATTTCTTAGAATCAAGCCTTCTCGTTATTAAATATAAAATTCTTCTTGAAGATCCACATTTAAAATTGCATATTTAACATCCATTTGATATACTTTAAAGCTACGAAGGCTTGAAAATTCAAGAAACATTCTTATGGCTTCAAGTCTAGCTACAAGTGGAGATGTTTCTTCAAAGTCTATTCATTCCTATTGAGCATATCCTTTTCATAAGAGTCTTGCTTTGTTTCTAATTACTTCTCCATTTTCATTCAGCTTGTTCTTGAACAACCATTTTGTCCCAATAATTTTTTTATTGTGAGACCCTGGTACTAATTCCCATGTATGGTTATTTTCTATTTGAGCAAGTTCTTCATTCATTGCCTTAATCCAGCATTCATCTTTTCTTTCTTAATTCACATTTTTAGGTCCAATTATGGATAGTAAGGCTAAGTAACTAGAAGTTCCAGCAAGAGTTCTTCTAGTTCGTACTCCTCCTTCCTTGTCACATAGAATTTGAGATTTAGGATGAATTTTTTTAGCATCCATTAAAGGATTCTTTTGTGATGTTTCTATGTTTTCAATTCCTTCCTCTGATGCTTCACTAGTTTTTTCTCCTACAACCTTTTGTGTTATAGTAGGAATAAGTTCATCATATGTTGATGCTTCCCTTTTTTCACTCGTGGATGCTTCATTAATCACAATGTCAATGCATTCAACAATATTTTGAAGATTTTTATTATATAATTTATATCCTTTTCTTCTAGAAGAATATCCAAGGAGGATCCCTTCATCAAATCTAGATTCGAATTTTCCAAGCTTATCATTGTTATTATTTATGTAATATTTTCTTCTAAAATTTCTAAAATGTTTGAAAGTTGGAGGCTTATAAAAACATATTTCATAAGGATTTGTACCATTGTTTACATGAACATGAGCCTTTTTAAGGATACTCATGGTTTTATGTGCTTGTTCTCCCCATAAGGTATAAGGCATTCTCAACTCATCAAGCATGGCACGTGACATTTTTTGGATTGTTCTATTCATTATTTCTGCCATTCCATTTTCTTGAGGAGTAGTAGCTATAGAAAATTGTCTTATGATTCCATGTTGTTCACATAAATTAAAAAACTAATTTGATGTAAACTCACCTCCTCTACGTTCAAATTATTTAGGAAAAAATTATTGCAAAGAGAACATTCAATTTCATCTTCAAGAGGTGAGAAAACATTATAAGAATATTTCTTTATCCTGATCTCATTATTTTGTTTTCTTGCTTCTCTAATCATAATATTTCTGTAAGCAACACACTGAGCAACTTTGTGACCAAAATTGTGACAAGTGAAGCATTAACCATTGAAGTGGGAATACATGGTATTATAGTACCTTCTTGAGTAGCCTTCCTTTTGATGTTTTCTTGGATGAGAATTATTTGCTCCTTCATTCTTTTGCTGAGAGGTATGACTACGATGACTTCTTTATTTTATGGTATTGACATAGATTCTTGTACCTTCTTCAAAATATTTTATATTTTTTTATGATTCACCATTTGAACTATATCCAAGACCTATCTTGATTAGGGGAGATTTTTGCACTTTGATTATTTTGTCTAAAGTCTCAGATCCTTTAGAAAAATTAAAATTTAGAGCCTTTTTTTTTTCAAGTTCCTTCCTTATACTCACTACCTCAAGTTCTAAATTTTCGTAATGGCTTTATTTTTCAAGAATTTGTTTCTTTAAAACTTTTTCAGCTAATTTGGCTTCTTCTACATATGGTTTTAGCTAAATTATTTCTTCAACAAAATTGTTTTCATTGTACATACATATTTACGTTTCTTGATTTTTGTTTATAACCCTGAGCCTATCGATTTCATCTAGAGAATCCATATAGATATCATAAGATTCATCTATGCATTGGTATTCAAATGTCGTAAGTAACTGATAATCTTGATTATATTCATTATCCTCAATATTAGAAGAACAATCACTATCTTAATGACTATAGAAACTTTTCTTGGTATAAAATATTCCTTTAATATTTCCTTTTGAAGAATTTTTTCATTTTTCATCATTTTATCTATAAGGAAATTTAGTAGCATAATTACCAACCCTTCCATAAGCAAAATATTTAAATGGAAGCTTACTTTTGAAATTTGCAGATTCTACTTGCAACTTTGTCACAAATTTTGCTTCTACCTCATCTGATATGTAGTTTTTATCTTTGGGTGTTTCCTTTTATTTCAATTTATATGTAGCTTTGAAATATGCTTCTCTCATATCTCATGGACCACCTTTACTCATTTTGAATGCTGTGAACATTCCATGAAGCTTTGTGTCACCTTCATAAATTTGTATAACATTATACCACATAGCCTTTGAGGTGTTCAATTGCATGACTTAAATGAACTTAGATTTGACCAAAATTTCCAACATGGAATTCATGATATTTGCATTGGTTTCATACCATTTCTTTCCTACATCATTTGTGAGAATGCAGGTTGGATATTTAAATCCACTTTCAATGTTTTCCCATGCATTGGGTCCTAGCACCTACAAGTATGCTCCCATTATGAATTTCCAAAATAAGAATCTAGTTCCATTAAATAAGGGTGGTTTGACAGAATATACTCCATATTTGTTACTCATCTTGATGTATCTTCATTTAAGCAACCAAGCTCCTTCTGAGGGACCTACTTTGATACCAATTGTTAGGAAAAATACTAAGGGGGGGGGGGGGGGGGGGGGTAAATTAGTATTTTATACCCATTTAAACTTTTGTTTTATTACTTGTATTTCCATATGCTATTGTTATTAAGGTAACCTATGTATGTACGCAACTGTTATGAGTATAAACTGCCTATATGTGAGAGAAAACCATCGTTATTGTCGTATATGTCTTCTTCTTTTATTATAAAGAAAAGCATCTTACAACCTTGTACTGACGTAGAATCAAACCAATATGTAGGGACCCTCCTACAAAAGGCTACAACCTTCTCTCATTATTCAATACCCAATGGAAGGGAGCTCCAACCCCCTAACTTTGTTTATTGGCTCCTACTGGAACAGAGGACCACATTTCAAAATATTTGAGACTGGATCCAATTTCATCGTTAAGATAAATACCAAATAATAATTATGAAACACATCACTAAATAAAATCACCTAACAAACTAAACCAATCTATGAATCTCAATCAACAAAATCAATCAAATCAACTCATATAGGATCTAGATCATTATACCAAACCATACATTGTTAGTAATCAAAAAAATCAATTACTGGCACTACAAACCTTGATTAAATATACATCATAATGTATATGCATATTTTATGAAGTAAGCCAGCATATGTACGTGATTCATCTAAAGAATACATACATGTATATCTCAATACACTTACAACTAAATGTGAATCATTGTAACTCTGAAAAAACCAATAAAAGAGATGCTTAAATAATCACAAATCAGTGAGGACATCACAGATCTAACCAAATTAGCATCATCACAAATATTTTATTCCATAACCCACTCAACTCAATCAATATTTTGAAACACATATTCATGATAGAGACATCATCGACACACAAGAGAAACAAAAAAAAAATCAATCAAATATCATCAACAACCCATACTAAGAAACCCTAACATGTATATGCTACTTGCAAAAAGTGCATTAGTGTAAGTACGCAAAATCTATGCATAACACCGACGTAAAGATCCTGAAACTACTGAAAATACTTCGAATAATATATACACGACTAACCATAGTTAGATCCACGTGTGTACGCAACTAAGTGGAATAAAACTAGCATACATATATTAAATCATTGAATTAAAATTTCACTACAAAACACAAAATCTGTCAATCCCAAATCTCAACATACACACTATTATAGTCACACATCATTATACCATCATCATATATCTTTCAAATCATAAATATATTAACCAATATGTATTCATTTCAGACCTATCAGATCTGATCCATCTCCATGTTCCTTGGCGCACACCCATTTCAGATCAAATAATTCATAAGAAACTCAAAACTTTCACATCTAACACTTTTATCTCCATCTCCTTATATAGCTTTAACCTGGGCTAATAACTTAGGCCAATCCGTTAGTAATGTTGTTAGTATTATTTGGTGAGATCAAATAACCATTGTCACACTCATTACTATGGGCCAATACCATGTTAAAGACACATGGTATTCAAATTACAATGGTATGGATTATGTACGTGACTTCTATTCATCATACCGGCGTATGTACATGACCTTACTTCAAAGGACCCACATATACATTCTCAAACTAGACCTTTATCATTCCCTTTTCTCTAAACTTGAAATTCATTTTTCCATCATCTTTGTCATATTTATACTAGAATTAATAATCATCTCGTTACTATAATGTTGACATCTTTATTAAGTAGGTTTCCATCAAGGACAACACATTATCCATAATGCCAACAATCTCCCCCTTTTGAATTGATGGAAACCATTTTGGTATTTTTTCACCACCACCTATAAATACCAGAAACACATCTGTAAACACACTAATTTTCTCTCCCAATTCATTTCATCAACAATTATTTTCAAAACACCAATCTTCTCTCCCCCTTTGAAATCAATGGGAAAGGGCTAACCAAGGCTAAATTAAGTATCACTATAGAGTTGATCTATTGGACCATGCTCCCCCTGATCATATGTTGAAGATATTCAATTAATTACTTGACCCTATGACTCAACCAAATAGGACCTTTCCTATCACCTTGGATTCAAGCTTACATCAATTATCCTAGACAATGGGGTTACATATTTGACTCACCATTACATAAAACCAAAATAATGGAATTACATACGTAAATGCCTTAACCCTAAAATTTCATACCTGACTAATTTTTAAAATGATTTACAATATGGGTCCTTACATGACCTTTACATCAAGAGACAATTATGACACTTATAACCAAACTGGAGACCTCAATAGTGAGGTAGCAAGACCATGATATTCATCAAGAACCATCATACACCACAAATTAATATAGGAAACTATAACATTAATCTTTAAAAACATCAAAATATGACCAAGTATACAATGCTTTCAAGCATTATCAAGAAACATGCACACCCTCTTCATAAAAAATGAAAGAATGGAAACAACATATGTGTCTTTGGCAGCAACAACTATACATCACCAAATAATATGAACTCATCAAGCAACAAGAAATCATAATGCCAAAAATGCACTATTATAAGCATGGTAAATTATCCCCCAGAACTCGTGCCAACTATTCATTATCGCTTCATCAATCAACAAATTCGTCAAATAACCAAGGCAACAATGACACTATGTAGCAACTCATGAACCAACATAAAGAAACACCATTTATAAGTAACATATAAGCATCATCAACAAAATATAACCAGTAAGTGTCAGAACAATAAATTCAAATAATAATCGATTTAAGCATATCAAAAAATCCACCTAAGTCTATCCCACTATTTGCTTTTTCTCAGAGAAACAGATGTTCCTGTCTAGAGAAAAAATGACATATATGCGTGATTTTCATTCACATCATCTGCATACATAAACTAAAATATAGTAATTTACAATATCATATCCCCCTAAACATGAAATACTTTTATGTTAGATCTAAGAAATTTTTTATCCATAATTTAGATAAATGTCTTTCGAATTAATGACATTATTGGGATTGGGTCAACCTTTCCAACCATAGAAAGTGGTTCATCCTCATGATAAAGTGAAAAAATATAATTGATCTTAATGAGTAAATAGTTAGGATGCATCATTTTCTGTTGCATCCTAACTATCTCTGGGTAATGATGCATCCTAACAATTTATTCATTAAGGTCAATCATCTTTTTTCACCTTGTCCTGAGGATGAACCACACTAGATGGTTCGAAATGTCGACTAAGTCCTAATAATGTGATTAATAAAAAATATATTTATATTAAATACTTTGTTATAATAATTAAAAAAGCTATGAAGCAGGGATCATTCCTGATTTTTGTTTGAGATATTCAAAGTAATCATGTGGAAGTGACTTTGTAAATATATGTACAACATTCTCCTTGGAAGGAACATATTCTAATTTGGCCTTTTATTCAAGCACTTCTTCTTTGAGAAAATGATATTTGATTGTAATATGCTTGGTTGTTGATTGCATGACAGGAGTTTTAGAAATACTTATGGCACTAGTATTGTCACAAATAATAGGTACATGTTGGGGACAAGTGATTTCAATATATTTCAATGCTTGCATCATTCATAGAAGTTGAGTACAAAAATATGTAGCGACAACATATTCCACCTCAACAATAGGTAGAGCAATGGAGCATTATTTCTTTCCAAACCATGATACCAAGCGAGGTCCCAAATAAAAATATCCTCCACTAGTACTCTTTCGATCATTAATATTCCCTGCCCAATCTACTTTTGTGTAAGAATGAAGTGGAAATTCTACAATTTTGAGATATCTTAGACCAAAATCTTGAGTTCCTTGTAGATACTTGAATATTTTCTTAGCTTCTTGGAGTTTATTTTCTTTAGGATTTTCTTGAAATCATCCAACGATCCCAACTTCATGCATAATATATGGTCTTGTTCCTATAAGGTAGAGCAAGCTTTCGATCATAGATTTGTATCATGTTTGATTGACTGAAGGAGAGTCATCACATTGAATAATATTTCATCTTGCTCCCATTGGTGTGCATACAGTCTTGCATTCTTCCATTCAATATTTATTCAAAATATGCTTGAGGTAATTGGTTTGAGAAAGAAAGATACCATTCTTTATTTTTTAAACATGAAGAAAAAAAAAATATGTTAGTTCACCAAGTAGAGACATCTCAATTTTTTGCTGCATAGCTAAAGCAAATTCTGGAATCATAGATTCTACATTAGTTGAAAATATGATGTCATATATTGATCTAGGTGGATATTGGTGGCCACCCACCTATTCCACTTTGGGCCCCACCATTGCTTCTTTCAGTTTTTCAGTTTCCTTAATTGTAGCACAGTTTACTATTTTTAGCAGTTTTTCAAGTCCTAAAATTTCAGAGTCGTTTTGAGGCCCTAATCAACGTTTTTTTGGAAAAACCGAGTAACATTTAATTTAATTTGTTTTTTCTCACATCAAAATTTTTAGTCCTCAGATATATATTTCTAACGAGGTATTTTTTGAAAATGCAGCAAGATGATGGAGCTTAGTGAAATGAAGTCGCCTTCACTAAGTGGGCCTGCAGGCAAATTTTGGCGCAAAGTCTATTTTTAGACTATGTCTATTTTTAGACATATGGAGCATGGTCCAGGGGTTGCAATATGTTATTCTTGGATTATTGGTCATGTTGGTAAAAATAGATGGACCTATATTTTTAGACATTTAGGTCGAAGTCTATTTTTAGACTGCCTATCCTAAAAATAGAAAAGTCAAATATTATTTACCCTTAATAATATTTGGACTCTAAACTTCAGCTTACTCTCTTGGAGCACTTCAGTTCGAGCTATAGAAGTGGCTCATGCATCTGACAGAGGAATTACGCTATTCCTAGGGGTTTGGTGAGCTCATGCATGGTTGACTTCAGTTAGGACTTCAGTGGCAGAAGTTTGGTGGAGTTAATGGGACAACTAGTGGAGTTGTGTTCGGTTTAACTTAGTTGAACTAGTTGAGATTAGTTTAACTAGCTAATCAACTAGTAATGAGTGGAGTGAATTAAATATTATTTAATTCACTAATTAGTAACTCATTATTCAACTCAAGAACACATCAGTTCACTACAGTGCATGGACAGTTCAGTGGAGACCAATGAAAGAGGTAGATGAAAGGGTGAGTACAGCTATCAGTTGTGACATCAGTTGTGCATGAGATTTGCACCACACTTGGAGGCAATTGCCAATGATGATTGCGTTATCAAGCCAAGGAGATTCGAACCTTGGATCTCTATTTAGACAAGCCATGATTGCGCAATAGAGGCAGGCAATTAGTGGATGTGTTTTGAACCTGTGACTTGTTCAAAACCAAGCTAGTTTGTGTGTAACTTCATGAGATAGTACCGAGTACTTGTGAGGAGTATTGTACTGAGTTTGTTACATGTTTTCTCCATTATAATATACACAATAGCTGCGGGGTTTTCAGCTATAAGCTTTCCCCATACATACTGTGTTAATGTGTATGATGATTTGATGTGCTATCGCTTGTTTTATTTCTGCATGTGTGATGATCTGAGTGGAAGAGATTATGTGTTGCATATGAATTCGAATTGATATGTGATTAGGATAGTCTCGGTGGATAATTAATCATTATTCAGCAAATTTCTACATGGTATCGGAGCTATTGAAGCAGAGATTGATCATCACAGTGATTACAAACTTATTTCGGTAGACAGAGTCTGCATGCGGGCCAGGTAGCCTCTGGATCCATCATTTCCTTTGAAAGGTGATACATCCAGTAAACGCCCCCGCAATCGATCTCTGTGCTAGAAATAATTTGTTCTCACAGATCAAGAGCGGTTGAGCTTTGAGTTGGAATTCGAATTTTGCAGCAGTTTGTTTTCTTGGTGCCGGAGTTGAAAATGTCTTTCAACGGTTTGCGACTTGAATATGCTCTTGAAGGCAGTTCGAATTATGTTGCATGGAAGGATCGCATGGAGGTAGTATTAGAAGATAATGGACTGAAGGAGTTCGTAGATACGGATGTCCAAAAGCCCACTGATCCTGCTGAAGTCGAGGCTTGGCAAAAGAAGATGGCGAAATGTCGAAGGATTCTGTTGGAGGGCGTAAAGGATCACATTGTATCCAGCCTGCATGGAAAAGCTTCTCCATATTTAATGTGGAAAGCGTTGACAGATCTATTCCAGAGTAAGAGTGACCAAAGGAAGCTGGCGCTCAAGGATAAGCTCAGAAACATCAAGATGGAGAAAGGCGATAGTATCGCCAAATACCTCACGAAGTTCACTTAATGCAGAGATGAGCTGGGAAGTGTGGGGGTGACTGTCGAAGAAGAGGATATGGTGGACCTGGCTCTCCTTGGTCTTCCGAAGGCTTGGAATTCATATCAAGATAGTGTCAATGGTCGGGAGAAGTTGCCGGGATGGGAGCGCCTTTGGGCGGATCTCATGCAGGAGGAGATAAGGAGGACTACCAGGGACGGATCTTCATCAAAGGGAGCTGATGAAGAAAATTGCGCTTTGGCTGCCAAAGCAAAGAAGGGGAAGGGTAAGAAAACTTCTCATTCCGGTGCAAAGGGAAAGAAGCAAGACATGGCGAAAGTGAAGTGTTTTCACTGCCATGATCACGGACATTATGCCACAAATTGTCCGAAGAAGAAGAAAAACAAGCAAGCGGGAAGATCTGCAGATGGAGAGGCTTTGGCTTCGCAGTTCGAGCTTGACTTTTCACTGATCGCATGCTTGGTTTCAAGTGTGATGGGATCGGTGTGGTTCTTGGACAGCGGTGTGTCATTTCATATGACGGGAGATCGGGATTTGTTCTCAGATCTGGAGGACAAAGATCTGGGTGTGCACATCGAGATGGGCGATGATGGTAGATACAGTGCGACTGGTATCAGTACCATATCCTTTCAGAGGGAGTCTGGTAAACCCTTCGTGTTGAAGGATGTCATGCATGTACATGGATTGAAGAAGAACTTGATCTCTGTGGCGATGTTGGAAGATAAGGGGTATGATGTGGTCTTCAGCGAAGGAAAAGCCTTCCTGCGCAGTAAGACTACTGGAGAGACCCGGAAGATAGGGGTTCGAACCAAGAACCTTTATTAGTTGCAAGTAGATGGCTGCGCAGCAATGGCATGCAAGGCGGGAGAAGTGGTGAGCCGGGATGATGAGGGCGAACTGTGGCATAGGAGATTGGGCCACCTTCACCACGGAGCTTTGAAGATCCTGCAGCAGATTTCTACTGGGCTTCCTAAGGGCACTCTTGCGCAGTCAGATCAGTGCAAGGGGTGTACTTTAGGGAAGTATGTGAAAGACACCTTTCACGAGAAGGATAGTCGCGCCACGACGATCCTTGAGAGAGTTCACACAGACGTGTGTGGTCCTTTCTCAGTTGCTTCGACAGCAAAGCACAAGTATTACGTGATCTTTGTTGATGATTTCTCTCGAAAGTGCTGGATCTTCTTCATGCAGAAGAAGAGCGATACATTCGCGAAGTTCTGTGAGTTTAAAGCACTGGTCGAGAAGGAGTCGGGGAAGAAGGTGAGTGCTCTAAGGAGTGATAACGGTGGTGAATTCATCTCGGCTGAATTCAAGGAGTTCTGCAGCGCAGAAGGGATTCGGAGAGAGCTCATCGCACCCCATAACCCACAGCAGAACGGGGTGGGTGAGCGGAAGAACAGAACGATCGTGGGTGCTGCACGGGCGATGTTGCATGATCAGGGCCTACCCCTTCACTTGTGGGCTGAGGCATGCAATACAGCAGTGTATGTGCAGAACCGTTGTCCTCACAAGGTTCTTAGCATGAGTACACCGGAGGAGGCTTATTCTGGCAAGAGGCCTGATATTTCCCATTTGCGGATTTTTGGTTCTCCTGTCTACATGCATGTGACGAAGGATGCGAGAAGGAAGCTGGATCCAACCGCTGAGGTTGGAATATTTGTGGGGTACACTAATACACCTCACAACTATCGAGTGTATTTGTCAGACAGTCGAAAGACTGTTGTGCGACAGGATATAAAATTTCAGGAGGAGAAAGCCATGCAGTGTTCGCTTGAGAGGGAGCTACACTTGCATGCAGATGAGGAGCTGTTAGTTCCTAAGGAGGAGCTTCCGGATGTGGATCAGCCACAAGAGGAAGTTTAGGAGGTGGAAGAAACCACCCATGCAATGCCAACCATCAGAGGGCGCATGCGCACTACAGAAGCTGAGC
Source organism: Pinus albicaulis (assembly GCA_034641835.2). Taxonomy (NCBI): domain Eukaryota; kingdom Viridiplantae; phylum Streptophyta; class Pinopsida; order Pinales; family Pinaceae; genus Pinus; species Pinus albicaulis. The sequence continues at coordinate 1,912,885,312 of CM076575.1, forward strand.
GACTGGCTCGAGATGCAGAGAAGGTTGTAGGACCACCTATAGCACAGCGCAGACAGAGGCAGTCACCGGATCGGTACACTGGATACATGGCTCTTGTGAGTCAATGTGTCGTGATGGAGCCATCCTCTTTTGAGGAAGCTGTGGAGGAACCCGCATGGGTAGATGCCATGATCAAAGAATATGATTCGATCGTCAGAAACAGTGCATGGGAGATTGTCCCAAGACCGGAGGGGAAATCAGTGGTGGGTTCGCGATGGATCTACAAAGTGAAGCAGGCGGCTGACGCGAGTGTGGAGAAGTACAAGGCGAGATTTGTCGCCCGTGGCTTCTCACAGATCGAGGGGATCGATTATGAGGAGACCTTTGCACCTATCGCAAGGTACTCTTCCATATGGACGATCCTTGCTCTCTCAGCGCAGATGGGGTGGCACATTCATCAGATGGATGTGAAGACTGCGTTCCTCAATGGAGTTATTGAGGAAGAGGTGTACATAGAGCAGCCTGAAGGTTTTGAGATCTTCAGCAATGAGTCGCATGTGTGCCGACTCAAGAGAGCACTGTATGGGTTGAAGCAAGCACCTCGTGCTTGGTACACTCGGATAGACAGCTACTTCACCGGGCTTGGATTCTCCAGGAGTGAGGCGGATCCAAACCTGTACCAGATTGTGGTGGAGGGGAAGCTGTTGATCATCGTACTGTATGTAGATGATCTGATTTTGACTGGCGACGAGCAGTTGATACTTTCATGCAAGGAGGATCTTGCACGAGAGTTTGAGATGAAGGACCTGGGCATCCTTCATTATTTTCTGGGATTGGAGATTTGGCAGCGCAGCGGAGGACTGTTTGTTTCTCAGGGCAAGTATGCCCGGGAGATTCTGGAGAGGTTCAACATGCAAGGCTGCAAGCCTGTTGACACTCCTCTTCCTGGTGGTTGGAGGAAGGAAGATGCTACTTCAGTGGAGGTAGTGGATGCCACTGTCTATCGACAGTTGGTGGGGTCGCTTATGTATCTGGTCAATACACGACCCGATATATGCTATGCAGTTAACCAGCTTTCGCAAGCTATGGTTAAGCCTACCAAGCTCTTTTGGAAGGCAGGCAAGCATGTATTGCGTTATATTAGTGGCACATCGGGATATGGTCTATGGTACAGACAGGAGGATGGAGCGAAGCTTTCCGGCTTCACTGATGCAGATTGGGCAGGGAGCCCAACGGACCGAAAGAGCACATCTGGAGGAGTTTTCAGCATTGGATCGATAGCAGTTTCCTGGTACAGCAGGAAACAGAGATCCGTGGCACTCAGTTCAGCAGAGGCCGAGTACATGGCAGCAAGCTTGGCTGCATGCGAGGCTATTTGGATGAGGAAGATCCTCGTTGGATTGTTCGAGTTGCATTTGGAGCCTACAGTGATTTACTGTGATAACCAGAGTTGCATTAAACTCTCGGCTAATCCAGTATTTCATGATAGGTCCAAACACATCGACATCAGGTACCATCATATCAGAGATTGTGTTCAACGGAGAATCATGATGCTTTCATATGTTCCCACGGAGGATCAGGATGCCGACATCCTGACGAAGGCGCTCACCAGGAGCAAGTTCGAATTCCACAGAGGTAGGATAGGGGTTGCAGATAATCCATATCTTGCTAAGAGGGAGATTTGAAAATGCAGCAAGATGATGGAGCTTAGTGAAATGAAGTCGCCTTCACTAAGTGGGCCCGCAGGCAAATTCTGGCGCAAAGTCTATTTTTAGACTATGTCTATTTTTAGACATATGGAGCATGGTCCAGGGATTGCAGTATGTTATTCTTGGAGTATTGTTCATGTTGGTAAAAATAGATGGGACTCTATTTTTTGGACCTATAGGTCGAAGTCTATTTTTAGACTGCCTCTCCTTAAAATAGGGAAGTCAAATATTATTTACCCATAATAATATTTGGACTATAAACTTCAGTTTACTCTCTTGGAGCACTTCAGTTCGAGCCTTGGAAGTGGCTCATGCATCTGACAGAGGAATTACGCTATTCCTAGGGGTTTGGTGAGCTCATGCATGGTTGACTTTAGTTAGGACTTCAGTGGCAGAAGTTTGGTGGAGTTAATGGGACAGCTAGTGGAGTTGTGTTCGGTTTAACTTAGTTGAACTGGTTGAGATTAGTTTAACTAGCTAATCAACTAGTAATGAGTGGAGTCAATTAAATATTATTTAATTAACTACTTATTAACTCATTATTCAACTCAAGAACACATCAGTTCACTACAGTGCATGGATAGTTTAGTGGAGACCAGTGAAAAAGGTAGATGAAAGGGTGAGTACAACTCTCAGTTGTGACATCAGTTGTGCATGAGATTTGCACAACACTTGGAGGAAATTTCCAATGATGATTGCGCTGTCAAGCCAAGGATATTAGAACCTTGTATCTCTCATTAGGCCAGCAGTGATTGCGCAATAGAGGCAGGCAATTAGTGGATGTGTTTTGAACCAGTGACTTGTTCAAAACCAAGCTAGTTTGTGTGTAAGTTCACGAGACAGTACTGAGTACTTGTGAGGAGTATTGTACTGAGTTTGTTACATTTTTTATCCATTATAATATACACAATAGATGTGGGGTTTTCAACTATAATCTTTCCCCATACATACTATGTTAATGTGTATGATGATTTGATGTGCTATCGCTTGTTTTATTTCTGCATGTGTGATGATCTGAGTGGAAGATATTATGTGTTACATATGAATTCAAATTGATATGTGATCAAGATAATCTTGGTGGATAAATCTTCATTATTCCACAAATTTCTACAGTATTTTTAGCATCAAGCAGAGATCATATGTCAAAGTTACGTCCCCGTGAAGATTGATGTATGAATTTACCCAAACAGCACCCATATTTTTGGTGCTTCATCTCCTAGGGTTAGTTTTTTTTATGTTTAGAGTAATCCATTGTTTCTAAATAATAAATAGGCCCTCGAGCCTCATTGTAACACAGTTCATAGGGTTGTATCCACCACATCTCCTCTCAGATTTAAGCAACCAGTGCCCTAACTAGTTTATTTCCATTCTGTCTATAAGCATATTTAATTTATGTGTTATTAATGAAATGAAGTTCTACTTCCATTGCATCTCTGATTTTATGTGTATTTTTGTATTTCATTTTGTTCCTTCATAAATCTAGATCAGTGGTATCAAAGTAGTCTTCTATTTCTCGATCCTTATTTGCATTTCCCCAATGAGGTCTAGGTATAAGGAGTTGGGGCTTGATCTGGTTGAACCTTTGCAAGATCATCCTCACAAACCCCAAAGATCGCTCATGGGGGAAGAAAATAAGGATGAGGGAGTAGGATATCCTATCAAAATATTGCTCTAGGAGGCCCTTGAGAAACAAAGGAACTCGATGATGGATAAATTTTCCCAGATCCTTCAATGGCTACCCACTGGTATTGCATCTTCCTCCAACAATCACTCTGGAGGCACCACTTCTTTTAAGGTACAATTAATCTTTTAAATTGCCATGTTTTAGGGCCAAATAGATGCATACACTATAGATAAATGGTTGAATGTATTAGAAGAATATTTCTCTGTTCATGACTTTTTCGATCGGGAGAAGATTATTTTTGCACTCCTCAAAGTCATCCCCCATGTCAAGGACTGGTTGAAAACCTAATGTGAGAAAAAAGACGAGGGGGAACCCTCTTTGTTCTCGGTCATACCCACTTGGAATTCTTTTTGAGATGCCATCAAGGAACAATATTACCCTGTGGGGAGCTATGAGGGCAAGTACATACAATGGACTATGTTGCAGCAACAAAGGGATCAAGATGTGAATGAGCTAACGAATCTATTCCATACCCTGCACAGAAATTTGATAATCAACGATTCAAAGAAAAAATTGGTGCTAATGTATCAAAATTGTATTCATAGATACATTCAGGAGGAATGTAGTTCCTTTACATCTCCTCTCTTAGTATGGCATACCAGTATGCTACCAATATTGATCAGAAATTCAAGCAGAAGAAGAGAGACTTTGGATCTCTGAATCAAAAGAAAGAGAAAGGTGCCCCCAAACCATTGAAAAAAGGACAAAGCCAAGGCATGGTAGCCCAATACAACCTACCAAAGCCGCAAGAAAATAGAAACACTGCAAAGCCAAAGAAGGACACGGGAAAGTGGTGTGAGTTCCATAAGAGCTCCACTCACAACACAAGTGAGTTTCAGGCCAAGCAGTCACTCATGGCCGAGTTCAAAGCTTCTGAATCATATGCATGCTCCAAATTTGAATCAGAAACAAACAAGGGGAATGAAAAATGGAAAATAATTATCGATGTGGAGCCTAAAGCCATTGTTTCCACCACGAATATTAAAAAGGAGGATCCGGAAGATCCAGAGGAGGAGGAGTGTCTTTTCCAATCCCATATGTGGGTAAATGGCTCCCCACTACAATTCATTGTTGATAGTGGGATCCAAAACAACCTCATTTCAGTAGAGGTCGTGAAGCATTTGGGCTTTTCGACCACAACAAACCCACATATGTACACCATCGGGTGGCTTCACCAAGGATAGGTTCTTCTTTTTAGCTAGTAGTGTCACCTTCCCTACAGCATCAAGCCCTTCACGAATGAGATATTATGTGAAATTTCTCCTCTTGATCTTTTTGATGTATTATTAGGCCAACCATACTTTTGGAAGAGACATGTTGTGTATGAGTTTTGGCCTCATGCTGTTATTGTTACTTTGGGAAATAAGTTGTTTAGGATACCAGAGGTACCACTGCCTGTCACTATCTCTTTGGTTACTGAAAAATAATGCAGAAAGCCCATTTCCAAAACTGGGAATTTTTTTTTCATCATGATCCGCCCTAGGGCAAGAAGAAGACTATGACCATGACCTCTAGACATGGCTCCTCCGCACGAAAACAACAAATGAACAAGGTTGTGGAGGAGTACGGGGACATATTATCCTCACCCACAGGGGTTCCTCTACATTGGCAAGTCAAGCACCTCATGGATCTAACCCTAGGTGCACCACTGCCCAATGGACCAATATATCGATGCTCTTTTCACGAGAAATGAAATCAAGAGGCAGATTTAGGAGATGCTGCAAAAAGGTCACATTTGGCCAAGTTCATCGCTCTATGAGAGCTCGATAGTATTGGTGCAGAAGAAGGATGGGAATTAGAGACTCTATATTGACTATCGAGCACTTAACAAGATAACTATCTGGAATAGGTACCTGGTCCCATATATTGATGACCTTGTGGACCAAATGAAATGGGTGAATATTTCAACAAGATTGACTTGATGTATAGGTATCACCAGCTACCAATCGAGCCCTTCGATTTGTGGAAAACTTCCTTCAAAGCCAAGGAGGTCGAATGGTTGGTAATGCCTTTCGGGTTCAAGAATGCTCTCGCAACCTTCATGAGGCTAATGGATGACATCCTATGGCCATTCACTAACTCATTTTTAGTAGTGTACTTGGATGACATCCTCATCTTCAGTGAGACTTGGGAAGAGAACCTCCACCACATCTGACAGGTCCTCCAAACACTGCGGCAACACAAGTTGTATGAAAATTTGGAGAAGCTAACTTTTGGTATGACCAAGGTTCAGTATCTAGGATACATTATTGATGAGCAGGGGGCACATGTGGATCCAACCAAGATGCAAGTCATTTGGGATTGGCCAACCCCAACCACTCTAACAGAGATTTGCAAAATTCTCGGTGTTGTTCATTTCTATTGTAGGTTCATGTTGGGATTCTCTCATATCACTTGGCCCTTAAGTCAAATCACCAAGGGAGTGGCGAAAGAAAAATTATTTTGCTCAGAATCTCAACAGAAGGTGTTTGTAAAATTAAAGCATCGCCTCTTCTCTACCCTAGTGCTCACATTACGAGACTTGCAACAACCATTTGAGATCGAGACATATCCATATGATTATGCTATTGAGGCAGTCCTTACTCAACAGGGGCATCCAATGACATATCATAGTGAGATACTGTCTGACACAGTCCACAAGTATCCCACTTATGACAAATAAATGTATTACATTATGAAAGCTTTCCGAAAATGGAAGCATTACATTTTGGGGAAGGAAACAGTGATCCACATAGACCATCGACCCCTACAGTTCATACAGACACAAGGGAAGTTGTAGAACGATTGCTATCAAAAGTGGTCCACATATCTGCAAAAGTTTCATTTGAACAACAAGTACAACAAGGGCATCACCAATAATGTTGTAGACTACCTCAACTGACCATTGATCGTGGTGCTAAACACTATTATCAACTCTTGTGGGCACGAGAGTTCTGATTTTCAACTTATCTACAAGAGAAATCCAGAATTCAGTCACACATACAAGACTCTCTTAGAGGTTATGCAAGTCCCAAATTGTCACTTCCAGGATGCACCGTTATGTCACCTGGGACACCTTTGTGTTCCTTCAAGCAAGCATACCAAGATGATTTTGGAATCACAGTACAGTCAGGTCGTTGGGAATTTCAGGGTCGAGAAAATAGTGGCAGTCCTGTAGAAGTATTTCTATTGGCTGAACCTTCAACAAGATGTAGATAAGTACATCAGATCCTGCACTGCTTGCGCTATTTCCAAACCAACCAGCAAGAATTAAGGCCTCTATACTCCACTACCTACCCCTAGTCAACCTTGGGAATCCATATCCATGGATTTCATTTTGGTCCTTCCTTCTACTAAGCATGGAAACAACTGTGTTTTCATGGTTTTCGACAGATTCTCAAAGATGGCCATTATGGCGGCCTGCAAGAAGAATATCATAGCAGAAGCCACTGATCACCTCTTATTTGAATGAGTGTGGCTGCACCTTTGGATCCCATAGTATATCATTTGATGTCAGGACGAAAGGTTATGCAACACACTTTGGTCCAGCCTCTGGTCAATGCTGGACATGAAGCTCACCAAGTCCACATATTTCCATCCCCAAACTGATGGCTAGACAGAGGTCGTCAACAAGATGATCGTACACATTTTGTGCATGTACAATTCAAAGCATCCACGCACACGAGATGAGAGTCTTCCCTATGTAAAAAAAATATATAATTAGGTTCTCCACATCTCAACCAGTCACATCCCTTTCAGGTGGGCTTGGGATTCCAGCCACTATGTCCCACTGACGTAGCCATGTCGTTTGCGGCTACTCAGGCCGATTCGGCTCATGTCTAGTTTGCAGCTGACAAGGAAAAAAACTTCAATGAGCACATTTAGCATATCCACCAATAGGTTCATGACATATTAGACATATCCAATGCTAATTACAAGCAACAACATGATCAACATTGGGTGCCACACAACTTCCAAGTGGGGGAAAAAGTGTGGCTACATTTTCAGAAAGAGTGCTTCACTGGACCCCACGGCAAGCTTCGCCCACTCCGATATGGGTCATAGACCATCACCAAGGTTTTATGGGCCAATTCCTTCAAGATTAGTATTCCACCATTCCTTATTATGTACCAAGTGTTCAATGTAGACAACCTTCAACCCTACTTCCCACCTCTACTGGACACCTCCGACATTGTAGAACATATCACATAAACATAGTTAAACCCAGACTGCATGGAATAGGCCACTAAGGACTGTATCATTGACATACATATCGAGAACACTCTCCAGCAGAATATCCAACTGTATCGAGTTGTCAAATCTGGCCAACTCTTGAACCAAAGAAAATGGTTCACCAGGGATAAAGTTTAACAGATGTTTCCTCATCTCATGGAGGAACTCAACGCAATGGAGACAATTTTTGTAAGGGGGGAGGAATGATCCAGGTGGATATTGGTGGCCACCCACCTATTCTACTTGGGGCCCCACCGTTTTTTCTTTCAGTTGTTCAGCTTCCTTAATTGTAGCACAATTTACTATTTTTGGCAGTTTTTTGGGTCCTGAACTTCCTGAGCCATTTTGAGGCCCTAAATAACATTTTTTGGAAACCCCGAGAGCATATTATAATTTTCTATGATGTTTCTCACATCAAAATTTGTATTCCTCAGATATATCTTTCTAATGAGGTATTGTGCGCGTCAAACGAAGATCGTATGCCAAGGTTACGTCCCCAGGAAGATTGATGTATCAATTTACCCAAATGGGGCCCATAGTTTTTCCGCTTCATCTCCTAGTGTTAGGTTTTTGGATGTTTACAGTTATCCATTGATTCTCAATAATAAATAGGCCCTAGAGCCTCATTTAACACAGTTCATAGGCTTGCAGCCGCCACAACGCTTCTCAAAGATAAGCTAACAATGCCATAGCTAGTTTATTTCCATTTTTTCTGTAAGCATTAGTTATTTGTTATTAATGAAATGAAGTTTTATTTTTGTTGCATCTATGATTTTATGTGTATTTTGGTATTTCATGGTGTTCCGAAATAAATCTGGATCATCTACATAAACAAAAACTATCAAGAGTTTTTTTTGTATCAAATTACATAAATATGTTTCTATATGCATACCATTTTGTAAAGACTTTTTGTTGAAGATGTTAGTGTCAGTCTAGTCATACTACCATCAGTGATCAAAATTTCTCTTTTCATTTTCATATTAGGGGTCCCATACCATAAATTTTCACCATTCCATTAGGTCATCGATTCATTGATGGTAGTGGTTTTTCATCAGTTTTCCCTCATGCGAAACTTGTTGATTCTCCTCTCTATGGTCTTTAGTCATGAGTCACTTTCACTCTGTGAGTCATGTTAGTAGGTCATAGGATGGGTCTCATTAGGTTCTAGGGTCTCATCATGGTCAAATTAATGAGTTAGGTGTCAATAAATATCAACAAAGTCATGAGGAGGTCAATGAACTCAAAGTCACAGCACCTAAGAAAATCAAAGAAATGTTTTATTCAGCTTGATGTAATTTTCGCCTCAAAACTATGTTTTGAGGTGAAAACATGATACCTTTTTTTCATTACCATCTTTTATGTAATTTCATATCATCATATGTAATAAGTCACACTTCAGAAGCTGCTATCTCCACAAAGTCACCACCCTGCCCTTCAAAGAGGTTTTCCACAAAATTTTTAGTGTCAAATCATGTTCTAATTATGTCCATCAGAAAGAGCTCGAAAAAATCTTTCCGACGGTATATTATACTCTCAAAACTGACTCCTCGATTGAAATTTAGGCCTAAGTGAAAGAAGGTCCTCCATAGCCTAACCCTTCCCTTATTCCCATTTCCCTCTTACACTTAATTTCATTAAATTTTAATGGTTTTCTTATATAGAAAACCCTTTTCCCCCTTCCGATTACATAATCACATTACAAAGTCTTTATTATAAATCCCCCCATTCGATTAGATAAACCACTTCCCCTCATGTCCCCTTAAACTTTATAATAAATTTTTAAAGCTTCTATTGTAAATACCCCTCCTCCGATCGCAATTGCACCATAACTATTGTCCATTCCGATCGGCCCTGGTAAAAACTACGATGCGATTGCATGCCCCTGATGGACCCCACCCGATTACATCCTGACTGTTGATCCGATCAATGATCGGATGACCCATACTCCATCGCTCAATCGCAATCGATGATTTCATAAAGTGTTACACCCGCTCCTGCTGCGAATCACCGATGCGATTGACCCCGCCTGATTACATCTTTGCCGTCGATCTGTCCTTCCAATCGGACGGCTCACAAGCCATCTTGCCATTGCAATCGGAATTTTCCATATGTGATTTTCCTCTGCTCCCTCTCCCTATTCCGATTCCAATTTGGCACGGTCCCACCTTTAAACCTCCTCCGCCCATTCATAATAAAGGGGCCTTTTCCCTTTGTAAATCTCAAAATTAATTTATTTCGTTTTATGAAGGACTTCCTCCATACTCCATCACTCCATTGCAATAGGCGAAATCCTATTTCACCTTAACACGTCCCTTCCCTTCCGATTTTGATTACGGTTTATACTCCCAGGTCCCACCTAAAATCCCTCTGCTCTTTCATACAAAAATCATCTTTCCCCGTGTAAAGTTAAAAGGCTCCCTTTAATTTGTTTTAAAGGGGATTTCATTATTACACTATCGGACCTCTTTTCCCTCGCCCCTCCATTGTATTACCCAATCGCATCAGGATTTTTATGCCCTGTTCCAATATCCCTATTCCTCCCCTCTGATTCCCTATTGCGATTGCACCATCGCATAGCATATTTCAATCACTCCATTATATATTGTTTCCCCTTCTTCCCTTTCGATTCCGATTGTGATTGTGATTTGAACCTCACCTCCTTTCCCTTTGATCTTTCTCATTTGAAATGGGTTTTTCCCTTCACTAAAAGGCATAATTTCATTTTAATTCATTTCAAAGGCATTTTCTTCAAAAGTGGATTTTTTATTCAAGAGAGTAATAATAGAAAGAAACAGTTAAAGGGCCGAGAGCTAATTATGAGACAGACACTTCTACAGTAGCAGTAAAATAGGGATCTGTTTTTCAGAGTGCCTATTTTTCTTTCATCTAGTGTAACAACAAAATCTTCAGATGGCCCAAAATGTATTGTTGTTCCTTATTTTCAAGGGCAGATTGTTGGTTCTCTTTTCTATGATCGGACTTCAGTTCTTGAGCTAGCAAACAAATCCTCTTTTTGTGGATCTACTTCCCTCAAATTTCTGGTCTATTTAATTTAATTTTCAGTCATTTGTAATCATTCTGTACGTTAGTAAGTAAGGGAATAGTGTGGAAATCTACGAGGATGCTTCACGCTCCATTGTAACAGTTTGATAGGGAATTAATAAGATATGCAGCTCTGATTTGTGGGATCCATGTGGTATGAGTTTTAGCATTTGTTCTTCCTTTGTGTTCATATGTAAATTGTTATGTGTACCATTCATTCACAAACATTTCTGGTTTAATGCTTTCAAGATAGATAGGTAGAATCCATTTTTATGCTCTGCCTTGGGAAATCATTCAATATTGTGTGTTTTCATCTGTTTGAAAAGGATCCATCTTCTATGCCCTTTTTAGCTCCTCACCAGTCTTGCCATCCCATCATTATTTAAACTTAATTGCTAAAATTTCTTGCCTATCTTGCCCCATGAAATAATCTGTATCCCTGATTTAATTCCCCGTTTCAAACTGTCCCATTTGTTCCATACATCCCTAAAAAATTCATTCATTAAAACATTTCCCATTATTATACCTAGCCTAAAATCAGTTTATTTATTACACTTCAGTGAATATCTTTTCATGGAGAGAGCCCTCTCCTGACCTTGTAGGGCTAGCTACAAGGCTGAGCATGGTTTAAAGGTTACCCTGCTTATCCTTTTTCAGCCTAAGGTTCAAATTAGGTGCTAACATTTTCTGGCGAGTCCACTGGGGGGTTTTTAGCATAGAAGATTCATCACCCCAGTGATATTTTCCTTGTAAATTCCTAGACTTTGGATGATGGTGTTCAGAGTTTCCTAGGCTGAAATAAAATTTTGTAAAGTAGAAATTTGACCACACTAGCTTCAAGAAGATACACAAGGGCCAATCCCGATCCAAATCCTCCCCCCGTGTTTGAAAATCCTAATCTCATTCCAAGGATATTCAGAAGACTAGAAGGATCACTAAGTCCTAGACCTATTTTTGGATCCCATACTTGGCCTAGTGAGTGGTTGTTTGTAGAATATCTTTCTTTTGATGATTGTTTTGAGCTTTCTTTGTTCAGAAGTAAGTCTGAAACTGCACCTGATGACACAATTTTAGATCCAGAATTTCTTATAGATATCGAAGTTCAAAGGGAAAATACATGAATTGATGATTATATTTTGAATTCCCCTTAGTCATCTATCAATGTAACCAATATCCCTGAGCCTTCAGAGTCATCAGGAATAGAATTTCCTCCTCCTAATTCATCATCATTCCCATCAGTCAATTCTCGGTTTTCATCTCCTCCATCAACACCTCCCTTAAATCCTAGTAGCACAAACACCATTGTAATTCCACCATGAGTCATGGTTGCCCGATATGCACCCTTGGTTTTACCTCAGGTTCTGAATGATATGCCTGCTGATTACCAAAGTAAAATTCCCATCTTTGATGCCTTTCAAAGCATCACAGCTCAGCAACATGTTGATAATATGAATGACCTTTTTGATCTACATGAGCTAGAGGTAGAAAATGCAACCACAAGGTTGTTTGTCCAAAGCTTCGGAGGTGAAGTTAGAAAGTGGTATAGAGCCTTACCAGTAGGCTCTATCTTCACTTTGTAGGATTTACATACACAGTTCTTATACCGATGGGAGGTAAAGAAAAACCCACTCCAAATTTTGTCTCAATATGAGAATATTAAGAGAAATGTGGGTGAAACTGTACATGATTATTGTCTCAGATTTAATGCTGTATATAATGCTATTCCGGCTAACCTAAAACCTCATGTGGATTTAGCTTTGCTCAAGTTTCTAGATGGTTTCGATGCTGATATGGCATATCAGCTACGAGAAAGAGATCCTACTACACTTGAAGACATGTAGAAGATAGCTGTGAGTGTGGAAGCGAATTTGCTAGCCAAAAGAGCACGGACCAGAGCTGAAAAGAGAGTGACTGTGAAAGAAGAAGTGTCTCCTTCATACAGCAAGATGGATAATTTGATCCAAACAGTCGAAAATATGGTCGATCGGCTGACAATTTAAGATAGGCCTGAAGCACAAATAAGGAATCTGAATTTCAGAGGAAAGCAGCCACAATTCAAAATTAAACAGAGAGAATAGAGAACGTAGGACCAAGCACCACCACAACAACAGATCGGGACTCCATTGTAGCAGAATTACGTTCAAGGAACGGAGACAGACGATGATGTTGATCCTGTGATTGAAGCCAATCATTTCTTCACTGCAGATGGTGCTCCCATCTTTCTCACAGAAGATGAATAATACACAGTGATTGCAGACATTCGAAAAGACGGATATTTTATTTTGGCTAATGATGCAGTGTTAGAAGAAGATTCCAATGACTACCAAAGAGGGTACATGAACACTTTATCAGCCCAACAAAAGCAGTTATTTTTAAGGAAAAAATATTTCTCGATCAGTCCCATTCATAAGAGAAAATAGCTCCAATCGAAAAATGATTCTGCAAATACTCAGAAGAAAGGGAAAGAGCCTGTCGATCCTTCTCCAAGCAAGGCATATTCACAACTAATACTCCAAACGAAAAGAACCAGCATAGCACAGCAAAGGAGAAAATAGAGAAAAAAGACCCTCTCGTTAAAGAGGTAGAAAAAGTTCCTTCTCTTAATTTAGAAAATGAAATTTCTAAGCTAAAGGTGTCCATGCCCTTGACTGAGTTGGTGAAAAATAGTACTTACAAACATCAGGTGTCTATACTTTTGCAAATAGACTCTATTTCTGATATCGTAAATGTTGAAGATAACTACCCTGAACTCATATTTGGTCCAGCCACAGAAGATCAATCTGAAGAAAGTGAAGTCCCTCCCTTTTACCTGAGTCTTAGATTGCATGAGTTTATCTTACATAATGCTATGTTGGACTCCGGAGCCTCGCATAATTTGATGCCCAAAGCCATTATGGAGAAGTTAGGACTTGATATTACCAAAAAATACAATGATTTGTATTCTTTTGACTCAGGTAGGGTCCATTGTATTGGTCTTATCAAAGACTTGGTAGTGTCTTTAGATCAGATCCCAGCCAAGAATGTTTTGATGGATGTAGTTATTGCAGATGTTCCACCATGATTTGGAATGCTTCTATCTAGGTCTTGGGGTGCAAAAATTAAAGGAACCATGCAGCTTGACTTCTCTTATGCCACATTTCCCGTGTTTGGCCAGTTGAGAAAAATATATAGGGAGAAGAAAATGAAATATATGATCACTAGCAAAGAGAAGCCAGTTAATCATCCCATTAATGCAGTCCACACAGGTTTAGAGTCCTTTGTATTATATTCAGATGGTGGTTTGAATGTTGAAAGTGTTCAGTTGGTACAAGTAGATGAGATACCTGAAATTTCAGAAAATTTTAGGGAAGTCCTCAAACAAGAAAAATACAAAGCAGCAAGCATTTCTGAGCTTCCTACCTGCTAGCAGCAAAACGACAGTGAAAAACAAAAAGATGTAGAAATCAGTCAAGATAAAGTAAAGAAAGAAGCAAAATTTCAACATCTACAAGAAGAAGAAGAAGGCCTATGGAGCATGGAATTTGATGGAGCTGTTGGAAAGGACAGAGCTGGTATAGGAATATGGATTCGGAGCCCTGTTTTCCAGCCTGAAAAATTTCCTAGTAATGTTAGAGTATGTGCTTACAAGTTGGCTTTTGACTACTCTAACAATGAAGCAGAGTATGAAGCTTTGATTCTAGGTTTGAAAATTTTGAAGAAGTTAAATGCAAAGAGGATTGCTGTCTATGGAGATTCAGAGCTGATAATTAAACAGGTAAAAGGAGAGTATCAATCTAAGCATATGCGATTGAGGGCACATCAAAATGCAGTTCTAGACATCTTGAGGAAATTTTCTGAGTACACTTTGAAAGCAGTACCCAAAATGTAGAATATTATTGTTGATTCTCTTGCCACTACTGCAAGTAACTTGAACATTCCAATGAATTCCAGCAACAAGTTTGAGATTTATGTCAAACATAGGCTTGTTGTTCCTGAAAATCTAAGATATTGGCAAGTGTTTTGGGATGATAATGAAATTAACGCCTTTTTCCAGAGTGAAGGAAAATTCAAAGATAATCCCATAGAAGGTGATTATGATGTTGATGATCAAGAAATTGAAGCAAATGAGATGGACATATTGCAGCTGAAAGATAATGTAATTCCTAGAGATCTCATACCTTTAGAGGAGATTTTTGATCAAGATGATGTTGCAAAGAAACCAAGCTTACTGCCTACTGAGAAAGGAGTTGAAGATGTGAATCTTGGGACAGCAAACAAGCCCAAATTTGTGAAGTTTTCAAAGGCATCGTCCCTTGAGGTAAAGGAACAGTATGTTAAATTTATTTTTGAATTTTCTGACGTGTTTGCATGGGATTATTCAGATTTGAAGGTGTATGAAAAAAAACTTAATTCAGCATACTATTCCCATCAAGCCGGATCAGAAGCCATTTAGACAAAAGCTGAGAAGAATCAACCCAAAGTTGCTGCCATCCATTGAAAAAGAGGTAAACAGATTATACAAAGCAGGTATCATTGTTCCAATTAGATTTTCTGACTGGATTTTAAATTTGGTCCCAGTACATAAGAAGACAGGAGAGATAAGATTGTGCCTAGATTTTTGGAATCTGAATAAAGCATCCTTAAAGGATAATTATCCACTTCCGAAGATGGACCATATTCTGCAGAGAGTAGTTGGATCATCAAATATGTCACTACTTGATGGCTACTCAGGCTACAACCAGATCTTGGTGCATGAGAAAGACCAAGACAAAATTGCCTTCACAACACCCTGGGGAACTTTCTAGTATGCCAAAATGCCATTTGGATTGAAGAACACTGGAGCCACTTTCTAGCAAGCAATAGAAATTGCTTTTGCCAATGAAAAGGATGTTTTTATTGTTGTTTATTTGGATGATCTGACAGTTTTTTCTGGTTTTGATGATGAGCATTTGCACCACTTAAGGGTTGAGTTTCATCGATGTAGGAAGTTTGGGATTTCTCTCAATCCAAATAAGAGTCTCTTTGCCATTGATGAAGGCAATTTTCTAGGGAATATCATCTCTAAATATGGTATCCGCATCGATCCTTCAAGAGTGGAGGAAATTCAGCACATAGACCTTCCACGAAACAAAAAAGAGATTCAAGCATTCAATGGTAAGATGAAGTTTTTGCGCAGATTTATACCCAATTTGGTTGAAAATCTAAGAGAAATGACTAACATGTTGAAGAAGGATAGCACGGTAAAATGGAGTGAGGAGTCTATCAAGTAATTTAATCTGGTAAAGTTTGCTTTGTCCAATGCCCCAGTCTTGATTAGTCCTGATTACACTCAAGATTTCATTATATTTTCATTTTCATCGGAGCGTACTATGGTTGCGTTTTTGATGCAAAAGAGAGATTAGATTGAACAAAAAATTTCCTTTTTTAGTAGGACTATTAGAGATGCTGCCTTAAGGTATAATATTATTGAGAAACAAGCATTGGATCTTATAAAGTTATTGAAGGATTTTAGGGTCTATATTATGCATTCACATACTATAGCATATGTTCCTAATGCAGCAGTGAAGGATGTCTTGATGCAAACTGAGCTAGAAGGTCTAAGAGGTAAGTGGATAGCAGCAATGTTGGAGTATGATCTGGAGATCAAGCCTACAAAGTTGATCAAAGGACAAGGCTTGGAAAAAATAATGGCCCAATCGAACTTGCATGCTTTGGATATAAATCTTATAATAGCAATGTCAGAAGATAAAGATGAAGGTTTGCTTGTTCCAATTTCAGACATTTTTTTACAATCCCCATGGTATTTAGATATTGTTTATGTTCTTCAGCATCTTTCACCCCCTCCAAGAATGTCTAAGAGCAAAGGTAGATCACTGAAACTTAAGTATGCTAAATATTTTATTTTAAACAGTGATCTTTATTGAAAAGATCCTGGAGGTATTTTGCTCAATTTTTTGGTTGAAGAAGAAGCTCAGAAGGTAATGCATGACTTTCACAAAGGTGATTGTGGTGGTCATTTGTTTTGGAAAACTACAACTAACAAGGTGTTGAGAGAAGGATACTATTGGCCCACTTTATTTTCAGATTTGTATAAAACAATGATGAGTTGTCATGAATGTCAAATTTTCCAAGGAAAAAGGAAACTGCTTCCTCTTCCTTTGAAACTAGTTTCAGTGAATGCTCCCTTTCAACAGTGGGGACTTGATTTCATTGGAGAAATCCACCCCACATCTTCGGCACAACATCAATGGATATTGATAGGAACATATTACTTCACCAAATGGATCGAGGCCGTTCCAGCAAGGCAAGGTACATATACGGTAATTATTCAATTTCTAGAGTCGAATATTTTATCTCGTTTTGGCTTCCCTCACAAAATTATAATAGATAACGTAGCAGCGTTTAAATCCAAGAGGATGGTGGAGTTCTGCAACAAATACAATATTGTATTGGGCCATTCAATAGTGTACTAACCACAAGGAAAAGACCTGACATAATCATAGAACAAATCTTTAATAGACATAATCAAGAAAATGTTGGAGGAAAAGAAAAGAAACTGGCATCGAAAGCTCATCAATGCATTGTGGGAAGATAGAATTAGCAGTAAGAAATCCATAGGTATGTCACCTTTTGAATTGGTTTATGGTACTGATGTTGTATTTCCTACATCACTTACAATTCTGGTCATGAGGTTATTTC
Organism: Pinus albicaulis; assembly: GCA_034641835.2. Classification (NCBI taxonomy): domain Eukaryota; kingdom Viridiplantae; phylum Streptophyta; class Pinopsida; order Pinales; family Pinaceae; genus Pinus; species Pinus albicaulis. The sequence continues at coordinate 1,912,902,616 of CM076575.1, forward strand.
AAGAGGTTGGTAGTGAAGAAGATGATAATCAGCGAAGGATCAATCAAATGATCCACCTTCAGAAAACAGGAGAGGAAGTGTCACAGAACGCTATTCGGTTGCAGGAGAAGATAAAGAAGATCTATGACCATAAGTCCAAAGCAGATAATTTTTAGTTGGATGATGTGGTGTTGAGATGGCAAGCAAGAAATGAGGACAAAGGGAAGCATGGTAAGGTCGACAACCTGAGGAAAGGACCATACAAGATTTTAGCATACAGGGGACAAAATGCTTTCTTGCTTTCAAAAATGGATGGCCAAGATTTCCCTGGAGGAGCAGTGAATGGTAGGATTTTAACGCACTACCATTTTTGAAGATAATGGATCAGAACCTATGTAACAATGATTGCATATGCCATGCTATTTTTGGTCAGATTTCAAGTACACATTCATTGAAGTTTGGGGCCCGAGGTGAAGGCTATAAAACTGGAATGATATTTGTATGGTTTGGATTTATTCTATTTTTCAGTCTTAGTCTTGAGGCAGAGTCAGTCTACATTGTGTCAGTTTTCAGTATTTTTTGATTCCATGCCCAATAGATAAGGCTACTTGGTCTACAATGTTCTTGGCACCTCCAAGGAGCTACCATCCCCATTGGAGCCAAATTTAGTGTCAATCTAGTTATACTGCCATCAGTGATCAAAATTTCTCTTTGCATTTGCATATTAGCAGTCCCATACCATAAATTTTCACCATTCCATTCGGTCATGGATTCATTGATGGTAGTTGTTTTTCATCGGTTTTCCCTCATGCGAAACTCGCTGATTCTCCTCTCTATGGTCTTTAGTCATGAATCACTTTCACTCTGTGAGTCATGCTAGGAGGTCATAGGATGGGTCTCATTAGGTTCTAGGGTCTCATCATGGTGAAATTAATGAGTCAAGTGTCAATAAATATCAGAAAAGTGACGAGGAGGTCAATGAACTCAAAGTCACAGCACCTGAGAAGATCAAAGAAATGTTGAAAACATGATACTTTGTTTTCATTACCATCTTTTATGTAATTTCATATCATCATATGTAATAAGTCACAGTTCAAAAGCTGCTATCTCCACAAAGTCACCACCCTGGCCTTCAAAGAGGTTTTCCACATCATTTTCAGTGTCAAATCATGTTCTAAGTATGTCCATCAGAAAGAGCTTGGAAAAATATTTCCAACAGTATATTATACTCTCAAAACTGACTCCTAGATTGAAATTTATGCCTAAGTGAAAGAAGGTCCTCGATAGCCTAACCCTTCCCCTATTCCCATTTCCCTCTTACACTTTATTTCATTAAAGTTTAATGGTTTTTTATATAAAAACCCCTTTTTCCCCTTCTGATTACATAATCGTGTTACAAATTATTTATTATAAATCCCCCCATTCGATTAAATAAACCACTTCCCCTCATGTCCCCTTTAACTTTATATTAAAATTTTAAAGTTTCTATTGTAAATACCCCTCCTCTCATTGCAATCGCACCATACCTATTTTCCATTTTGATCGACCCTTGTAAAAAACTCTGATGCGATTGCATGCCCCCGATGGACCCCGCTTGATTACATCCTAACCGTTGATCCGATCAATGATTGGATGACCCATACTCCATCGCTCAATCGCAATCGGCGATTTCATAGTGTTACACCCGCTTCCGTTGCAAATCACTGATGTGATTGACCCCGCCCATTTGTATCTTCGCTGTCAATCTGTCCTTCCGATCGGACAGCTCACAAGCCATCGTGCCATCGCAATCGGAATTTTCCATACGTGATTTTCCTCCGTTCCCTCTCCCAATTTTGATTTCGATTTGGCCTGGTCCCACCTTTAAACCTCCTCTACCCATTCATAATAAAGGGGCCTTTTCCCTTTGTAAATCTCAAAATTAATTTATTTCATTTTATGAAGGACTTCCTCCATACTCCATCGCAATTTGAAAAATCCTATTGCGCCTTAACATCTCCCTTCCCTTCCGATTGCGATTGTGATTTATAATCTCGGGTCCCACCTAAAATCCCTCAACTCTTTCATACAAAAATCATCTTTCCCCGTGTCAAGCGCAAAGGTTCCGTTTAATTTGTTTTAAAGGGGATTTCGTTACTACACTATCGGACCTCTTTTCCCTCGCCCCTCTATTATATTACCCAATCGCATTGGGATTTTTATGCCCTGTTCCAATATCCCTATTCCTCCTCTCCAATTCCCAATTGCGATTGCACCATCATATAGCATATTTCAATCACTCCATTATATATTGTATCCCCTTCTTCCCTTTAGATTCTGATTGCAATTGTGATTTGAACCTCACCTCCTTTCCCTTCGCTCTTTCTCATTCGAAATGGGTTTTTCCCTTCACTAAAAGACATAATTTCCTTTTAATTTATTTCGAAGGAATTTTCTTCAAAAGTGGATTTTTTATTCAAGAGAATAATAATAGAAAGAAATAGTTAAAGGGCCGAGAGATAATTATGAGACAGAGACTTCTACAACAATAGTAAAATAGGGATCTGTTTTTCAGAGTGCCTATTTTTCTTTCATCCAGTGTAACAATGAAATCTTCAGATGGCCCAAAATGTATTGTTGTTCCTTATTCTCAGGGGCAGATTTTTGGTTCTCTTTTCTATGATCGGACTTCATTTCTTGAGCTGGAAAATAGATCCTCTTTTTGTGGATCTACTTCCGTCAAATTTCTGGTCTATTTAATGTAATTTTAGTCATTTGTAATCAGTCTATAGGTTAGTAAGTAAGGAAATAGTGTGGAAATCTAAGAGGATGCTCCATGCTCCATTGTAACAGTTTGACAGGGAATTAATAAGCTATGCAGCTCTGATTTGTGGGATCCATGTGGTATGAGTTTCAACATTTGTTCTTCCTTTGTGTTCATATGTAAATTGTTATGTGTACCATTCATTCATAAACATTTCTAGTTGAATGCTTTAAATATAGATAGGTAGAATCCATTTTTATGCTCTGCCTTGGGAAATCATTCAATATTATGTGTTTTCATCTGTTTGAAAAGGATCCATCTTCTATTCCCTTTTCAACTCCTCATCAGTCTTGCTATCCCATCATTATTTAAACTTAATTGCTAAAATTTCCTACCTATATTGCCCCATGAAATAATCTGTATCCCTAATTTAATTCCCCATTTGAAACTGTCCCATTTGTTCCATACATCCCTGAAAAATTAATTCATTGAAACATTTCCCATTATTATACCTAGCCTAAAATCAGTTTATTTATTACACTTCATTGAATATATTTTCATGGAGAGAGCCCTCTCCTAACCTTTTAGGGCTAGCTACAAGGTTGAGCGTGGTTTAAAGGTTACCCTGATTTGCCTTTTTCAGCCTGAGGTTCAAATTAGGTGCTAACAGAAGACACCTGTCTAGATGATAATACCATACATGGGGAGCATTATTTAACCCATAGAGTTCCTTATTTAATTTTTAAACAATGTTTTTATCATTTCTTAGAATGAAACCTTCAATTTTTTCAATATATACTTCTTCTTCTAGATGCCCATTTAAAAATGGATATTTAACATCCATTTGATATACTTTAAAGTTATGAAAGATTGGAAATGCAATAAAAATTATTATGGATTCAATTCTAGCTATAGGTTCATATATTTATTCAAAGTCTATTCCCTCCTATCGAGCATAGCCTTTGCATACACGTGTTGCCTTGTTTTCAATTACTTCTCCATTTTCCTTCAGTTTGTTCTTTAACACCCATTTTTTCTCGATAACATTTTTATGATGAGGTCTTGGTAATAATTACCATGTATGGCTCTTTTCTATTTGATCAAGTTGTTCATTCGTTTCCTTAATCTAAAATTCATATTTTCTTGCTTGATTCAAATTTTAAGGTTCATTAGGGGATAATAAGGCTAAGAAACTAGGATTTCCAAAAAGGTTTCTTCTAGTTTGTACTCCTGCTTCCTTTTCACCTAGAATTTTAGATTCAAGATTATTTTTTTGAACATGCCTTGAAGGAGTATTTTTTTGATGTTTCTATGTTTTCATTTCCTTCTTCTAATTCTTCACAAGTTCCTTCTCCTACAAAATTTTGAGTTGAAGTAGGAACAAGTTCCTCATATGTTGGTGCTTCCCTTTTGGTGCCAGTGGATGCTCGAGGAATCTCAACATCAATGCATTCAAAAATATTGTCAAGCTATTTATTATAGCATTATATGCCTTGATTCAAGAAGAATATCCAAGGAGGATTCCTTAATCATCTCTAGATTCAAACATTCCAAACTTATCATCGTTATTCTTTGCATAACATTTACGTTTAAACATTATAAAATGTTTGGTAGTTGGAGGCTTACCAAACCATAGTTCATAAGTATTTTTATCATTTTTTACAAAAACATGAGTTTTTTAATGATATTCACTATTATATGCGATACTTCTCAAAAAAATGCATGAGGCATTCCATATTCATAAAGTGTGACACGTGCCATTTGTTGGTTTTTTTTGTTCATTCTTTCTGCCACTCCATTTTGCTGAGGAGTCTTAGCTATAGAAACATGTCTTTCGATGCGATGTTTTTCACAGAAATTCAAAAACTCTTATGATTTAAAATATCCTCTATTAGATCTAAGAAATTTATTTTCAAATATAACTCATTTTCTACCATATCCTTGAGTACTTTAAATTTATCAAATTCTTCATCTTTATATTTAAGTAAGCCAATCCAACACATTCTTGTAAAGTCATCAATGGATAATATGAACTACTGTTCACCCTCAGGAGTTTTTTCTCTTAGGACCACACAAATCAATATCAATAAGTTGGATCGACTTACTTGAAGTACCTTATTTAACTTTAAACTAAACTCTAGTTTTCGTACCAAATTCACATGATTTGCATATGCTATTTTTAGGTGGAGAGATGCAAGGAAATATAGGAATTTCTCCCATCCTTATTGACTTGTATAACTGAGAAAAGCTTAGATATCCCAATATTTTTTTCTAAATCCAAATTTATTATGATTTTCTTAATTAGCAATGCTCTTGGCTACCTTTTAAGACATAGATATTCCCTGGAGTTCCTCTTCCCTTTATTACGATCTTATGTGTATCTATATTACATACAACATAGTTCTTTGATCTAAAAATAACCACATGTCCTTGGTCATACATTTCATTAACACTCAAAAATTTATCTATTAATCCATCAAAAATAAAACATTTCTAGCCTCGACCCTTTCCTTTAACAATATAGTTCATTTCCATTTAAAAGTAGCTGGAGGTGAATTATTACCAAACTTTGCATTATTTTATTTCTTTATGTCATTAAGATAAATAAACTTATCTTTGTCACCTTTCATATTCTTTGGACATCCGCTGTCAATGTACAATATATTTTCTTGATTTCCTGCATACAAAGCTAGGCCACAATTTCCAGTAACTATGATTTTATTTTTCCATTCCTTACGGGGTATTTCCTTATATTTATGTTGGTAACATATTCCCATTATTCTTCTGCATTCATATTCTTTATGACCAAAGTTATTGCAAAGAGAGAATTCAATTTAATATTTAAGAGGTGAGAAAACATTATAAAATATTTCTTTTCCCTAATCTCATTCTTTTCTTTTATTGGTTCTCTAGTCATAATAGTTCTATAAGAAACACATTGAGTAGCTCTGTGACAAAGAATGTCACAAGTGAAGCACTGACCATTGAAGTAGGAATACATAGTAGTATAGTACCTTCTTGAGTAGCTTTCCATCTAATGTTGTCTTGGTTGAGAATTATTTGATCCTTCATTCTTTTGTTGAGCGATATGACTCTGATGACTTCTTTATTTTACGATATTGGTGTAGCTTCCTATACCTTCTTCAAAACATTTTATATTTTTTTATCATTCACCATTTGAACTGTATCCAAGACCTTTCTTGATTAGGGGATATCATTGCACTTTGATTATTTATTCTAAAGTCCCAGATCCTTTAGCAAACTTGAAATTTGGAGCCTTTGTTTTTTCAAGTTCTTTCCTTAGAATCACTACTTCAAGTTCTATAATTTCACAATGAATTTCTTTTCAAGAATTTGTGTTTATTTAAAACCTTTTTAGCTAATTTGGCTCCATCTGGATAGATTTTTAGTTGATATATTTCCTCAACAAAAGTGTTTTCATTGTACATACATATTTCCTTCTCTTGATTTCTTTTTATAACCATGAATTTATCGATTTCATCTAGAGCATACATAAATATATAATCAAATTCATCTTTGCATTAGTCTTCAAATTCCATAAGTAACTAATAATCCTCATCAGATTTATTAACCTCATTATTACAAGAATATTCACTATCTTCATGAATATAAAAACCTCTTCTTGCTATCAAATCTTATTTTAATATTTATTTTTTCATGATTTTGTCTATAAGGAAATTTAGCAACATAATGACCACCCCTTCCACAATAAAAACATTTAAAGGGAATCTTACAACTAATTTTTTTGGTTCCTACTTGCAAATTTCTCACGAAGTTTTCTTCTTCCTTATTTAATATGTAATTTGTATCTTTGGGTGTTTCCTTTTTTTTTCCCTTTATATGCAGCTTCGAAAGTTGCTTCTCTCATATTTGATGGAACACCTTTCCTCATGTTGAATGCTTTCAATATTCCATGAAGGTTGGTGTCGCCTTCATAGGTTTGGATAAGATTATCCCACATAGCCTTTGAGGTGTTCAACGACATGAATTTCATGAACTAATAATCTACCAAAATTATAAATATGAAATTCATGACCTTTGCATTGGTTTCATATTATTTCTTCCCCTACATCATCTATGGAATGGAGGTTGGATATTGATATCCAGTTTCAACGATTTCCCATACATTTCCTCCTAATTCCTGCAAGTATTCTCTCATTATGACTCTCCAAAAGACAAAGTTAGTTCCATTAAATAAAGTTGGTATGATAGAAGATATTCCCTGTTTAATAGACATCTTGATGGATCTCCCTTCAAGAAATCAACCTCCTTCTGAGGGACCTACTCTAATATAATTTTTTAGGAAAAATACTAAGAAATGCGGGGTGAATTAGTATTTTAAACTCACTTCAAATTTTCTTTTATTATTATGATTTATGTATGCTACTGTAATTCAGGTATTCCAAATATGTACATGACAATGATGAGTATAAATTGCATATATCTGGTTAGCTAAATTTTTACAAATTTCATCATATGTAAATCTTTAACTAGTGCATAATTACTTCAATATTATTTCATTAATAAAAAAATATGAGCAGTAAAGAATAGATAGATCATAAAGACATAAGGAACATATCAACACACATGTACACCAGTATTTTAGGTGGAAACTCAATGTGGTAGAAAACCACTGTTGCTGTTGTGTCTGTATTCTTCTTTTATTATAAATAAAATCATCTTACACTCTTGTACTGGTGTAGACGCAAACAAGTATGTAGGCACCCACCTACAGAAGGATACAACCTTCTCTCATTCTCTAGTAACTACTAGATGGGAGATCCAACTCCCTAACTTTGTTTACCATCTCCTACCAGAAGGGTGGACCACATTTTAGAATATTTAAGACTGGGTCCACTTTCATCATTAAGTGCATACAAAATAATAATTTTGAAAACAATCACTGAATCAAATCACCTAACCAACTGGATCAATATATGAATCTCAATTAACCAATGCAATCAAATAATGTCATATCAGATGTAGACCATTATACCAAACCATACAGTGTTAGTCATCATAGAAATCAATTATTGTCACTACAAACCTTGATCAAATATATGTCTGAATGGATACGCTATTTTTCTGAATTAAACCAACATATGTACGTTATTCATCTTAATAAGTCATGTGTACATATCTCAATACACTAAAAACTAAATATGAATCATTGTAACTATAAAACAACCAATGAACTAGATATTAAAACAATCAAAAATCACCGAGGCAATCACAAATCTCAACATAGTAGCATCATCACAAATATTTCATTCCATAACCCACTCAGCTCAATCAATACTCTCAAACACATATTATGATATTATCATGATAAAGATATCGTCCAAAAATAATAGAAACCATTAAAAAAATTATCAAATGTCATCAACAACCTACACTACAAAACCCTAACATGTATACGTGACTTTCATAAAGCATATCGGCATATGTACACAACATCTATACATAGTAGCAACGTACAAATTATGAACATACTAGAAATAATTCATAGAATATATAAATGAATACCCATAGGTAGATCTACGTATGTACACAACTAGCCTGAATAAAACTAGCGTGCAGATCTGAAATCACTAAATTAAACTTTCATTGCACAACACAACATATTTCAAACCAAAATATTGGCATACACATTATTACAATCACATATCATTATACCACAATCATAGATATATCAAATCATAAAAAAATTAACCAATATGTATTCATTTTAGATCTATCAGATCTTATCCATCTACATGTTCCCTAATGCACACATGTTTCAGATCAAATCATTCATAAGTAACTCAAAAGTTGCATGCCTAACACTTTGATCTCTATATCCTTATATAGCTTTAGCCTTATCCAATACCTTAGGTAAATCAATTATTAATTCCATTAGTATTATTTTACGAGATCAAATAATTGTTGTCACACTCATTACAATGGTAAAGAATCCTCATCTATAAATTACCATGGTGTGGATTGTGTGCTTGACTTCTCTTCATCATACTTACATATATATGTGACCTTGCTTCAAAGGACCTGCGTATAATCTCCCAAAACTCACCTTTATCATTCCTCTATCTATGAAATTGACATTACTTTGTATATCATCTATGTCACATCTGTACAAGCTGCATAATAATCTGGTTGCTATAATGTTGACATATTTATTAAGTAGGTTTCAATCAAGGTGAGCACATGATTTATAATTCCAACATCTATGTTCTCTACCTTCTGTGCACAAACATCTAACACGTTTCTCATGCACAACCCAAAACTTAAAAAAATTTGCCTAACAGGTCCCTAAAACACACCTTGGTCTTATCTTGAGCCACTCAACCAATATTTACATAAGGGAATTTCTGTCTGATGGTATATTTTATTGAAATTTCGATGTATGTGTTGTCTTTGATGGCAACATATTTGATGAAGTTTCACATTGGTGGATTCTTCTTGATGTAGGATGTATCTACGGACCATTTTAGATGTGACAGAGAAATAAATACCAGTTAGTGACAGAGGAATGGTGAAGGTAAAGTTTAAGGAAGTATATGCAGGCTCTGTGAAGAAAATCCATGTACACACACTTGTATTATGGAGATAATTCACATATACATAGATTCTATGAATAAAAGGCATGTATCTATGCAGATTTTATGAAACAAAGTCGTGTACATTTTGCGCACTATGATTTACTAAATACCAAGGGTCCTTACCATGGTATTTTCCCACAATATTGAGAGGAGTGAAAACTATTTGATCGAGTCAAGGACTACCATCGACACAAGTGTGGTTTTGACCCCTAGTATTGGCTAAGGCCTAAGCTATATAAGGAGATGAAGATCCAAGTGTTTGGGTATGCATATGTGAGAGTGATTGATGATTACTTCAAGCTGAAGTATTACTACATGGTATGGACTATTGATCAGTGATTAATCTAAAATAAATATGAACCCATAATATAATGATGGATCAAGCTCATTAGACCTAAAATAAATATGCATTATATGATCTACTTACGAGTTGACTAGATCTATGATTTGAAATGAGTCTATTTATTTGAATGTCATGATCTGGGTATGTCTAAAGTTTTGAAGTGTAGCACGGCTATAAGTTGAAAATTGCAGATTTTTATGCGATTTTGTCTCTAGAAAGGCATGTACACACATGGATTCTCTTTTGAGTAGTAGCGTATCGATTCAGAAGTATGGGAAGATCTTTACGGAGGTTTCATTCCTAAAAAATCTCATATACACATGGAAATATTAATGATAAAAGAGTATGAAAGCTCGAGTTTCTGCTGAAGAATATGTCTCATCAGTCTAATGAGGCTTGTTGTATTTATGTTGTATGTAAATGAAGTCTTCATTTTGATCTGGACTTAATAGTGATATTTGAAGTTGAATTAATTGAGTATTGACTTGTTGAAGAATTTCCATGATGTAGCTAACTGTATGGGGTTCAAATATATGTGATCTAATCGAATGATTCAATATGTATGTGTGATATTCATTTTTTAGTTCAGATTCATAGTAGTTAAGATGTTAATATCTATATGTAGGTTTCATTCATGAAAAGCGCGTATACACACTAGTTTGTTTAATAAAAGTAGCATACATATTTTGTCATATGATTGATTAGGCTTGCAATTAATTTAGTTGGTTGATGGAGTGTTTTGGGTTCAATACTGATATTCTGGTTACAATGATCTCACTATTTTGAATGTTTTGAGAAGAGGTTGGTTGATTTAAGTTGGCGATTGGTTGAGCGATTTTTTGTTTCAGTAATTGATTAGTTAAATAGTTTTTTGATTCAGTGATTCAATAATTGGTTGAATCACTTAATACAGTGATCAATTTCATTTTTTATATATGGTTTTGGGCTTAAATGATGGTAGTGGGTCCAGTGTGAAGATTTATGAAACATTGTCCATGATGATGCTAGGGGTTGGAACCTTCTATGAGGAAGTCAAAGATTCCCGCCAGTAGTAGCTAGTGATCAGATCAGGGGGTTGAAGCTCCCTTCTAGTGGGTGCTGATAAATGAGATCAGGGGATTGGAGCTCCCTTCAAGTAGGAGCTGGAGAACAAGTGAAGGTTGTAGCCTTCTACAGGTGGGTTCCTGCATGCTAGTATGAGATTTCGTCAGTACAATATTGTAATAGGTTTTTCATAACCATAAAATTGAAAACAGATACGAAACAAATGTTGGTTTTCTCCCACATTGGGTTTCCACCTTAAATCCCTATGTTCATGTGTGTTTATTTTGTATAATTATTTGTTCTATTCTTACTGCAATTTTTTATTTCTTATCTAGTGTCTAATGAATAACTAATACAATGGTTTAAGACAAACAAATGAAGATTAACTCAAATAGAAGTTTACTAGATATACGTTAGATGTCTGCATAAAATTCTCATACATACATGGGTTTACTTCAGGAAATTAGCGTACAAAAATTAGAATAAAAGAAAAAGTTTATGAATGTTTTAAAATACTGATTCACCCCCCGTATTATTATTTTTCCAAACATATTTCACTAAATTCAAATTATTCTAAGAAGTTTCCGTCTTTGAATGGGCCCAAGTGTATTAATAAGTTATTTAAGAATATTTTTGGAGTGGCAAATTATCAAGAGTTGTCCACACCTATGTTATGGTTAGTGTATCCTAAATTTAATATTGCATGGTTTTGGCCATGTATTATACATACAACATGACCTTGAAGATCTCTTCAACATTTTGTGAAACTTATTGATGTTTGCTTTTCTTGTGCTTCATTTGTTTGTCCAACTATTTCTTCTGAGCTATAAAAGTCCATTTCTCTTCAATACGTGAACGAGAAATGACTTTTAGAAGCTCTTGTATTTGTGCCTCTATCACCTAGGTGTGTTGGGAGATTTATTTCAACTCTTGATTATGGAGAATACCTGTTAGAAATAATAGGACTTCATACTGTAAAGGATGACACTTGTAGCGAAGTTTCTTTAGTTGCACCGAAAAAGTACAAGTTTTTTTTTTGTTTTAGTTGAACAATGTTTTTCCTCACGGGTATAGATGGCTTTCTCTAGTAGGAGCTTGCATAGGTACCTCTCTCCTAGTCTACATCAAGTGCTCCAACCTCTCTAGAAATTTTTTTTGGCCTTGTTATAATTTTAAAAGATCTACCTATGCATGATTACGAACTCTACATAACACCTCATCCACGACCTGATGAATATTTTCAACAATTTGATCTATATATTCCTCAAGTCTAGATGTTTCTGGATTAACCTGAGTTTCTTTTCATTTCTTTTTAGCTAGGTTAGTAACCTTGCCAACACTCTATGGAGTGTCTCTCTTTACGCCAGCACTAATCGTAGCTGGCAGGGTCTATAATTATTCTATCTCTTTATGATAATCATGCACTAAATGACCTTGGAATTACATGAATGTTCCACCTATTCGCTCTTACTATTCCTCGTAGTCAACATTACTCTCAAAATTCTCAATTCCATACTCTTATACTACTATTACCTTCCAATCATCCTCCCATGTAGCTATCTGAGCTTGCACATCCTCATTCATCAATTGAGAGTTTCATATATGGCATACCTTATCCAAATCCCTCTTAACGTCAATATACAAATGGTGCATACTAGCCTTAAAATAAATAATTCTATGGTGTTTCTGAATTACTTCCTTAGACATGCACTACTTTTGATGTCTCATAAAATCATCTAGCAATAATGGTAGAAAGTAACATTATTGTTTATCTTTCACTCTGAAATTTTGGTGGCCCACAAATGTTGAAATTGATTTTCCTTGATTGGGGGTCTATTATCTTTGATGGGATATATATATATATATATATATATATATATATATATATATATATATATATATATATATATATATATATATATATATATATATATATATATATAGATATAGATATATATATGGATTTATCTCCCATTCTCTAAGAGCAATTGGAATGAGTAATCACTTATAATGAAACTCTATGCCTTTCTATCTCACATCTTTACAGTCTACCACAAATTGGTTAAGTAGAATGTCTCCCAATTAATTTTCAATGCCTACTCACACTTACCTGCTGTGAGAATAATTCATGTTGGCACTTCGCCTTTCCTGCACTTCGCCTTTCCTGCACTTCTTAAGCGGTTTCTGAGCCACCACTTGTCCAACAGATTTGATAGCTTGGAATTTTCTCTGTGACCTTAAACCCCCCTTTCCCTCATTGTACCATACTTGTTAAACATTTCCACTCCCATATTTTTTTACTTATCCTCAAAAATAGGTACATTATCCTCACCATCCATGGGAAACCCAACAATATTATTTATCATTAAAAGGGTAATTTGTATAACTCTCTCTATCCATAGGTAACCCCCATGGATGCATCTTAGCCATACCCTAGTAACCAAAATTATATCATTATTGTGGCCAAAGTCAGGGGTTTCTAAAAATTTAGGATGCTAGCCTTCTCTAACCCTACCACACACTATTGTGGCTTTAACACAACTATTTTTCTGTTAGTCATTGGCCTTATTAGGAAATATTGTTGTAGCTCTAGGAACTACTTCTGGTCTACAAGGTCACAGTCAGAATGCCTTAGTTTTTTGACACACTGCACCATACCTACTTGTCACAACACTTGGGGGGTATTTCATGTCCTTATGTAGGTGAGCTGGACAAGTATCTACTGGGAAAGGTGGGAGATGGCTTGGTCATGTCCTACACTCATTTGTATTACAAGAGGATTCATGGATTTCACAATTTTCCCTTGTTGTATATATTGAACCTCCTATAGAATTCCCTGTATCTATAATAGGACATACGAGTTCTTGGTATGGGGCATGTACATGGATGAGGTTCCCATGGATTTCCCATAAATTCAATCTATGTGCCATATAATTCTTCATTATCCTTCCTTATACCACCAATTATACAAATCCATATTTCAACATTCCTCAAAAATAGGATTACCAACCCTAGTTCCCTTTTAATCAGTGGTCTAGCTTAGGAATAATATCCCAAGGTCAGCATGACCAAATATCTTACCACAATGCCTACAAAAAATTTCTATTCTAGAGCATATGGATTGTCCTTGCAATGATTCTATCATTGACCAATATAGATGGTTCTAGGGACCTTGATTCCTCCAATTGTATTTTGAAAATTAAGGAGGGTTACCTTCGTACGCAATTGATTTTATTATCCCACTATCATAGCTAATTGTCACATCTATTGTTGTCACACCAATTTTAACTATATATATATATATATATATATATATATATATATATATATATATATATATATATATAACTTAGCCAAGATGAAGTGGCCCTCAACATCATGTGTTTCTTGAACTTATGAAAAATTGCAATGAGATACTTTCCTCATTTCAGAACTTTCCCCTTTAGTGCACTGCTACCTCCCTACACCAATATACACAAAGCATACTTATTATCATGTTTACAAGAATTTCCTTCTCAAGGGTAGGGGTGTCCTCATTTCATTCCTGTGTGGGATTTGGGATGGTCTTCTACCATTTTCTTTATCATACCACTTCCAAAATATTTGTAATATAGTCTCTAGGGTGGCATGTTGCACACATAAAAATAGCTTGACCTCCTTCCCACTCATTCATTATGAATATTGGTTTCCCTTTTTCACTCAAAATATAGCCTAGTAACTCATCACCATTTTCAGTATTAGGCAAGGTGTTTTCCCTATGACTCCCCCCTTTGTATATAGCCTTTTACAAGGAATATCTTATACTTTAGTACTTTAATTTAATATAATGTGCGAGTGACACGCGCACCTTCGAGTGCAGACTTCATGCAACTGGTTTTGCCAAATCTCTAACCCTTTTTCTGAATCTAAAGCACATGAACTGATGCTTCACCAACTTAAACAATGTCTACAGTTGGGTTGACATAGTATTCCCTCCACATACTAGCTTTGTAAATCTCTTCCAAGGGTTCTTCATCTTCCTCTTCTCATATGGGTACCACATAAATATCTCCTTCACTTAGATATAGTGGTGAAATCACTCCATCATCTCCCAAATAAAAATTCATCTTCCTTTTCTTTAGATTAGTGATCACTTAATTATCAAAGCCCAAATCGATCCCCAACAATGTAGGGTAGCGATCAATATCATCAAAAATTTAAATTAGTTCAAAATATACCATGTTGGTAACTCCATAAATCACTTCCTCCACATCGAAAAATATGGCAATAGGAAATATCTTATACTACTTGGCCAATATAATTTGAATATAAAACCAAGTTAACTTGGGTCTCTGCATCATCACCCGAGTTTTCTTAGGGAAGATGTTATCATCAAAACCTTAATCTAGAATAATTATATCCATTTCAAAAGCCCCTATTTATGTGCCAAAATTGAATTCTATGTTGGTTCTCTTCTTTCACATAACTTGGTTGAATATATACATGGTTATCTCCAATGATTCCTTCTTCGGCTCCTTCACACAGTGGCCAATTATCTTGTGCAATTTATGTAGGGCTCCATCATCTTACACTAAATCTAAGAAAATTTTCAAAAATTCCTTATTTTATTTATCTCTTCAGTTCGATCATTTTCAATTGTTCTGTAATCGATTAGGGGCATATAATATATAGGGATATTCTCAAGAGAAGTCCAATATGTTGTGACCATATCCCTGCGAGCATATTTAGAGGTGTCCTTCTATTTCTGGGGATCAAACTTTGGAGGTGTGTTTGTGGCGTTTCAGACTGATTTCTAGCTAGTAATAGTTTGATTGATGGAATCTACCCTAGTTTCAAACCCTCTACATATTACAACTTTTACCTAAAATTAATTTCTGCATGGTTCTATTGTCACCTTATATAGGTTCTACACCTTCTTGTCCTATGTTTTAGAAATAATTTGAGGTTATTCCTTCATATAGTAATCCAAATATAGATAATATGTACACATTAAACATGCATTGGGATAGTCACTACTGAGGTTTCCAGGTTGTCCATAGTACTAGTAAATAATTAACCTTCCTTGTCCAAAATTTCTTCATCCATGTTTAGGTGCTGAAAATCCTCTAATTCCTCTACCCATTGCACCATGACCTCTATTAGGTTTGGTGTGGTTCTGCGCCAAACCGCCTTGATTCTCCTATAATCTATACACATCTCTAATGCAGTTGCATATAATATTCAATGCCATGCAATGTGAATTTCATGATCTACAGACTTACATAAATAAAAAAATAAATTTCTAGCAGAAGCCTCAAACTTCTATATCATAGGGAAGATTGCAGGCATATAACCCCACACTTTACAAATTTCACACCATAACCCTCTTCTATTTTCCATTGGATTTGCAACAACAATTATGATATATTAATTTAGCACTAGGATTTATTTCTTGTGGTTTTCTTCCATGTGATAGATTGTGCACCAAATCTCTACATGTTTTTCTTTCCCTTATTCGAAATTATAATTTATTTTAATAATTGCAACCATCTCTAACTAAAGGTGCCATATACCATGGTTTTCTCCCACCATTGCAACTATTAGAGAGCCTCCTGATCTCAATGCTCTCTCTAGGGCTTCTTGTTTAACTGTAGATATTATGTTGGGTTAATGGTATATGAATATGAGTAAGCACCCCCAAAATATACCATTTTTTGTGGTAATCATTATAAATATTGAATGCTAGCTTACCCAACTGTTTGGCCTCATAATTGTCATATTTTCTTTGCCTAACTTCTCGGTTTTCATACTATTTTCAATGTATTTCCTGTTTAGGCTATGCTATCTTCTATAATATGGATTCTAGTAGTATTTTGTATGCATTTATTACTTTGTTATTTTATGAACATATTTGATCATTAAAGTGCTATTTCCTAATGATAAAATCCTAATTATTGGAGAGGAATCTATTGACACATGGATAATTTATGTTTCTTCCTAGAATGGTTGTGGGAAATCATGTAATCCTGAGGCTGTTCCACTATGTTTGGATTGAATTAGTAAAAATATGACCTCTTGACGTGGTATTTGGAATGCATTAATATATTTGTACCTTAAACAAGAATCCTGGGAATATTTAGATTCTTAGGATCACTCATTATTAAAAATAGATTCTATTATCTTTATATTTTACTGGTACTATATAAAAATTGGCATTGAACCTCGAAAGGGGTGGTTAAAATTGTAATATTATCCTTGAAACAAGCTCGAAATTATGATTACAATAACTTTAACTAGTTATCTACAATTGAATGGAAGTGTTTAATACTCAAATTTAGTCTGTTGTGTTGATTCTTTCATAAGGAAGTTTGATTCCCGATTTATGCCCGATCCTAGAAACAACACTATCTTCTCTTGTATCATTAAATCATTATTTGATTCTAATGGTATATCTATTTCTATTTGAGTAATCATTCTTAATTTCTCATTGCCTTCTTATTAAATTTAATTCTCTATTTTGAATCAGGTTTATCGAAATCGTTATAAAATAGATTTGTTGCAGTTATTTTGTTATTCCTTCTTTCCATTTCCTGTAGAATATCATAGATTCCTATTAATTTTGTTTAATTTCCTTTAATAGTATGATTCTGTAGTGTTGTCTTTTTATTATGTAGTTGTTGTTCCCTAAGAAACAACTTGTTGTTCCACATGATTCCTTTTATTTTTTCCTTTAGAAGCCTATATAAGTTAATATTTTGAATAGTTTGTGATAATTAGAGATTGCATATTGTGTTGATTCCTTTAATATTTGTTGATTCCTTTAATATTGCAGGTTTGATTTTGAATAGGATCATAACAAGTAGTCATATCTGCATCTATCTTGCATAAACTTTGTCAATAATATTGAAATAGAAAAATGAAACCTCGGGTTGATAAATTAATGCATAGTAGTTAGTTTTTCCTTTTAGGAATAATTAATTCACTCAACATTTTGGCATCGTTTCCTGGGAGGTTGTCAAAGAGAGTGCTAGTTTTATCCTTGGGGAATGGTTATTAAATATGGAAGGTAAGAACCTATGCATGCACATAAGGAAGGTATGATTAGAAAGAATCCTAGGACTAGGAACCAAATAGATATAGATCATAAATCCACTCTGAAATTGACTAAAAACCAAGGTCAAGTTGGCCTAGGCAAAATGACTTTCATTGACGAAAATTTTGAGGTATAAAAGGTGTCTTTTTAACTCCTATTTATCCTACATTAATTATCAATCCATGTATGACTTTTTATCTCAAGATTGTACTCAGTATGAGGCTGTAATTCAATCTAAGAGTAATGCTCTTCAATGTGCGGTACAATGTCTTAAATACAAGAGTAAACGGATGCTTGAAAATGAAATCTAATTACAACAATATGAAACTAAATGTTCTGAAGTTCAATCACTCACTCAAAAATAATCATTCAAGGATGCAGTAGTAATAACTCTTTCCTCTGTCAACTGATGTAAATGAAATCAAATATGAACAAGGTAATCAATCTCAGAACATAGTAACAACCAATGTCCTTTATAGTTGATGATCTTACACTCCACACTAAAGAAATTAAATGGAAATGGTAACTGTGTTAAATCACTAATGCTGCTAATGAAAATAGACTAAGCAAGCTCTCTGTAATAACACTCCAAAGAAAAACCAAACTCTTGCAAGAAAGGAGTAAACAGTAAAGCTAATTAACAGAAATGAACAACAAATCTATTTACTGGAAATGAACAGAAAATTCTTTCTAATGGAAATGAATAGAAATCCTGAATAGTGAAGCTCTGTATCTACAAAGCATAACAATACAAATTATAAAGGAACAAATACTCTTGTTATGTGGAAAGGAACAACAACGTGATTCACTGATGCAACACATCAATTTCATAAATCATTAAACAGTAAGCTATAAACCAAGATAACTGTGAAGAAATGCGGTTAAAGGAAATGAAAACTAATGCAAACCATCACATGACTCAAATTGGAAAGTAAAGGTACAAATAGCAAGTGGATCCACCAGGGCCGTGCCCTTACCCTCTAATGAAGCACCGCCGATCTACTCGAGTATCAAATAATGAAATGGCAATAAAATTATGTATTAATCATATGTAGTAGAGTTTACAGGAAATCGCACTCTATTTTAATTAATGAGAGTCGATGAACAGTCATGAAATTATAAAAGGAAATCTGAATAATCATAATATGTCTAATGATGTGATTTCTACAAGCGTTGTTCTTTTATAACAGCCAGTGGATGAAAGAATAAGTACATATAACTTTGAGCAGCAATCCCTCAGGATCAAGAGATCCTGAGGGATTCACTCTATCCTCCATCTCTAGCTATCGTGTTGTCTTCTTGCTCTGATGTCACATTGTTCCTTCCTTTACTTTGATTGTGCACTCTGATCTTGATCTTCTTGTCTGGATACGAAATTTTGTTGAAGGGACAGCAGTTACACCTGCCTTGTCGTTTCCTCCCGAATGGTGGCTTCCCACTTCATCTAATTCCTATATAGAAGAAAATTCAATCTTTAGTTAATTTCGCAATAAGCACTAATCTCCTCAATTCTATTGTAATTCTTCAATATGTTATCATTCTAGAATATAAAGGAGTCATGATTAAAGGAAAAAGATAAAGAAATGCATGGCAAATGCATACCTTTTCCAAAGCTCAACACACCCCCCTGCTTACCCTTTTTCATGTCCTCATGAAAACCATAATTTACATGTAAATTAGTTAGAGAATAGGCTAGAGAGGATTTTTCATTAAGTGGTCTTAAACCATGATTTGCAGCTAAAAATTCAAAAACATGCCCTGTTTTCCCTTCAGGTAATCCATATTTGGCCTTATAGTCTACTGCAGGATACCAGATAATAGGGCTTTGAAATCTACAACTTAGCCAATACAGGCCTTCCTTCAAGATGAGGTTACTATAGATAACCAGGCGGTTGCAAGCTAACTAATTTTTTTTGTAATTGAATTGCTCTCTATCTTGAATATTTCAATTGGAAATATTCCATCGCATTTTAGCTACTACTATGGCCTGGTCTCTAATGGACATAAAATATTCTACCCCATCCAGGACGATTTCTTTGTGGATGGGTCCCAATGTCTGGATCACACCCTCTTTTGTCATTAAGCTTTTCTGCCTAGCCCATAATTGTAATGGGTGTCTCGGTTCACCCCTAACCCAAAGGTCTAACCCATTTTCTTGTCTCTGAAAAGTGTTATAGGCCTTGAGCCATTTTAACTGGTTAACAAAAAATGAAATGAATGCTTGATATTGAATATCACCCACAAAAGGACTGGGATTTATCTCCATTTCCTCTTCCAATATAAATTGTGCAAATAAAATTCACAGAGTAGGCGCTGAAATTTTATTCCATAGAGTTTGCAGTAGCTTATAAAATCATCTACATTTTTTAATTCTATAGGTTTTCCTGCCTTAACAGCCTTAATTTTTAACTGTAAATATCTTTCTAATAAAAACAAAGCATAAGTTTTGGCAGGGAACCTACATGCTAGAACATCTTTGTATAAAGAAAATAGAGTATCCATTTGATTCCTGACCATTTTTAATCTATTCCTTACCTCTTCAACTTTCTCTTCTACCTTTCGACATTTATTGAAAGCTTCTACCTCTGATGCATTAATTTCCTTTAATTGTTCTTGTAACTCTTGGTATTTCTTCTTGGGAACAGTCTCTTCTTCAAGTTTTTCTCTATCCCTCTCAGCCTGTGCTAGATCCTCTTGGAGTTTTTCTATATGAAGGTCATTTAACAAAACATTTCTATTGCACCCTTGTGCACTTTCGGTTGAGGTAGCTGCATCTGGAACAACTGCATGTTGTTCCTTGCCTTCTTGAATGGATATGGGCTCAGCTTGAGTCTCCATGGCCTTTTCATTCTGGGGTTCCATTGGGATGGCTGCATCCCCCATTTTCGGGGTTCTTTTAGAGGTTTTTCCAAATTTTAGCACCCTAATCCTCTGCCTGAGTTGTTTTACTAATTTTTGGATTTTTTGTCATTCCCTCCGTAGCTTCTCAACTTTATTTGTCTTCTTATTTTTCTTGGAAGGAACAACCGTTCCTTTTTTTGTACTTGGTTTCTCGTCTATGGTTTTTTATTTAATGGTCGTGCCCTCACCTAGGCTTGCTTCTATGCTTTCAGTGATCACATTCTCCAGGCTAGGTCCCTTAGTGGAAGTAACCCTAGTTTGTTCTACCGTTTCCTAAGGAGTTTCTTCTTCTGCCTCTTCATCATGCATTTCCTCAAATGTGTCCTTGTTGATGACAGAATGTTCTTGCAATTCTCCTATCTCAATATTTAGGTTGAGCGGACTATGGGGTTGTATATTCACCCATATTGGCCAAACTTTGGGCCAATTCTTCCTCCTTTAATGGATTCTGCAGTGGGATTGCACTGGAGGTTATGGGAGGTTCTGATTCCTCCCTTTATTCTTCACTAGTATGGTTACTTTCTTCTTCTTCCTAATCTTCTCCTCCTTCAAGTTGTAGGGGTTGCTCTTCTTCCTGATCTTATCCTCCTTCAAGTTGCGGGGGTTGCTCTTCTTCAGAACTAGATAATTCCACGAGTTGGCTTCTGCTACCCTGAAGGCTTCCCAATATTCCCCTGCTTCCTCTTAATCTGGAGTACTTTCTATTTTTCAGAGGTTCATTTTCTGTGCTGGTGACTCTTTTTTGTTCTAGGGCAGATAAGGTTGTTCCTTCGTCAATTGAGAGCACCAATTCTTCCCAGCTAGTATGCTGCTAGGTAAGACTGTAAATAACTATTAATCGAACTAGACAGTGGTGGCTTACTACCATCCCTGTATGATGGGATTTCCTTATGCTTCGAGCAGCGTCATGCAGTAAAAAATTTAAAAATGCAGGCAAATTCACAACGCATTTCTATTTTAGTACTGCTAATAATTTAAGGTGGCGTGGTCTTACCACATCCTTTCTTCTGACACATGTAATGTAGCTTTGAACTACTCTGGCCAGTTCTGTCCATGGTTCTCCCAGAGTTTCTAGCTGGACTCCTTTTCCTTTGATGATCAGGGTCTGTCCTTCATCCCAAAAGATGTTCATGGCCTCTTGAATTTTCACTTTTTTATGGGTCCATATGGGTCCAACTGCTGATAGACCAAATACCTCAACAATTACTACATCTTTCACTGTTATTTTCCTACCTCTTACCATGGAATAACTCTCCTACAAGTTCTGCAAAAATTCGATAGCCACAATTTCATGGGGCTGTTGCAGTTGTGTAAGGTATGTAATCCATCCTGCTCTCTCTAGAATTTCTCGTGCAACGTCGGAGATTTTTACAACTTGTGGTTCTCTATGTACTGCTCATCCTCCCATTTTGTCTAAATCCTGCACACTATTAGTTCTTCACAATAATACACAGAAATGGCAATGGAACAGCACCCCATACATATCAGAAAAAATACTGTTAAAATTACTATTTTCGGGAATTGATGAACATAGAGAATTGACACAGATGCAGGCATACTTAAAAGTTAGCCGCACCCCCTAAAATATGATAGGTCACCCTCGACCATCAAATGGAGGAGCAACGTACTGCAGGTAGTTGTACATCATAGAAAGGCATGCATACTTATGATATGATCAAAAAAATTATCTAATTACTGAAATCGAGGCATATTATGAAATCATGAATAGATATCAAATGCTATGTAATGATTCGGAAATAAGGAAAAGGACAGTTGAGATAAATGAAAGTGCTTATGCGATCATTATTCACTTAAACCATTATGATTGATTTATAAACAATATTTCATGTATAAGGGTTCAACAAAGGGATTTAGGATCATAATATCATTTGTAATTAAGATAAATATATAAGAAAAGGGTTTATAATTTCTATTGAGTTGTGAAAAATATGACTCCAATACCATCAGCAGAGCTCTATTGCCCACAGGTGTCCATAACCTTGACAAAGTTGCTTTTTCACCCTTAAAACCATAATCCTTTATATATGCCTAGGAAAGTGCTTTGTGATGTCATGATGAAGGCCATTTTGATGGTTTGGGAACCAGATGAATCACAATGGCATTCACCAGGAAGGAGTGAAAGGTGGGTAGGCTAGCTCGTGATGAGACCTCCTATTCCAAGGGCCTTTTATTTTTCTGAGTTTCCCATTGGATCATGTCCCTGGTGTGGTGGCCATAATGGGAATGCCACTTCACTGCTTCCTTATGATCATAGTAGGCTGGCGAGTGATGAGACCCCCTATCCTCCATTTGACATATTATAGAATTGTTAGTAATCATATATATATAGATATATATATATATATATATATATATATATATATATATATATATATATATATATATATTTATTTATTTATTTATTTATTTATTTCTTTTCTTTTCTTTTTCTTTTTCTTTTCTTTTCTTTTCTTTTTCTTTTATATAGCACTTGCCTATTTATGTATAAAGGATGGCTCAACACTCCTTAAGAGTAGTGATGGTGGAAGAAGTCTGAACATCTCAATAGAGGAAAGTATGCCATTATTCTTATTCAATAATAAAAGTCAAAGAGAATTATGAGGATTCGGGAAGAACCAACATGAGAAAAATAATCAATCAAATTAGTTTTAGTGAAAAAAAAAACAACAAAGTGATATAGATAGTTGTGTCCTTTCCTTATTTCTTATCAATACAAAGAAATTTATTTAAAGATTACAATTTCTCTTTGATATGCTGATTCCAGTAACCTATAATTTTTGTGTCCTTGCATAAATTTGTATGTTTGCCTTAAAAGGATCATGAATAATTCACAAAAATTCTAAAAATGTTGTTCTAAGAAAGAAAAATGCACTCGAAAAGTGATGTTCCTTAGATGGAACAACTGTTGTTCCTTAAGGGGAACAACAAAAACAATATGCATAAATTTTTTTCCTTTTGAAAGGAAAAACAAAAATAATCAGGAGAAATGTTGTTCCCTTCCAAAGGAACAACAAAAAAAATCGGAAAAAATGTTGTTCCTTTTGAAAGGAACAAAAAAAATAATCAGCGGAAATTTTGTTCCTTTTGAAAGGAACAACGAAAAAAATCGGAAAAAATGTTTTTTCTTTTGAAAGGAACAACAAAAGCATTCAGCAGAAATGTTGTTCCTTCTGAAAGGAACAACAAAAACAATTAGCGGAAATGTTGTTCCTTTTGAAAGGAACAACAGAAAGATGAACATGCAGACATGCTGTTCCTTAAGAGGAACGGCTACTATTCCTTAAGAGGAATAGCAATTGTTCCTTAAGAGGAACAACACAAAAAATAAAAGCACACAAGATTGCTATTCCTTTAAGAGGAACAACACGAAAAATAAAATCTGTACAAAAAAACAGTTCATACAATCAAAATTAAAAAGAAAAACTTATGTACAGGTTTAGAAATAAAGGAATTATTTAGTGAATGAGTGCTGAGGAGGAATTATCTTCCTCAGCAAGAATATTCATTGCAAAATCTTTTCCTAATTGTTGGTAAAAGGATTCTTGATTAAGCGGTTTATGGTAAAGTCGTACTCGATGACCGTTTGCTTTGAAAGAATGTCTAGATCCATTAATGGTAGTTAATGTAATAGTGCCATTTTCATGGACTTTCTATATCTCATAAGTTCCAAGCCATCATGTCTAGAGTTTTCCGGGGAAATCCTAAAGCCTAGAGTCATATAGGAGTGCCCAATCTCCTTCGTGGAAGATTTTCTTTTTAATGAGGGCATTGTGCCATTTTTCTCTCTGATGTTGAATTAATGCAGTGTGCTAGAGGGCGGAGAGCCTAATTTCATATAACTTGTTGATTTGCTATAATCTGCTAACCCGGGCTTCATTTAAATCCAAACCCACCTCCTAGGCTGTTCTTAATGTTTGAATTTCAAATTCTATTGGAAATATGGGTTCTTTTCCAAATACTAATTGATATGGTGAATACTCAATGGTATTTCTCCATGTTTTTCGATACACCTACAAGGCTTCCGGCAATCTGAAATCTCAGTCATGTCTATGTGATGCAACTGTTTTTGTAAGTATAGATTCTATCACCTTATTCGTGCTCTCAACCTGGACATTTTCTTGTGGGTGGCATGGGGTCCTGATTTTGTGTTGAATGTGGTAATTTTTTAATGTTGCAGTGATTTTATTACCTACAAATTGTGGTCCTCCATCTGTAATTATGTCCTTTGGGAGGCCATATAGCACAAATATTTGTAAAAGGAACTATATTACAGAGTCCTCTGTAGCTCTTGGAAGTGCCTCTGCTTCAACCCATTTAGTAACATACTCTGTTGCAACTAGTATGTATGTTTTCTGATTTGATGGTGGGTTGATAGGAATGACAAAATCGAGTGCCCAACATTCAAATGGCTTGATTACTAATTGTGGGTTCAAAGGAATTTCATCGGGCTATCCAGGGCATCCCACCCTTTGGCAACTATCATAGGCTTGTACAAAATTTTTAGCATCTTTAAAAATTGTAGGCCAGTAATAGCCTGTTTGTAAAACGTTGTGACCAGTCCTACGATTTACAAAATTTATACCACATGGCCTATCGTGGAATGATTTTAGGATGTCAAATATTTTGTCTTCTTGGATGAATCTTCTGATGTGAATATATGCTCCTGTATGAAATAGGTGGCCCCCGATCCAAGAGAATTGGGTACTGTGCTATACTATCTTTTTTCGTTCATTGGGAATTATATGCTTAGGTAATTTACCTACTGCTAAATAATTTGCAACATCAGGATACCATGGGGTTTTGGCAGTAACAACAAAAAATGTTCATCTGGGAACTGATCTTCGACTGTTGTTGCGTTTGTTGGTTTTGGCATTCGTGAGAGAAAATCAGCTACAAGATTCTCTTTTCCTAGTTGATCCTTTATTGTGATGTCAAATTCCTGCAATAGAATCAACCATCTTGTTACTCTACCATTTGTAACAGGTTTATTTGCTAAAAATTTTATGGTAGAGTGATCTGTATATAAAACTATAGCATACCCAGTTATATAATGTCTAAATTTATTTACAGCATGTACTATAGCTAAAAAATATTTCTCAGTCACAATATAGTTTAATTTAGCAGGAGATAGATTATTGCTAATATAATGAATTTCATATGGTTTTTTATCTTCTTCCTGCCCAAGGACTTCTCCAATAGATATGTCTGAGGCATTAGATGAAATTTGGAATGGAAAATCCCAATTTGGGCCCCGTAACACTGGGGCCATTGGCAGAAGCTTTTTCAGATCCTCAAAAGCATGGTCACATTTATCTGTCCAATTAAAATCAACATTCCATGTTAGTGCATATAGAGGTGCAGCTATTTGAGAATAATGCTCTATGAATCTTCTATAAGAACCATAAAATCCTAGAAAGCTACGTACCTTTGTTTGTGTGGTAGGAGTAGGTATTAACAAAAGTATCTGAATTTTAGCTGGATCTATGTGTATTCCAACTGCTGAGATATAATGACCTAAGATGAGTCGCTCGGTCATCATCATGTGACACTTCTCATGGCTTGAGCAGAGCCTAGTGGCAATACACCTTTGCAGCACCTTTCCCAATGTTTGTAATGTTGGCTCAAAATCATCTCCATAAGGTGTGAAATCATCCATATATACTTCGAGCCCTTCATTTATTAAATCTGAAAAGATGCTGAGAATGGCACTCTGAAATGTGGCAGGAGCATTGCATAGACCAAAGGGTAAAACCCTGTAAGAAAATGTCCCCCAAGGATAGGTAAAAGTAGTCTTATCTTGGTTTTCAGGGGCAATTTGAATCTGATTGTATCCAGTGAAGCCATATAAGAAAGAAAAGAATTTCTTTCCTACTAATGTATCTAATACCTGACCAATGAAAGCAAGGGGAAAGTGGTGTTTCTAGGTTGCTTTGTTTAGTTCTTTGTAGTCTACACATACCCTTCACTTTCCATTCTTCTTTGGCACCACTACTAGTGGAGAGACCCACTTGCTGTCAGATATTGGATAGATAAATTTTACATCCAAAAGTTTTTTTAATTCAGCTTTCACAATATCTTTAAGATGAGGGTTTAATCAAAAAAGCTGATGATAGGCTCTGCTAGGGTTCTCTCTTCCTCTGCTCTGCTAAAACCCTAACAGTCCTGCAGAACTGATCCGATTTGATAGCGCCCTCTGTACACACAAAGAAGAAGCTACATTCTTACGCATGGCAACAACATCGGTGGGAGGCGGCTAGGCTCCCCCTGCAGAGAAGAACAGAATCAAAGTAAACCCTGACCAAAATCACAATGCTAAAGACAACGAACAAGGAAATGGGGCAACACAGGTGCCGAACTCTAAGAAAAGGACGGACGCGTCTGGTGCTAACTCCTCCACATGCAAACCCATCCCACCAGAAAGACCCAAAATTGATCTTCCGAGCCATCAAATAAATGCCAGAATCCAATATATGAGAGACCACACTCTTATCGGGAAATTCATTGGCTTATAGCGAACTGAAAAGGCACTGCAAGGATGAATTGCATCCAAATGGAAGCCAAAGGGACATGTAACCCTCCAGCTCAGCCCAAAAGGCTTCTTCACGGCCATTTTCAACTGTATTGAGGATCAAAACATGGTTATGGATGGAGGGCCCTATTTTTTCAATTCCGCGGGGCTATATCTTAGAAACTGGGTCGAAAGATTCAACCCAGACAAGGAAAAATTCAACTGGGCTCCAGTCTGGATCCACCTATACTCGTTGCTGCTTGAGTATTAGGATGAAGACTCACTCCAGGAGATCGGTCGAGGTTTGGGGGAGTTCATCAAGATAACAGAAGAAACCAAGCTCTGAAGATACACCTCATATGCAAGAATCTGCGTCTTCATGCAACTAGACAAAGCCCTCCCAGATGCGGTAAGTTTATTCCATGATGATTTCAAATGGATCCAACCGTTGGATTAGGAACATGTTCCTTTTAGGTGCCGTAGATGCCATGCCCACGGAAATTTGTTTAGGAATTGCCTGCTTAATGCTCAATCTCTAGGCAAAGAAGCTGAAGATAAGGCGGAGCCAGATGGATTTACTAAAGTGCCCTCTCGGAGAAAGCATAACAAGAAATCCTCTGCCACGAGAAAAAAACCTAGCCCTTATGCTAACCTTCCATCTGCTAGCAATAGTTTCGTCATTCTTTCCAACTCTGACCCTTCATCTGAAGCCCATCTTGTTACCCCTGATCCTCTCTCAAAACCCCTGTTCCCCCTAACATTCCTAAGCCTTCAAACCCTATCTCGACTCAAGATGCGCTGCAGAACCTTGAGCCATCTCGGGCCTTTTCCACCGAAGCGACAAAACTCTTAACCTGGAATCCCATCATTATGGAAATCGATGATCCCAAATCTAGTCCTAACCTTGCCCAAAAAGAAAATCCAGAAAGCGGCCAGACAAGTCATATGGAAGAGGACACTGAAGGTCTTGACCTAGGAGAGCTTGATCTTCTAGGACTTGAGGATGCTTGTAGAAGAAAGGAATATGATAAAATCAATCCTCAGCAAATCGACACTCTTGAGGTGGTATTATCCAAGGTACAACAGCAAAAGAAGTTTGGGATTCAACCAGCGGTCATTGGGACAACCTAAAAGTCATAAAAGAGTCCAAGAAAAGGGGTCGAAAGCCAGATTGGCAGCGAACCATCACA
Source organism: Pinus albicaulis (assembly GCA_034641835.2). Taxonomy (NCBI): domain Eukaryota; kingdom Viridiplantae; phylum Streptophyta; class Pinopsida; order Pinales; family Pinaceae; genus Pinus; species Pinus albicaulis. The sequence goes on from CM076575.1 coordinate 1,912,931,034, forward strand.
TTAGGGGAAATTTTGGTGGAATCGAGACGTTACCCCAAGTTAACTCGGTTCTATAAACCACTTGCAGACAGTACACCATGAAGCTCATCTCATGGAATGTTAGAGGGCTTAACAGCCCCGCAAAGCAGAGGATGATCAAAAACATGATTCATAAAGAAATACCTCAAATCCTCTTTCTTCAAGAAACCAAATGTAACAGTGAAGCACTAGGAGAAATCTTATCCAAGGTCTGGCCTAGTTGTCATTCAGTAGCAGTTGATGCCTAACGCTTCTCTGGACGACTTGCAATAGCTTGGGACACAAGCCATAATGCTAGTATATTTTCATGCGGCGCACAACCTCATCCAAGCCACTTTCCATCCAATTGGTACTAATATATATGGGCACTTATCAAATGTCTACTTCCCTCGGGATCTGACCAGCAAGATAGTGCTTCTAAACACCATGGAAGTCTTAAACTCCAATTGAACTCATCCTCTCTGGATTCTGGGAGGGGACTTCAACATGATTACCAAGCTGGAAGAAAAAACAGGAGGACGATCAAGATTGGAACCGGAATTTTCTCATTTCAAGGACTTCATCAACAATAACTGGCTCATTGACATTCCTTTCTCAAATGGCATATACACATGGAACAACAAGTAGACGGGAGGATGGAAGATCGCATCAAAGATGGATTGGTTTCTCCTCTCGGACAACGCAATTCATCTAGGAGGGGACCTCTCAGCTTCAATTCTTCCTTTAGCAGGCTTGGATCATTGGCCTATCTCGCTTCAGTGGCAGAGCATTGGGACCCACCTAAAAATACCATTCAAATTTGAGGCCTTTTGGTTAACTCACCCATCCTTCAGAGCAATGGTCCACTCCACTTGGAAGAACTTTGTCCCACCAAAAGGATAAAAAATGTATCAGTTCCAGCAGAAGCTCAAATTTCTCAAGAACCACATTAAAAATTGGAATCACTCTGTTTTTGGAAACATATTTCAGGAGGAAAAGGTTCTTGAGAAACAAATGGTAGAGGTACAGCAAAATATTATCACGGAAGGCCGAACAGAACTCTTAGCCACCAAAGAACAGAAACTACATAAACAGCTGGATGAAAGGCACAAACAAGAGGAAATTCTGTGGAGACAGAAATCAATAATATGTTGGCTAAAAGAAGGTGAAAGAAATACAAAGTTCTTCCACAGATCCATGATCCAAAGAAGAATGCAGAACTGCATCCATCAAATCACCAATCAGCGGGGAGAGCAAGTCGCAACAGGAAGATATTGAGAGGGTGCTTCTGGAACACTTCAAAGGTATTCAGCAGGAACCTCCTATAGATAGTCAACTAGCCATCGACAAAATCACCAAGCTGATCCCTAAGTTGGCCACGGATGAGCACAATCAAATGCTTTTGTGCCTGGTCTCCCTTCAGGAGGTGGAACTAGCAGTGACTCAATCCAAGGATGACAAAGCACTAGGCCCAGATGGCTTTACCTATAATTTCTTCCATCACTTCTGGGATCTTATCAAAATGGAAGTATGGAAACTGGTGGAGGAATCTAGGATATCTCATTGGCTTCTCCCCTCTCTCAATGCTACTTTCATAGCACTGGTCCCGAAAGAAGAGCAACCTAACACTCCTGATAAATACCGACCCATTTCCATTTGTAATGTCATCTACAAAATCATCTCTAAAGTCATAGCCAATCGGCTCAAACCTCTTCTACCGCTTCTTATCTCGCCTAAATAGACTGGTTATGTGGAAGGGTGCCAAATCTTTGATGGCATCATCCTAAATCATGAGGTCATGCACTCCTTAAAAGCTAGCAAAAAAGCAGGTATGCTCCTAAATATTAATCTCTCCAAATCCTTTGATAAACTTTGTTGGCGTTACATTCAGAAGATCCTTAGCGCTTTTGGCTTTGATCAGTTATGGATTAAATGGATTTTAAGTCTCATTACCTCTTCCTTTTTCTCTGTCCTCATAAATGGGGTTCCCTCTAGGCCTTTCTCCCCCTCCAGGGGCATTAGGCAAGGTGATCCCCTTTCTCCTTTCATTTTTGTTCTTATGGCTGAAGGTCTTGGTTGGTTGATTCACAATGTTGTCCTTACCCATAATCGGCGTGGCATCTCTCTTCATGGTTCCCTTGCTATTTCACACCAACAATTTGTGGATGATAACATGCTCTTTAGGCACCCTTCAGTCCAAGAAGCCCGGTCCTTCAAGGTTATCCTAAATCTTTTCTCTAAAGCCTCTGGCATGTCCATAAACGAGTCCAAATCTCAGATTTTCTTTTTTAACACTCCCCCCCAAACTCAAGCCAACATTGCCCGCATTCGGGGGTTTTCTATTGCATCCCTCCCAGCCAAATACCTTGGGGTGCCTCTCATCGACTCTGTTATCAAACACTCCTCTTGGAACACTCTCTTGGAAAAATTGGAAGCTCGACTATCTTCCTGGACCTTACGAGCTCTCAATATGGCTAGCAGGCTCACTCTCATCAAAGCAGTGCTGCAATCGATGCCCCTTTATATATTCTCTGTTTTAGCTCCTCTGAAATGGGTTCTAAAATAGTTCAAAACTTTGAAAAGTAAATTCTTCTGGGGATCCTTTGGCCAAAATCGAAAGTGGTCTCTAGTCAACTGGAATATTGTATGCTCTCCGAAAGAGGCTAGAGGACTTGGGCTCAGGAATCCTACCCACAACAATAAGGTCATGGGTGCCCGTATATGGTGGAAATGGCTCTCGAATCCACATACACCATGGGCGAAACTATTGATAGCCAAATATGCCAATAATAGACCACCTGAAGATATAATAAGGCTCTCCCCAGGAAACACAGGATCGCTCATTTCGAACGCTGCCAAACTTCATTGCGAACTCATTCAGCAACACATTTTCTGGGAAATTCGCAATGGCAACAAAACAAGTTTTTGGGTGGACTCCTGGCAGCAAAACCCAAAGTTAATTGATACTTTCACTCAAACTAGCAATGGCAACAACACAATCCCAGAAGAAGACAAATTCAGCTAGCACTGGCTCAGCACTAGTCGCAATGAGTACAGACAATGGAAGCACCCTTCTCTCATAGCACCTCATGCTCAGGAGGCCACTTGGAATGCCCTCAATAAGGAGCTCGAACACAAGAAAATCAGATGTTCTGAGGATCCAGACACACTCAGATGGGGTTACACGACAAAGGGTATGTTCTCCACAAAGGAGGCGTATTCCCTAATGCATCTTATTCCTCTACCCCGTGATTCCCTCTGGCAGCTAGTCTGGGCTCCTGGTACTTGGCCAAATGTTTCCAATTTTCTTTGGTTTCTCAGTCACAAAATAATTCTTACAAGGGAAAACCTTATCAAAAAAGGATTCATCTGTCCTTCTCATTGTCCTAATTGCAATCAAAGCAGTGAAACAATTCAACACCTCATGATTTCATGCACTCTAGCCAACGCACTATGGGAGAAAGTCTATTTCATATGTCAAAAAAGAAAACTTGTTGGGGACATAACAGACTTTATTCGTAACTAGCCCAGGCATCCTTATAGTAGTAACCTTCTCAACACGCTTTGGAAACTCATCCCTGGATTACTTTTATGGTCTCTGTGGAAGGAAAGAAACAAGAGGATCTTCAAGAATCAATCCACTTCTTTGGATATCATCTGCAACAACCTTAGCAGTAATCTCCAGGAATATCTTGCGCTCCAATCATGGCAGGAAGAGGACTTCCCCAAGCAACCAAAGGAAATTGCTATTTGGCAGAACTGGCAATTCAAAATTACGCCTGTTCCTAGCTCCAACAACCGAACCACCCCTATTGCTCCTATATGTTGGACCCCTCCACCATCTGGAATAGTCAAGTTAAATTTCGATGGAGCGTCAAGAGGAAATCCAGGCCAAGCAGCTTTCAGAGGAATCTTCCAGGATTCCAAGGGGAATGCCTTGGCTATTTATTATGGATCCATGGGTTGGGACACTAACAACTCGGCTGAGCTGGAAGGGCTTCTGCAAGGACTGCGTCTAGCACATCTTGATAATTATATTCCCACTATCATCGAAGGAGACTCTCAAATTCTCATCAACATGGTCAATCAGATCCTCCAAGGCACCAACATGGATAAAGTGGCTTCTAGCTGGTGTTTGGAGGCCAGAATAGATCAAATTGGCAATTGGCTGAAGAACAAACAAGCAGTCACTTTCTCACATGTTAAAAGAGAAGGAAACAAATTTGTTGATCTCTTAGCAAATCTAGGAGCAGACAATTTCAACACTCTCGTTCATGGCCCCCTCAACACTATCCATGAAAGAGATGCTTTGCAGAAATGCACTATGTTGGTGCACAATGATCGCACAACTCTGGATGCGGATGTTGGTTTGGAGTGATGGGAATTTAGTCCCCTGGCAGATCCCGAGGGCACTCGCATGCTATGGCCATATGGCCCCCTGTGGCGTCATTACTCATGCAATAACTATGCCAACCTGCAATGCATTCATTCCACTCGCCGCGCCTTTCTACCATGTCGCCTCGTCGGTCCAGCTTGTTATGGCTTTCGTTCTGGAGAATTTGTCTGGTCTTTGTGTTTTATGTGGCCCTCTGTCTCCTGTCTGTGGAGCTTGCCCTCCAGCTTGTGCAGAACCAAGTGCATGCACCCAGACTAGGCGATGTTGCACCATCCTCGGCTGTTTGGAAACTCTTCTAGGTTTCCATTTCACCCAAAGTAACTTCTGTTATTTAACTTCTTGTTTGCCTTCTCAGTTGGTTGATTTTCAGAGGTCTTCGTTGAACTCCGCCTGCTCCCTCTACCCCAAGCACTCTTGGCAAAGCTCGACAAAAATGCCTCGACTTCGGCATCGAATTTGATGTAGGCAAGGAATGAGGAGAAGGCGCTCCTCCCACCCATGCCCTTCCACCAGCTCGACCTCTGACTCTTCTACAAAGGACGTCATTTGGAGCAAGCATTCGGACTCTAGGTGTCAGAGGGGCCGCTCCTACCATCCTGGGGGCACCCACTTTGCTCCACCTTCACAGCCTCCTCCTCTAGTCTCTCAGCCAACCTCCCCTGCTTTTGATATGCCTACTAGCCCAACCCTCCGCCAGTCCTCTCAGAGGGCAGAATTCCGCTTCAATTGTTCCCTGGATAAGCCTGTTCTCACTTCTTTCATTACTATTACTGTTTGCGAAGAATCTGCTAGCTCGGCTCCTACTTCTGTACCCCGCCCTACCCGTAATCCACCTGGCCCTCATCCCTCTCAGGAAAAAAATGATGTTTCGGCTCCTGCTGCGTCCACTGGCATTGGGAAATTCATCCTTGGAAAGGAAAACTTGCAGGTGGACTTCTTTAGTAAGGATGGCGTGCCAGAGGAGGAAAATGAAGATGGAGAAGATGAGTTTGGTTACAGGATCGTGGAAGAACCAGACTCCCCAGCTCCTGAACAGTGACTCCGACTTCCCTCAGCCTGCTATGGTATAGATATTCGACCTCATGGAATAATTTTTTGGTTTTTTGAATCTATATTCAGCTGTAAAAGTTGTAGGCTATTTTAGTTTACTCTCTCTTGTTAAATTACAATGCATATACTTTTTTATTGGTTTCCCTTCTAAGGATGGTAGAATTTCTCTCAAAAGAACTAGTTTCCCACTATGGGCAGTTCAGTTGTTTATTTTAAGCTTGGACATCAAGCCCAGTTCTCAGGCTCACACATCTAAAACAGGCGTAGTTTCGTACTATTATGTTTTATAAATAGAATTAGTTTTACTGAGAAAAAAAAAAGATGAGGGTTTAATCTTCATTGGGGTTGGCAAATGGGTCTAGCATCTTTTTCTGTATAAATGTGGTGTGTACATAGCTAGGGATCAATTCCTTTCATGTCTGGGTGATCCCATGCAAAATATCCCTTATATTTTTTCAGTATTTCGACGAATTTTTCTTCTTGTTCAGCAATCAGATTTTTGTTAATATTCAGAGTTTTTCCTGGCTCAATTTCTATAGTTTTGCTATTGTAAACAGAAGTGGTAGGTATTGATTGATCTCAAATGTATTTTAGGGGATATTCTTCTTCTTCATTATCAAATTCTGCCTTGATCATGTGACATTGCAAATGGGATCTGGTTTTTGGTTGGTTGATAAAACTGTTAATGATGTCATCTTCTATTTGGTCTTTAAAGTTGAGGGCATCTTCTATGGTTAATGGTGATCTAATGTTTTCTATGAGGCATGATACATGTTGTTTCTTTGTTTTTATTATTATTAGGCTTGGCTGGGCTAGAGGGTATAAGGCTAAATTCTTGACATAACTCCCTCTAGTTATAGTCATGTTGCCTTGTCGGCAGCCAATGTAGGCATCAACAGTTGCCAGCTAAGGTCTACCTAAGATTAAAGGGTGTCCATCTAGCCGGTTTTTGGGGTTAATAATCATGAAGTTGGCAGGGTATTCCCAGGAATCTACAGATACCATTACATCATGTAGTGTGCCTTCTGGCTTAACTACCGATCAGTTAGCCAATTCCAATAAGGTTGTTGTTGGATCTAATGATGTAATGCCAAGTTTTTGAGAAGTGGTTGTTGTTATGATATTAATTTCAGCTCCCAAATCAACTAAGGCATTTGGAAATGATTGTCCATTGATTTTCACTATAAATATAGGATTTCTTGGGTCCTCATACTTTACAGGTGGTTCTCTTTCTCATAGTAAGTCAGATAGAGTGCCAACTACTTGGACAATTGGGTTACTTGTTGTGCTCCTCTTTGGATTTCTTATGCATAGTTCTTTGATGGTATTTTCATAAATGGGAATATCTTGGATAGCTTGGAGGAGTGGGATTTTTATACACAAATTTTTCAGTTCTCCCAGAAGATCAAAATCAGGATGTTTCTATTGGATGAGGTATGATTAGTCGTTCTGGGAATGGTGGAGAAGAGGTGGTTGCTTGCTCATGAGTTTGTTGTGTAACCACATTCTCATTTTGCAATGTTTGTTCTGAAGGTAACAGATTTTCAATTTGAGCATTTTTGTATCCTTCTGATTCTATTATGCGCCCAGACATTAGTTGAAGGTCGTTGCACTCCCTTAACTCGGTTTCTAGTTCTGGTGCTTTGATTATTTGAACATATTGAACCAGTCTATTATTAGGGATTGGGTTGGGTTGGGCTAGGAGTTGTAGTCTTAAGTTGGTTTGGGGATTTTTTTGCAATGTATATGGTGCTGGTAGTGTAGGTGGAGGGAGAGGAATCATTCCAGCTGGTTGATTCATAGATCTTTTCCAGTTCGACAGCCAGGTTTGACTCTGAGAGGTGGAGGGGGACCATTGTATTGGATATGTATTATTTTTCCAAAATGTTGGACAATAAGGAAAGTTTGGCCAATTGGTTTTCTTTGTTTTATTTGGCCATGGGGGTGTAGGAAATGGTTTTTGTGACCAACTGGGGAAGGGTGGTTGATTTTTCCACATTCCATTATATTGTTGAGCATTATACTAAGGAGATTGAGAAGAAGAGGATGGATCAATGGGCATACTTGTTTTTCGTGGCTGCCATTGACAACGCTGATTGAGTAGGTATACCATTTCTTTTTCTTCTTCTGCTTCTTTGTAGACTGCTTTCAATCTCGGGAGTGAGGGGCAACTTTTTGTAGAGTGATATTTTGTGCATATGGCACATACTTGGACTGTATCCAAAAGGCACTCTTTATGGCTATGTTTATTTATGCATCTAGGGCAGAATATTGCCAAATTTTGTTCTGCTTCTGTTCGGTATGTGTTATATTCTTCCCACGACTAGCCCCACGTGTTGTACGTTGCACCGGGCGCAGCAGGGGGGTCACAAGGGGGGCGGCAGCCCCCCCTGTCGAGGTCCGGGGCAGCACCGCGACAAAAAAAAATTTGGTATGCAGTCCCACTCATATGCAGACCCACCCATGTTTTGTGCATGAGTTTGCACATGGTTTTTGGGTACGATGGTTTTCGACCCCTGGTATTTTGTATATCTGGTCAAAGGAACTATGGTTATGTTCTAATCCAGGGTTAATGGATTGGGGTTTATGTATGCTTCAGCATGTATATATATGTGTTGTAACACTAAAAGGAATATAATGAAAAAATCAAGCTGGTCGTCCCGATTTGGGATCCAGGGGAAAATCTCTGTGTTTATCTATTTTATGTTTTATGCTCTCGCTATTGTTTATTTTCTGTTATAAGATTCGTGTGTAGATAATTTCTGTTCAGGGTTAAAACGTACATTTGTTACCAGAGCTGTTTCGGCTTCAAGGGGATGCCTTTGTTGTTCAGGGTTTTTTGCTCGGGCCTGTGGTAGACCTTGTTCAGTGGGAGATCTACGGGATCGATTCTTGCGATGAAAGAAGATGGCGAGCAGCAGAAAGATAGAGATCGAGAAACAGGGAAAATTTTAAGGATGGAAGTTTATCTTAAAGTTTAGAAACCTTGGCGAATATTACTAGTCCCTAATATGAAAATTGTAAACATTTTGGCGACATTTTTGTATAAATATTTATATTTCTAATGATTTTTTATTAGTCAATATACTATTTTGGCGATTTTTAAGGTAAAATAATGGTATACTATAAAGTTTGGGCGAATCGTTTTAGAAAAAAATGGAAATTAGCGAATCTTGTTTTTTGAAAAAGCATGGAAATTTAGCCCACCTGCGAATATTAGCCCCTAAAATTTTCCCTGTCGAGAAATTTAATGGTCAGAGTTTTGAGTTGTGGAAGCTCAAGATGGAGGATCTGCTGGTGGATAAAGATCAGTGGATCACGGTAGATCCAGGTACTAAATCAACGACAATGTCAGATGAAGACTGGAAGAAACTAGATCGGAAGGCTAAGAGCACAATACGGTTGTGTGTCTCAGATTCAGTATTGTTGAATGTATCTGGGGAAACTACGGTGAAGACCTTGTGGGAAAAACTTGGGACTTTGTACCAATCTAAGTCTCTAGTGAATAAGTTGTTCCTACGGAGAAAGATGTATAACCTAAGGATGAAGGATGGAGACTCGGTGACAGAGCATCTGAACGCCTTCAATACTGTGGTAAGTCAGCTGTCATCTGTTGATATTAAAATCTCATATGAAGATAAGTGCATCAGTTTGTTGTGTTCTCTACCAGACTCGTGGGATAGTCTGGTTATTGCAATAGGTAGCAACACAACTACCTTGAATTTTGATGACATTGTCTCAGCCTTGCTGTCGGAGGAAATGAGACGGAGAAATATGGAGGGTCAGAATGGAGATGCCTTATCTGTACGAGGAAGGTCCCAGAACAGAAACAAGAATAAGGTTTCGAGTGGGAGATTTAAATCTAGAGGGAGATCTAAATCTCCTGGAAAGTTTGTAAAGGTGTGCTGGAAATGTGGAAAGGAAGGGCACTACAAAAAGGAATGCAGATCCAAAGCTCCTGAGAAAGGAAAGGGATCTGATGAAGGTCCTTCTGCAGAGGCAAAAACCACCTCGGATGAAGGTGGGGATGTGTATTTGGCTTCTTCTTCAAATACACATGTAGATCATGAGTCATGGTTGATTGACTCAGGTGCATCCTTTCACTTCACTCCCCATAGGGAGTGGTTCTGCGAGTATGAAAAATATGATGGTGGTGATGTCTTCCTAGGGGATGATAGGAAGGCCAGAATCATTGGATGTGGAAAGGTCAAGCTGAAGCTGCAAGGTGGAAGGATTAGAACACTTCCTGGTGTTCTGCATATTCCTGCATTGGCCAGAAATCTGATTTCTGTAAGCAAGATGGATGATGCAGGTGTAAAAACAGTGTTCGAGAAAGATGCCTGCAAGATGGTTTGAGGAGCACTGGTATTAATGCGGGGAGTTCGGACTGGAACTCTGTACAAGCTACAAGGTAGCACTGTTATTGATGGGTGTAACAGTTCTGTGGTTCTTGAAAGTGGGACGGAAAGTCTAGCTGTCTCTGGAGAAAAGACCATGCTATGGCATCAAAGGCTTGGACATATTGGAGAGAAGGGCCTTCGGATACTCCATAGAGATGGTATGGTAGAAGGTATGTCTAATTGTTCTTTGGATTTCGATTTCTGTGAACATTGTGTATATGGGAAGCAGAATCGGGTGAGTTTTCCTTCTGGGGCTAAGAGGGCAAACAAGATATTAGAACTTGTGCACAGTGATGTGTTTGGGCCTGTGTCAGTTCCATCACTGGGAAAGTCTGTGTACTATGTTTCATTCATAGATGACTTCTCAGGGAATACATGGATATATTTCTTGAGGAATAAATCTGAAGTCTTTGACAAATTTAAAGAATTTAAGGCTCTGGTGGAAAACCAGACAGAGAAGAAGATAAAGGCGTTGAGGACAGATAATGGTGGGGAGTTCTGCAAGAAGGAATTTGAAGAGTTCTGTAAGAAGTGTGGTATAGAACGGCAGAAGACTACTCCATACACACCTCAGCAAAATGGAGTTGCAGAAAGAATGAACAGAACACTGATGGAAAAGGCAAGAAGCATGCTCAGTGGTACTGGGTTAGGACAAGAATTCTGGGCAGAGGCAGTGGAGACTGCATGTTACTTATTTAACAGATCACCTTCATCGGTGTTGGAGGATAAGACTCCACATGAGGTATGGACTGGTAAGAAACCCTCTCTTTCACATCTAAGGGTATTTGGATGTGATGCATATGTACATGTTCCAAAGGAGAAAAGGACCAAGTTGGATAATAAATCTGAAAGGTGCATCTTCATTGGGTATAAGGATGGTTTAAAGGGTTACAAGATTTGGAACCCAGAAACAAGGAAGGTTGTGTACAGCCGAGATGTGGTGTTTAGAGAAGTGAAAGATGTTGTTAAACATGAAGTCCTACCAAAGGATCCTGAGAAGATAGAGTTTGAGCTAAAGGAGGATGAATCAGACTCTACAACAGAAGAAGACTCAGAAGATGAAGAGCCACAAACTCTAGCTTTGAGAAGATCAGTTCGAGAAAGAAGGCAACCAGAAAGGTATAGTCCATCTAATTTATGTTCAGGTTTTTCCTTAACTATAACTGATGATGAACCCAGAACTGTCAGGGAGGCAGTAGATTCAGAGGATGGAAAACTCTGGAAGGAGGCCATGGTTGATGAAATGGCATCCTTGCACAAAAACAATGCATGGGATCTGGTGGAGTTGCCGGCTGGAAGGAAGCCCATTGGGAGAAAATGGGTGTTTAAAAAGAAGATGAATGTAGAAGGCAAGGTGGAGAAATACAAATCTCGGTTGGTAGCAAAAGGTTATTCCCAGGTGCCGGGAATTGATTTTGGTGATATTTTTTCTCCTGTTGCCAAGGTTACTTCTATTAGATTACTTTTATCTGTTGCTGCTGCATTTGATTTTGAGATAGAACAGATGGATGTGAAGACAACATTTCTTCACGGGGATCTAGAAGAGGAGATCTACATGAAGCAACCTGAAGGCTTTGTGGTGAAGGGTAAGAAAGAACTGGTATGCAGGTTGAAGAAGTCTCTGTATGGGTTAAAACAGTCACCAAGGATGTGGTATCAGAAATTTGATACCTATATACGGGGACTTGGCTTCACCAGAAGCAAGGAGGATCACTGTGTTTATTTTAAATTAATTGGTGACCGTGTTATCTATTTGGTCTTGTATGTGGATGATATGTTGTTGATTGGAAATGACAAAGAAATTATCCAAGATTTGAAGACCCAACTGTTCTCCAAATTCGACATGAAGGATCTTGGTGCTGCAAAATATATTTTGGGCATGGAAATTAAGAGAGATCAGGCAAAGAGGAAGATCTGGTTAAACCAGAGGAAGTATGTCGAGACTATAATGCAGAGGTTCAATATGTAGGATAGTAAACCGGTGAGTGTTCATATTCCTGTAGGTGCAAAGTTGTCTGCTGAACAGTGTTCCAAGACACAAGAAGAAGAGGAGGATATGTCTGATGTTCCATATGCAATTGCAGTGGGTAGCCTGATGTATGCAATGGTCTGTACTAGACCAGACATTGCACATGCAGTGGGAGTATTGAGTAGGTTTATGTCAAACCGAGGGAAGGAGCATTGGACAACAGTGAAGCGGGTTTTCAGATATTTACGTGGCACTAGTGATTATGGCTTGTGCTACCATGGAAGACCAGGACTGGAAAGAATGTTGGGCATTCGTGGTTTTGTGGATGCAGACTGGGCTGGAGATCTGGACCAAAGAAGATCTACAAGTTGGTATGTGTTTAGCCTATTTGGAGGTGCAGTCAGTTGGATGAGTAAAAGACAGTCTGTAGTGGTGCTTTCAACTACAGAGGTAGAATACATAGCAGCCACTCATGCAAGCAAGGAAGCATTTTGATTGCAGAGATTGCGTTCAAGTATGGGGTTGGTACAGCAAGCTATAAGGATAGACTGTGCTAGCCAAAGTGCAATTTTCTTGGCTAAGAACCCTGCTTATCATTCAAAGACAAAGCACATTGATGTTCAATATCACTTTTTTAGAGATATGGTTGAGGCTAAAGTGGTGTTTCAAAGGTGGACACTTAAAGAATAGCAAGATGCATTGACAAAAGTCTGATATCTCGTAAGTTCTGGTGAGAAACAATGGCAAGCCAAGAATTGGCCAAATGACTAAGCTCTCCCGTGGCCCCCTGTGGAAAGAAAACAACAAGTGGGAGAATGTTGGGTATGTGTTATATTCTTCCTACCTGACTATTAGCCCCATCGCCGTACATTCATCAAGGAAGAGGCTTTCAAGGTGGGGGCGGTGTACTCCCCTCACGGACCGGCAACACCCCTGGCCGAAAAATTTTCAGTATGCGATCCACTCACATGACTCCACCCATGTTTTGCATGAGTTTGCACATGGCTTTCGTACGATGGTTTTCGACCCCGTATTTTGTAGAACCGGCCGGAGGAACTATGGTTATGTTCTAACTGTACATGCTTACTGCTGTGTATGCTTCGGCATGTATATATATGTGTTGTAACACTAAAAGGAATATAATGAAAAAATCAAGTTGGTCGTCCCGATTTGGGATCTAGGGGAAAATTTCTGTGTTTATCTATTTTATGTTTTATGCTCTCGCTATTGTTTATTTTCTATTATAAGATTCGTGTGTAGATAATTTATGTTCAGGGTTAAAACCTACAGCTTCTGATTGCTTTTCTTTATCTTGCATGCTATCAAGCTGCGTTGTCAGAGTCCCTATAATATCATTTTTGAAATCTTCTATTAGGTTACCAATTTTGTGCGGGTTATACCTCCACTGGAGGTCTTGCTATCCCTTGTGATCATGTCACGTTCTGCTGGTTTTAGTCTTGTGCTGCCTCTTGAACTCCTGATACATAAATCAATAATGTCAGCAAAATTTTCCTGATATATGTCACCTTTGCCCATGATGTTTAATGTTTCAAGCCATTGTTCCTTCATCCCTTTAATTAATGTAGTTTTTAACACATTATCATGTAAGGGTAAAGATGCATAGGGTGATCTCTAGAGGTTGTATTGAAAGCGTTCTACATATTCCTTCAATGTTTCATTAGGTTTTTCTGTCATCTGAAATATTTCATCCTTTAATTCCCTGGACCTACAATAATCCTGATATTTCTTTAGAAAAGAAGCTTTCATCTGATCCCAGTCATTTATAACACCTCCACCTAATCCCATAAACCATCGTAGAGCTGCTCCTTTTAATGTGGAGGGGAATAATTTTAGCTTTTGGGGATCGGTGGTATAGTCATACCCTCTGCATAATACATCGAATTCAAATAGAAATGCATTTGGATCTTCCAATGTTAAGCCATGGAATGTAGGAATATGCTAGAGAGGAATGGCCTTCATCAGTGCATTAACTGCAGTGTCCACAATGGGATATTGCAGTGTGGAAGTTTGGGGTGGTTGCTGGCTGTGGGCCATTTGAGCAAATATGTGCCAATATCCTTCTGCGATTTCTAGGGAATTATTCCTAGGCTGACTAGAAGGAGTAGGGATGACCTTAATAGCACTTCCTTCGTCTGGGATAGTGAGTGTCCCTTGCTGAACTATTATTCGAGGGGATTTTGGTTCTTTAGGTTCTTCAGCTTTGTTTTGGATGATTTTGACAGCACTTCCCTTATCTGGGTTGCTTAGTGTTTGGACTTCTTCAAGAGGGGATCCTAGATTTTCTATTTCTCCTGTTTCTCCTCCCCCTTCATAGAGATTACTAGAGTTCCCTTCTTGTAAATAAATTGGGAGAGAATTATCAATTTCTTGAGAATATTTCTCTTATGTTTGACTATGCACCTCAAGAAAAGCTACAGATGGTGATTCTGTGGCCCGAAGGGAACCAGTAGGTTTTCTAGAAGCAATTTTTCTAGGGCCTAATAATGGCTGAGATTCAGCTTTTTTAATAATATTTTCGATAAAGGTTGTTCGCCCAAGGGTCACCGGTCCCTTAGGTTTTCTAGGTCTAGGAGGAATTTCGTTTTGTTTAAATTTTCCAGTCATTCAAAAAATGCAAGCATTCATTCCTACCTTAAACTTCTATGCAGTTCTGCTAAGAAGAAAGCAAATGAACAAGCATGTTCCTCGTTCGTTACGCAGGTTCTTACCTTCCATTTTTAATACCCAATTCTTCCTTAGCAGAGAAAATCAAATATACATCACTCTTTTCTAAATAGCTACACTCTCCCCGGAAACGGCGCCAAAATTTTGAGGTATAAAAGGTGCCTTTCTAACTCCTATTTATCCTACATTAATTATCAATCGAGGTATGGATTTTTATCTCAATATTGTACTCAATATGAGGCTGCAATTCAATCTAAGAGTAATGCTCTTCAATGTGCAGTACAATGTCTTAAATACAAGAGTAAACAGATGCTTGAAAATGAAATCTATTACAACAATATGAAACTCAATGTTCTGAAGTTCAATCACTCACTCAACAATCATCAGTCAAGGATGCAGTAGTAATAACTCTTTCCTCTGTCAACTTATGTAAATGAAATCAAATATGAACAAGGTAATCAGTCTGAGAACTTAGGCAGTAACAACCAATGTCCTTTACAGTTGATGATCTTACACTCCACACTAAAGAAATTAAATGGAAATCGTAACTGTGTTAAATCAGTAATGTTGCTAATGAAAATAAACTAAGCAAGATCTCTGTCATAACACTCCAAATAAAAACCAAAATATTGCAAGAAAGGAATAAACAGTAAAGCTAATTAACAAAAATGAATAGCAAATCTATTTACTAGAAATGAACATCAAATTATTTATAATGGAAATGAACAACAATCCTGAATAACGAAGCTCTGTATTTGAAAAGCATAACAATACAAATTATAAAGGAATAAATACTCTTGTTATGTGGAAAGGAACAACAACATGATTCACTGAAGCAACACACCAATTTCATAAATCATTAAACAGTAAGCTATAAACCAAGATAACTGTGAAGCAATGCGGTTAAAGGAAATGAAAACTAATGCAAACCATCACACGACTGAAATTGGAAAGTAAAGGTACAAATAACAAGTGGATCCACCAGGGCTAGGCCCTTAGCCACTAGTGAAGCACCACCGAACTACTCCAGTATCAAATAATGGAATGGAAACCAAATTATGTATTAATCAAATGTAGTAGAGTTTACAAGCAATCGCACTCTATTTTAATTAATGAGAGTCAATGACCAATCATGAAATTACAAAAGGAAATCTGAATAATCATAATATGTCTAATGATGTGATTTCTACAAGCTCTATTCTTTTATAACAACCAGCGGATGAAACAAGAAGTACAGATAACTTTGAGCAACGATCCCTCAAGATCGAGATATCCTGAGGGATTCGCTCTATCTTCCATCTCCGGCTATCATTTTATCTTCTTGCATTGATTTTGTGTTGTTCCTTTCTTTACTTTGACTGTGCACTCTAATCTTGATCTTCTTATCTAGATATGACCTTTTGTTGAAGGGACAACAGTTACACTACCTTGTCTTTTCCTCCCAAATGGTGGCTTCCCACTTCATCTAGTTCCTATATAGAAGAAAAGAAAATCTTTAGCTAATTTTGCAATAAGCACTAATCTCTTCAATTCTATTGTAATTCTTCAATATATTATCATTCTAGAATATAAATGAGTCATGATTAAAGGAAAAAGATAAAGAAATACATGGAAAATGCATACATTTTCCAATGCTCAATAGAAATCACTCACAAATTAGAGTCTCAAGCTTTTGTAGGTCCCTGAGAAGTATATAGTAAGGGTTATACTATTTTTTTCCCTCAAGTAGCGGGGTCATATACTGCAGCTAATGCTAGGATTCATGATAAAACTCTAGGATATTAGGAGAGCTTCCAAGATATATCAGCTAAGCTTATTAATACTTCCAAAGAGTAAGGGGCACTCTTGCAATTTAAGAGAAGGTGGAGGTGAGAAAACTCAACCATGCCTATGACCTTCCCAGCAGGAATGCCATGAAACACCCATTGTAAGGTGAGAAACCAAAGCTCCTAAATTGAGTAGTGTTGTGAGACCTAGTTGAGGTCCATAACTATGTAACCATATTACTTTTCAAACAGTACCTCTAGATTACGAGGTTCATGAATATTATTAGCATATCTTTGACCAAATGGAAAATGCAATAATAGGAATGCAAACTTTGAGCATAGAATATCCTATTGTTGATCTAGAGGATAGTGCACCAATGAAGGTGATCAGGTGCTCAGTGTAAAATTTCAAAAATGAAAGTGCTAAGAATTTATTGGAAACTAAACGATTGTGATTGGCTCGTCGCCAAGAATACGTCACACTTCATTTCGTCGAAAACCGACTCTGGACGAAGAATTTATACCTTGCTTACCACCATTCAGAACATGTAAATTTTTTAAAAAAATTGAAGAATAGTGACAGGTTGATGACATGGTAGCTCAGTCAACATGCAGGGAATATTCTTCATTTTATGCCTAGTGTCACAACAGGATTCGCCAGTTTGGTTTGAAAGTGAATTTTTTTTAAGGGTCTTCTCCTAAGGTCGAAGTTCATTTTTTTTTATGTGGATGGGTAGCCAACCAGAGACTGACATGTGGTGTAGCCAGGGGCCACCGCGTGCCCCCCTCTGGTGGACCCTCTCCAACTCCATGGTTCAAATTTCAAGTATATGGTAAGGTTGGATTTTGGGTCGGATTAGTTCTATTATATGGTGGGAATTTATATATATATGGTCGAAATTTTATTATTAAACTCAGAACTATATGGTGGGAATATATCATATATTATCAAAGTTGAAATGTTTTCAAACCTATGGTTCGACAGAGCGATGCATTAAATGAATATACATATAGGCATGCAAGTTTAAATAATACAAATTTTGTTGGTATAATACAAAGTCCAACTATGTTTTAACCGTAGTAAAACATGTATATAGGATGGGCGGAGGGTGGGTCGAACCCGTGACCTCCCCCTCCTAACTCAAAGCCTTTACCATTACATGGTCAGGCGAGACGTCCTAAGCATAGGTTGATATTAAGTTTCAACCCACTTGATGCTCTGACGATGGAAATGGAGGAGGCCAACCCCCTCCCATGCAACCATACCACATGAATATACCATGTTGGGCCTTTAAGTTGTCAAATACTTTCCATTACATTTTCACTTATATTTCAATATTATCACCTTCACTCCAACTCCATTTCATTACATTTACCTTACCATTACCATTATTGGGTTACATTTATGTTTTTCCAAACTTTATTACTTCCTAGTATTTTAAAGTGAATTTGTGGTTAAAAATTAGAAAATAATATGCACATACTTATACCTAACAAGTGGAATGAGTTTTTTTCCATGTGTAGGTCAAAATGAAGCTTCAAAAGACTCTTATGTAGGCCTCTAATGCAGAATTTGAATTTGGATGGAGAAGATCATGGGATCATAGAGATATGTATACTCATTTCCTATTTTATTAAACTCTGAAAGACATGTGCCTTATCACTTCATATTTGTGTAACCCTAAGAAGACATGTGCCTTATCACTTCATATTTGGATTGTAACTCTAGAGATATAGGGAGAGATTCATGGACTCTCATTAATGAGATAACTTCTCATATTTTTGTGTAAATAGGGGAAGCTTTATCCTATCAAATCATGTGTAAAATTGGAGTTATGCCCAAGCTTTGAATATAGAATTAGATTGTGGCACCTTACTCATGAATGTTCCTTCATTTTGATTTGGTTTTGGTTACATATAGAGCATCTCGATTTACCATCTCTCATATTTTTAGATCAACTACATAAAGTGTGTGAGATTTACTTTCTTTTATAGGTTAAAGTTTATTTTCTTTCTTAGTATTAGTTTTAGAATAACTGTATAATTGTTGTTCTTCTGAAACATTTCGTGAGGATATATCTTTCTATTATCAAATTGAACAAAGTTTGAAGCAATAAGAATTCACAGTTATATAGTTTCTTTTACTGTTTTGTCATTTTCTTTCCTAGATTAGAAATATCAATTAATTGTATCAATGGATGTTCTTAAAGGTCATTTAAAGATGATGATTGTAAACTAAATGATTTATTTTCTAATTCATACAGTTATTGAGTCTTTCCTTTGCACATTTTACTTGTTTTCTAGGAACTTAATTGGAACTTAATGTTGGAGTAAGTCAAAACATACATTAGTTAACTTTACATTCTTTTTACATTTTCTTTAGACCCTCATTTAATTTCATAACTAATGTTCCTAAAGGTCTTTCCAAGAAGTTGATTTTATCATATTTCTAGACTGAATGATAGAATATTTAATTCATGCAATTATTGAGTTTTTCCCTTTGAATACTTTACTTGATTTTCTAGATCATTAGGTATATTTGGTTACTTAACATCATCTCAAGAAGGTGACACTTCATATTGAATGTTGGAGTAACTAAATATACATTAGTTGTTTTTCTTTACATGCTTTGAAATGCTTTCTTAGATTAAAATTTCAATTCCTCTAAGTGTGATTGCGCACTATATTTTCTTTTGAATTTGTTTTCTTTATTTTCGTTACTTGATTTCATAGGTTTGTTGAATTTCATTTTCATTATTTGATTTCATAGATTAGATAAATTTGTTTTCGTTATTTTGTAGTTAGATTGATCTAAAATAAAATATGATTTCAAGCACATACAGTGCACGCATGCTTCACAAGCTTAAGAAACCCCTAGGTTGACAAATTAAATGACAGGCAATTATTTTTCCCCAATATTTTGGCGTTGTTGCCGGGGAAGTGTGCATAAGAACTAGCTTTCAGTCTAAAGTGTATTTTATTTATTTATTTTTAGTTTTTACTAACCATTTATGGACAGAGGATCTAGAATGTAGCCCAAAGAATGCATTGACGAATGGTATCAAAAATATACTACACCACAAGATTCATCAATTCTTCAAGAGATGCTTGCGGCAAATCTAAAGATCAAGACTATTTTTCATATCCTTACAAACAATCAGGTATATTTTTCAAGTTTGGATATGAATATTTCAAATATTCTAATCCCTAAATGGCTTCATTGGAAGCATGAATATACTTAAAAAAAAAAAAAACATATAGTTTTTATTATATAGATAGGAAAAATAAAAATAAAACCAAACTTAGCTAGAATTTTAAATTTTCTATTTTATTTTGTTGATTAATTCATTTTGAATAAATTTTAGTGATGCAGTAAGAATCAATTCATTTTTTTTATGACCATAGAGGAAATAAAATTTGTGTGAAAATATGAACTTATTTTACGAAGCTGACTATTATGCTCTCTTTTTGTGCCTCGTTTACGACTGGAAGATCGAGAAAATCAAATGGAGTCAATTTAAAGATTAAAATTCAAAAAATTAAATTTAAAAATCTTGCTGAAATTTAACTATAATTCTATTCGAAAATCATTGTTTGAGTCATGATCAATTTTAATTTTAGTACGCAAATTTTAATAATTTATCCTCAATCTTTTTTTTTGATTTATTAGATAATTTAAAAAAACATAATAAATATATATATATATATATATATATATATATATATATATATTTGGCCAATGGTGAGGAGGCCCACGCATATGCGTGAGCCTAGCCTTTGGCTTGGCCTTACGTATATGTGGAGACCTTTAATCCACACAAATACCCATGCACCGCAATAAAATAAAAAATGAACCTTCTCTTTTCCGTATTCGATCTTCCTCAAGCAACAGTTATTAGAAATCAATTTTAAAATTTGCAGAGACAGACAATGAACGTATATCGGATGAAGAGAAGACTGAAAATTGCTGATGAAGAGAAGGTTGTAGATTCAATTGCAGAGACAGAGAATGAAAGTGTATCACATGAAGAAACTATTGATGAAGAGAAGATTGCACACTGCTGGTAAAGAGAAGATTGCAAATTCCATTGTAGGTAATTGGAACGAGTGAGATCGATCTGAACTTCTCTGTGAGAGACAAGTCATTACACATCAAAACTTGCAATTAAAAGATCAAACCATAACAATTTTATTTTGTTGCAAAAGTAATTGCCAGAAATGCGAACTTTTAAAAAAACTCGATTTTAAAACACATTTTCTGAGCAAACTAAGGTGAATTAGGAAAAAATAAATCATGGGGTTTTTTGGGATCGGGCTAAATAATGTATCTTTCAAGAAATTTTCTAGGTTTCACAGCCATTTGGGAGAAATTCAGGGTTCTTCAAAGATTTGTTTTCTAGATTGCGTGAGGAAAAAATGATTTGTTTTGAATTATTTAAACATGACAAGTTGAAAGCAGAAGAATCCAAGTAAATAACAAAATGTGCTCCACATGGGATGTGGTTTAAGAGTCCAATTTGATTTAACAAATTTGGTTTTAGACACATATGTGTCTCATGATTAAAAAATAAATAATAATAATAAGAAAAATCAGTTGAGAGAGTTGTGACAAATTTCACATGCTCAATTCCACTTGGCATTTTTCCAACATAATAGATCATCCATCAATTGCATATATATATCTATATATATATATATATATATATATATATATATATATATATATATATATATATATATATATAGATAGATATATATAATTGGTATCCTGAAATCTCCAAAAAAATTATCCTGTTAAAAAAAAAATTAAAAGAATTAAAAAAATATATTAAAAATTAAAAAATAAAAGATAAAAAAAAAAAAAAAAAAATTGCAACACAGATGACGATTCAATTTGACAGATTTAATAATGACTTGTAGAACAAATGAAAGATTATTTAGATGATTTCTCAATATTTAGCATTAAAAATATTATTGTTGTGTATTTTTCTATGAAGCTTTAGCTTGCAGGACACAACGAATCTTTCTGATGCTAATCATATTACTGAGCACATTGCATGAAGTCATCCGACAACAGGGAGTTGATTTGTTTTTCATGGTTATTTCCTTAAAATGGATTGTTATCGATATCATGAATTGGACTGAATATAACACTTTTGATTTTCCTTAATCTGTTTTGTTTTGGCATTCAAATTTTGCGTAAGAGTCAGAGAGGAATTGGCCATTTCTTTTTTAACACAATTATGTTCTTTATGCCAAGTTGTTTTTGCAGGTTTGGGATGATCGAATGATCATTGAAGGAAACCAATTGCTCACACAATTGGTCTTCAAAGGACTGATTTCATGAGAAACATAAGAACAAGTTCATGTCCATATCCATCAAGACCATTACTTTTCCTCCCTTTTGAATTATAAATCCAACCAAGAAATTCAAAGCAAGCCACAATTATTTTCCCACCAAGAATCAGTTGTTTGTTTTCCTTTATTTACATAAACTTTCCATTTTTGTCTACTCCTAACGCACAAATAAAAGCAAGAAGGTCACTTACATGCGTATTGTCCATTGTCATTTTCCATTGTCATCTTCCATTTCCATTTTCCTTCCCCTATCCTTTTCATTTCGCAAATAAATCTTGCTTCAATGAAAATTATTGAGCCCATAGTCCTTTGAGTCTAAAATCCTTACAAAAAAACCTTGAGGCTTGCATGCCTTAATGATAAGTCTTCCTGTTGATGAAAAATGGGAATACATTAATGTCCCTTGTTCATCAGATCTTCTAGGTACTCGACAACAACAAAATTATTTGCACCTAGTAAGATGTGTTTGGGCATCTTGATTCTCATTGTTATCAATGGTGAGAGTTCTCGTGTTGACTAGTGGTATCCATTAATGGCCACTAAGCCAACAATTTCCTGCTATGTTTAACATCAGAACATTTATTCACATAGTAGGAATTATGCCAACGAGTTTTGAAGACATGGAGGCTATCATTTTCAACATTTTGAAGCAAATGAAGAAGATATGCAGCCACAACAGATCAGCCCTATTCTGCAACTATAGAATCAAAGGACAACTGCAGAATCAACATCATTTTGCAGCAAATTCATCATTTTTAGTAGAAACAATAAAAATTCATCTTCACTCTTTTATCCATAACTTGGAAAACCACATGAAGAATATTATTATCAAAATTTTGAAGCCACTACACATGCATCTCATCCATTTTCAAAGGGTGAGTTAAGGTATGTAATTTTCTAACTTTTTACCATGGAATTCCTTGAAAAGCTAGAATGATAATTTTTCGAAAAAACACTTCTTTTCCTCATTTCATAAAATTGTCAATACCATTATTTGGGGGGGAGGGGGAGGGGGGAATACATTCATATTCACATTTTTCCACATTCATATCATATTCAAAAGCCCACATACCTTCAAAATATATAAACTATTACATTATTATTATGAGCATACAATGAATTTTCAAAAGTACTTAAAAGATAATTCGATGCAAACACAATCATGGTTGTCACACAAGAACCAACCATGATGCAGTCCAATAAAGATATACTTTGCAACAATAATAAAATTATCATTATGCAAAGTTCAAAGATCAAAATTGAATGCAACAAGAAAATATGGTTGAAACGCAAGAACCAACCATGTTGGAATTCAACTAAAAGACTTTGCAGAAGTATGAAGTTATAAAATGATATCATGCAAAGTTAAGCCAAAGCTCAAAGGATCAAAACGAATTAATGTAATAGATTGCATGAGGACATGCAATAGCTTTAGTTGGGGGGTATGTTGGGCCTTGAAATTTTCATTCACTTCCATTACATTTTCACTTATATTTCCATATTATCACCTTCACTCCACCTCCATTTCATTACATTTACCTTACCATTACCATTATTGGGTTACATTTATGTTTTTCCAAACTTTATTAATTCCTAGTATTTTCAAGTGAAATTGTGGTTAAAAATTAGAAAATAATATGCACATACTTATACCTAACAAGTTGAATGAGTTTGTTGCCATGTGTAGGTCAAAAAGAAGCTTCCAAAAGCCTCTTATGTGGCCTCCTAAGGCCAAATTCGAATTTGGATGGAGAAGGTCATGGGATCATATGGATATGTGTCTCATTTCCTATTTCTATTGTAACTCTAAGAAGACATGTGCCTTATCACTTCATATTTGTATTGTAACTCTAAGAAGAAATAGACATGTGCCTTATCACTTCATATTTTTATTGTAACTCTAAGAAGAAATGTGCCTTATCACCTCCTATTTGGATTGTAACTCTAGAGATATGGGGAGAGATTCATGGAATCTCATTAATGAGATAGCTTCTCATATTTTGTATAAATAGGGGAAGCTTTATCCTATCAAATCATGTGTAAAATTAGAGTTATGATCAAGTTTTGAATACAGAATTATATTGTGGCACCTTACTCATGAATTTTCCTTCTTTTGGATTTGGTTTTGCCTACATATGGACCATCTCAATTTACCATCTCTCATACTTTTAGATCAGCTGCCTAAAATGTGTGAGATTTAGTTTCTTTTATAGAATAAATTTTATTTTCCTTCTTAGTATTAGTTTTAGAATAACTGTGTAATCATTTTTCTTGTGAAACATTTCATGAGGATAGATCTTTCTATTTTCAAATTGAACTAAGTTTGAAGCAATAAGAATTCATAGTTATATAGATTCCTTTACTATTTTTTCATTTTCTTTCCTAGATTACAAATATCAATTAATTGCATTGATGGATGTTCTTAAAGATCATTTCAAGATGATGATTCTAAACTAAATGATTGGATATCTAATTCACATAGTTATTGAGTCTTTCCTCTGCACATTTTACTTGCTTTCGAGGAACTTAGAAACTAAGGTATAATAGATTTCTTACACAACATCTCAAGAGGTTAATACTTTATATTGAATGTTGGAGTAAATAAAAACATACATTAGTTAACTTTACATGTTGTTTAAATTTTTTTTAGATCCTCATTTAATTGCATCACTAATTTTGCTAAAAGTCATTCCAAGAAGTTGATTTTATCATATTTCTAGATTGAATGATTCAATATTTAATTCATGCAATTATTGAGTTTTTCCCTTTGCATACTTTACTTTATTTTCTAGATAATTAGGTATAGTTGGTTACTTAGCATCATCTGAAGAAGGTGAAACTTCATACTAAATGCTGGAGTATCTAAATATACATTAGTTGTTTTCCTTTACATATTTTGAAATGATTTCCTAGATTTAAATTTCAATTCCTGCAAGTAGGATTGTGTGTGCTATATTTTCTTTTGAATTTGATTTCTTTCTTTTTGTTACTTGATTTCATAGGTTAGTTGAATTTCGTTTTCATTATTTGATTTCATAGATTAGATGATTTTTATTTTTATTCTGTAGTTAGGTTTATCGAAACTGAAAGATAATTTCTAGCACATATAGTGCGCGCATGCTTCAAAATCTTACGAAACCCCTAGGTTGACAAATAAAATGGTAGGCAATAACTTTTCCCAACAACATATATCATATATTATCAAAATTTAAAGGTTTTCAAACCTATGGTTGGATAGAGCCATGCATTAAATGTGTGGGGAATATACATATAGGCATGAAATTTTAAATAATACAAAGTCTGTTGGTATAATACAAAGTCCAACTATGGTTTAACCATAGTAAAACATGTATATAGTATGGGAAGAGTGTGGGTCAAACCTGTGACATCCCCCTCCTAACTCAAGGCATTTACCATTACACCGTCGGGCGAGACATGCTAAGCATAGGTGGAAATATTACATTTCAACCCACTTGGTACTCCAACGGTGGAAATGGAGGGGGCCAACCCCCTCCCATGAAACCATACCACATGACTATTCCTAAGCGCTCATAAAAAACACGCTTAGTTCGCAATTAAAAAATGTTTATCCCTCTTAAGAAATTATTAAATTAATTAAAATCATAATATTAAATGGTAGATTTTTAGAGGTGCCACTAGAATCGGTGGATTCTCCAATTTAGGAGGTCTTCTCTAGAGCCTTCTCTAGATTTGGAGTATATTTCCAAGGAAACTTGAATGAGCCATACCTTGAGAAATGTTTGACCAATGTTGGCTTAGGAAGAGTCATTCCTAGTATATTGGCATACTCTGAACACATTGGTATAGGTTGTAGAGACAATGGAGCAATTTTACAAGTTTATTTGTTACTCTGAAAAAAATAGATGCGTGGGGCCACCAGGAGAGAAGGCCATGCATAAACCAGCTGAAGGAAAAATTGAGAGAATGAATAGTCATTTTTAATATATTTTGACATTATGAACTCATTGGACTATGTTTTAGGAGAATTTGATGCATGTAAACATAAAATTTTGAACTATTGAGCTAATACAAAGGTCGAAGCCATGGAAGATAGACCAAGGAGATGTAGCCTAGGAGGGGTTAAATCCTTCATCAAAACTCTATGTTGATGGATCAATTGTGATGGTTTTCTATTCTTTATGTTGTTTTTGTTAATTATTTCACTTTCATACTTTATGCTCTTGAATTCACTCAAAAAAATAATTTAATTTACTTATTTAACACACATAAGAAACAAGGAAACATATGTACATTAAGCATATGATCAACAAATAAATTTTAAATATGAATACGGAATTAGCACTTCAAAACTAACATTCATACTGAAATCATAAGGTTATCCCATTGCAAAACCTTCAAAACTTTCTTGGAATGGCCTCTTAAGCTCATGATGAATTTTTCCTTGAGTTGATGTTTTATGCCGAGGATATGATTATACTACTGACCCCAAAAAATTAAAGTTGTTTCCTTCTACCTTAAAGGGAGCAATGTTACGACGGTTCATGGGATTGGGGAGTGTTACTATAACTTCATGGGATAAAATGAAAGAAGCCTTTCTTACCAAGTATCATAATTATTTTTGATCTAGGGATGTAAGGGAAGACATGTTTAAGATGATTGCAAAAGAAAATTAAACTTTAGAAGGATATGTTGAAATATTTCAGTATAATTTAGAGAGATCATCATATACTAACTTTCCTAAGGATGCGTTGAAAATTTCATTGATTGGAGGTATGAAATATGAATGGATAGAAACACTTAATTTAATGGGGAAGGGTGACATTTTTATAGAATAATGTGATTACACTGTAAAACTGTGTATCATGTGCTCACGAGGGAGTACACGAACCAAGCCTAGGACTCGCAATCATCTCAGCATATCCAATCAAATTTCAGGCATAGGAGTTACATGAGAAGAGATTGGTAATCTTTTATAACATTTTAAAACAAATATTTTCAATACCCTGACAACACAGTTGTATTTTTTACTGATAAAATAGGAAAATACTGAATTATAATAGGCATTGGATATTTTCTTTCATCACTATCAGAAGAAGCACAGTTGCAAAGAATGCCATCAGATACAGTCGAGACCTGTGCTATTTTCACCAAAAATCATTCAACTAATCACTTTCTTGCAGTTCCTGAGTTTAAAATTGTATTTAAGGAAGTCGAATAAGAGCCATAACCATCTTTTTTTGCTGCACAATGATGATAATGGAAGAATCACCCATGAGGTAAGTCGCATGACGCTTCTAGTTTTTTTCTGGACAATATTCTCAACAACAATTTATTAGATTAAACTAGCAGGGCCAAGAACATTCTCCTAATACTTGGTAGTCACAACCATACAATTTATCACCCTAGAAAATTTAGTCATTTCCTGGTCCCTCTTGGTCAAATAAAAAATATTCCACAACCTCATGGAAAAATACACCAAATAATCCATACCATCCGCAATGGATAAATCAACCTTCTCAAGGAAAAATGTGATCCCATAATTGGAAACACCCCATTGGACCGATTAGTAAATCAATGGGAGTGATTCCTCAGCCAAGCAATCATCCACCAGTAAACCTCCACTTCAATTATCTCCAAATTCTCCACTTGCACTTGAACCTCAGTTACCTACAAAGTTGAATTCGAATCCAAATAATAGACCTATGAATTTTTTTGAAATTTTTTCCATTATTGTGATGTTTAGGGGCCTAGAGTCACCACTTGCATTACTGTGTTGTTTGACTCATTCAAAGCTTCTGTTTATTTATGTTTAGTTTTAGTTTAGTTTTTAGATTACATTTGCATGCTTTTTCTTCCATATAGTATGCTTATTTACTCCACTTCTTTCTGCATGTTACCAATAGTTTAAAGGGGTAAACCACACCCCTTAAACTAGTTTGATTTTGTATAGTGCACCAAACACACTACAAGAGTATTGGCGACTCCACTAACAGTTTTTTACCAAGTTTATGTTGTTGTGCCTTCTTTTGCATGAGACCTCTATCTATGTTGTGCAGTGGATCTGAATGTCCTCTGATTTCTATTGCAGTCCCTAGATTGACCCTCAGTGACAGACTGAAGAAGAGTAGCTCCTAAAATTTTTACTTGGAGGAATTTGCGCATGTTTCTTCCTCACAGATGTGTAGGGTGCATGTTGAGTGCTGACCCACACACAGATAGCGCACTTGTCGCAACCTTTTGCGTGCAATTTACAGAATGAGAAATTTATCCCTAACTTTTGTCTTTTTATACTTGTAAGGTGCTCAACATCCCCTAATACACCTGATAGCATTGGTTTTCATTTTAAAACTCACTTTTAGCTTCTTTCTGTAGGCTTAGTGTCAGTTTTCCTTCAAGTTGTT
Source organism: Pinus albicaulis (assembly GCA_034641835.2). Taxonomy (NCBI): domain Eukaryota; kingdom Viridiplantae; phylum Streptophyta; class Pinopsida; order Pinales; family Pinaceae; genus Pinus; species Pinus albicaulis. The sequence continues at coordinate 1,912,959,038 of CM076575.1, forward strand.
TTTTAAAAGTTTACACATAGTTTAATTAGGGGGAAAAGTAACTTGCATTCCAAAAAATCTATGTTTTGGAAATTTTGGTACCTACACCTAGATAACTAGTCCAAGCAAGTGGCCAAAGACCATGCATGCATAGCTAGTTTTATTTTTTCTAGTGTAAAATTTTTTTGTTTAGTTTAATTTTTGCACTAGGAATTGCGGGACCAGGATTGAATTGTTTATAGAAGAGAAAGTAATCTCTGCTACCTTTGCACCCTCTAGTGATCCTAGGTAATCATATGACTGCTCCATATTCACAATTCACCATCTCACTGTAGCTAGTCACATAGATTAACTAGGAAAATTGAAAGTGGCCCATTATCTTCACATGTTTTCCATTTGATCCAAGAACAATACAACATAGTCTAAATAGTGAATTTTGTAAAGGATCAATGATATCCACACGTTAAAAATATGTGCTTGTCCACTTTATTCTGACACACACTCATCCACTAAGCAAAGCAAAGACACCTAAAACTAACTTAACCAAACTCACTAAATTCTCCCCATAGGGGCCACCAAAGAATTTATAGCTTAAGTTGGGATCAAGGGGGCAGGCATCCAATAAGTTGCCTTGATCATACTTCATAATGAAACATAAGAAGTTGTGTATTTAGGGAGCTTCAAATCCACCTATTAGCCCATGGAAAATAAAATTCGAGCGTGGAAGAGACCCGTTTTAGAGGGGGTTAGGCTTAGGCGCAATGCATGTAGTATCAGTTGGGGCTACCTGACCCAACTGATACTCGGTACTATTAGTTGACTACCAAGAAGCCCAAGACTCGAACACTCATGTGGGACGGTGGTTCTTAGTGGCCAAAAACTAGGGAATCCTTTTCCCTATAGGTGATAGTGGAGGCAAGCGCCAGACCCTCTACCCTTACCTTGGTGGATTCTCTTCGGCTGACTGGGGGCATCGCCAGCTTTTACAGGACATTGTGCTAGCACTCACAAGAAATATTATCAAGGACCAGCTACTTTTGAGTCTGTGAGGACACATAGGTCTTCTAATATTTTGAGTATCATATGCAAATGAACAAAAACCATGTTTTTTTTTCTTGCTTGATCACATAGATTAATTTAAAGGGAAGATTATGTTATTTTCTACTTTATTTTATGTATGTGACAAGAATTTTTCTTTGATCATAGACTCTATCCTCTCAAAGTTTTCCAAAATCTGGGTGACACTTGACAGGTCCCAATGGAAACTCGTTGATCTAGGTGTCTTTTGGACCTCCCCCCATTAATGGGAGGGGTTCTAGGTCTTTCGCTAGTTAGGCATCAAATACAAAACACTGCCACCATTATCAGTTCATCCTTTATTGCGGCAGCTGTATATGGGAACCCGAGTCGGTATCCCAAAACCACACCGGACACCACACCTCCCACGACCCCTAGGGGGTAGAGGAGTCTGTCCCATTCAGGAAGCCAGATAATACACAGCAGGGTACATCGTAGACTAACCCTCATTCTAACCAAAACTTTGTGTCTTCACACACTATAATGGCATCAACCTCTCAGTAAAATTTCTTAGCTTCATTGAATCTTTCTGATTTAGCAAAGCTAGTGAATGACCCCATCGCACACGATCCTACATGGCCTCTCATTCCCACGAAGCTCCCTTCGGATATACCAAAGTTCGAAGGCAAGCAAGCGGAAGACCGAGGTAATCATGTCATGACCTTTCACCTGTGGTGCTAATCGAACAATATCATTGATGACACTATTCAATTGAGATTATTTCAATGCACTCTTATAGGATTAGCTACGAAGTGGTACGTCGAGAAACCCTCAGCCTCACATGGAACCTTTAGTACCCTCGCTACACATTTCTAACATATTTTCAGTTACCCATTCATCATGATTCCGGAATGGAATTACTAACTCATTTTAGACAAACACTCCCCATCCACATCTTGGACCATCTCCATGAACGGAGGCAGTGTCGCAGTTTATGTAAAGCTAAACTGGACGACAGGTTACTCTTAGATTTTTTCTTGAAAAATCTTATGGCAGAGATTTCAAAGGATGTAGCGCAGTAGAATCCCACATGAAAAGAGGATGCCCTCAACAAATCCTAGAAGCCTAAACTGATTTATAAGTAGTCAAGATACATTTACAACATCCTGCCTAAAGCCCATCGCCTGAAACCTATCAAGAATCACCAGGCATGTCAAACTCTGCAAACGGGCTAATTGGGTCAATGACCCAAGGTTACCTAGGAAAAAATATTTAAACCCCAGTTAGACATATAGTTCTACTCAGAATGTACCTCAACCCGGTTTTCAAAATCATCATCTGCCTCAGAAACATTTGTCTAATAGGGTGCCAGGATATCACCATGGAGGACCCTATCCTCCAGCTCAAGGGAATCAATACACAAAAATAAACACTGACGGAAGAACTCCCCTCCAATAGCCAAGTGAAAACTAGGGATCACGTTATGCTAAGTCCCCAGCACATGACCCACCTATGCAGAAAAATGCACAGGTGAAATTTGTGCAATCGTCCCAAAACCAACCACACCAATAGAATTAGGAAAAAATCCCTCCTAACATGGTGAAGAAAAAATAAAAATAAAAATCCAAAAGGTAATCCTGGATAGGGGGCAACCACCAGCAGCGCCCACTACTATCCCAGGCTAGAGGAAATTCCAACCAGGATTGGAACCAAGAGCAGAGCAATGCCCAACAGCAGAGCAAAATGCCAACTCTTCAAAAAAAACATTCTTGTTCGATATGTGGGGAGTATGGGCACTATACTCACCATTGTCCCGATCTCCCTAAGCTTAAGAAGATACAGAGTAATCGAGGACAAGGAGGATCTTCCCAGCAAATGGCTATGATACAAGAACCTTTCCCTCACTAAGGGACGGTCAGCATCCAGCAACAAAACCCAGACAACGTCGGGAAAAGTAGCCATGAGATCTACATGACTGAAGAGGAGATGTTTTTCAAAACTCAGAATTACAGTTACGACACCCCACCAGACACCAATACATGAGGGGCAAGTACCAGTGCACCGAATGCACCTTTGAACATTTCAAAGATGCCTATAGAACCATTGCAAAAAATGGAAAAGGGAGCTAATAGGCGAGCAGGAAACTACTCCAAAGTCGCCCATAATTATATTATTGTGGAAAATTTAGCACAATCTCCCACTGCTATGTCATCTCTGGAGGTATTGTAGTCAAGCCAGAAACAACAGAAAGCCCTGCTTTCGGTGTTAGGCGGTATCAATCCTAACGATACATGCATGATGGATTTTGATATAGACAAAGCCATCCCCAGCTTCCTTCCATGGTCACTTTCTAGATACCAGTGATGGTGTAGAATATCACTCTCCAATGATGTGTCATTGACAAAGGTGCCATGCATCCTGTCAAAAAATGTTTGGCAGAAATTAGGGTCTCTCGAACTAAAACTCTCAGTCATCACACTCAAAGCATATCGCAGTCATCCTTCGACTCCCATCGGCCTCTACCAAAACGTCTCGGTCTATTTAGCCAGAAATATAGTCCACATACACATTGAAGTCTTGGACACTCACTTGGATTACAATAAACTCCTTGGGCAGAGTTATATGTACGCCATGTCTGTCATAGCCTCCATCTTCCGCATTATGATGTTCCCCCATGAGGGCCGCATCATTAGTGTAGACCAATTGACACACAATGAGAAGCATCCCCTAACCAACATCAATGTAATTTTACACTATGTAGATATATTCTCAGATGGTATTTCATGGTACCAATAATATGGCCTCGGCCAATTGAAACCATCGTTCGTTCTAGGGTCATTCCTAGGAGATCCTCCCATTATCCCTGAGGCATCACCCGATGTCACAGTGGATCCGGTGTGCATGGTGTCCACATCAAGCATTGAATCTAGTCAGGACACTAACACAAGTAGCAACGACACCAAGGCATCAGCCACGATAGTCTCTCTAGCCTACGCCGCTTCCCAAACCCCTTTCGTCTACCCCCTAACCAACTTCGTCTCCCAGCAGTTTTTGGAAATAGTGGTATTACCCAACATATCATTGGCATTCCCAGTTTGGTACCTCGTTACCCTTTCAGGAACAGGAGCCACCCATGTTACTTCCATAGGGTTGAAGCCCCTCAGTCCCGAGGAGCCCTCACCCATCCAAGAAACAGTTGAGACAAACCCTACAAAGGAATTTCTTATTGCAAAACCAGTGATCACTGCTAGGAAAACATAGAAGAGAGGAAAGAAGATGGTGACCCCTGCCATTCAATGGGAATCACTAGTCTGTGCCATATGTGACATGATAGGTAATCCTACCCATATCTTTCCAGAGCTATATTAATTAAAACCACTCCTTAGATCTGAGGCAGAAATTGTGACATCACGTTCCCATAAAAAAGGAACCTACCACCAAAGGTAAAGGCAAGGTGTTGCATGCCACTCACACATGCACTCTCTGTAGTAACTATGGGCACTATACCCACCCTTTTTTGGAGATCCCGTGATATAAATATGCCTTACATGCCATCGAGTGATCCTATCAAGAGAATCCCTCCACCCAGGCATCTAGAAATGTACATTGTACCATCCTATACTTGCAAGAAGAAGGAAGGGTTATAGAAATACCCCCAGTTATGCCCATTATACGTTGCACGCTATGCGATGAACATGGTCACTTCCTTGAAGAGTGCGCAGCCCTGGAGCTCATCCATAGATGGTATCCAATCGAAAGGGTTTACTACATTGGATTGCGAGCAACGGAATTCACATGTCCATTATGTGCCAAAAATCACCTCTTGGAGAATTGTCACTATATACCTCGATTCCAACTAGCCCTCGCTAGCCTTTGCTCGGCCATAGTTTTCCTTTCCTAAGAAGATGACCTGGATACAGAATCCATGGGTAGCTCCATGACCCAAGAGGATGTGATGAGCAGATCCATCATGTTTTGGATAGCTGAAGAACGACCCATCAGAGAACCCCTAGTTACCCCCAACTTCTCTCCATAGAGATGAGCAACATATACATTATGCAAAAAGACAGATCATGCAGTTGTCCATTGCCTCGATTTAGCACCCTTCCAGCACTGGTTTCCCATCATACCCCAAACTGAACTCAACGAAACCTTCATATCAAGGATATTTTTCCGTATATGTCAGGGAAATCATTATGAGCGACACTGTACTTATGCCCCGCAAATTCATCCCACCATTGACATGATTAATGCCATAGAGAAGAGACAGGACGAACTCTGGGAATGGCATAAAAATTACATTGCCAGGTCAATGTCCCCACCCCCACAATGGTGTATTAGGCAAGATAGGACAATATAGCAACAAAGCATAACCCAGGCCAAGCCTAGAATAACATGCGGACTATGTGACCTAACTAACCACCGAGTCAACCAATGCAGAGAACTGAGGCCCCTTGCAAATAGTCTCTGCATAGTCTCTTCTCTCCCTCAGAAACTTCTCTCAAACCAAGAGAAGATCACGGACACCTATTGCCGGATTTGTTCACACTTTCACCATATGATTTAAGTGTGTGCATCTCCCCAAGCTAAGAGTGGCATGAGCTGCGTTGAGTCTACACTCCACCAAAGTGGTAGACACACCCACGCCAACAATACAGAAATGGAAGTAGAAGGCAACCTCTTCTACGCCAGACCCTTTCCAAGCATCCACATCAGCAACAATGAGTAGCGTAGAATCTCACACTATCTACTCTGTTGGCTCAGTGATATCGTGCACCATTTGCACTAGCCAAAATCACACACCAGAGTCATGCCCACTAATGGAAACATTCAGGCACCTCTGTGGTAGGCGCAATTTCCACCTACCAGAAATCAACCATCCTAGCAGGGAACCTAACCATATGCTCATATAGAATCCCATTACAGAGATTCTTCCCCCTCCAAACACCAATGACATTATCCAACACATATAATGTGTATCATCAAACTCCAAATATAGGATTACTACCTCCCCCTCATCCCAGGATTTCCATCTTAGTTCTGTCGCAAAATACTAAAGTACCTTGCAATTTTTCATTGATTTCCACAAGATTCTAGATTTACATGCTGCCATCAAACGCCTCAATGACACCCAACCTCTAGAACAATGCCTAGCACAACTAGAGCTTGTTGAAAAAATCCAGCAATAGTCACTGCAACACAATGAGGCCCACAAGAAAAGGGTAACAGCATCATTCACCCCTTGCTAATTCACCGAGGGAGAATTACTCCTCTGCTATGATGTCGTAAAAGAAGCCTTGGGCCAAGAAAGTTTGAAACTTTGTGGAAAGGACCCTACATCATTAAACATTACCTCTGACAGGGGGCATACATCTTGACAGAACTGGACGAGACCTACCTCAATAAACCCGTCAATGGCCTTTACCTCAAGAAATTTCACACATAAGGGCCATGATAGCCCTTCCCCGAGAGTGAAAGTACACATAAACCTAACCACTCAAAATTTTTGACCCAAAGACTTATTAAACACACTAAAAGTGCCACTATGGATCACCAACCTGAACCCTATTTTAGATTTGTTGATGGAGCATCACGATGGTCTCGAAACTTAGATGCAACCACCTAGGTCATCTAACAACCTGATCAATCACCACTGTATTCAAACAATGTGTGTATTGGTTTAGTAGCAAACAATCAGGTAGAATATGATGCCATTATCAGACTTATGTGCGACACCCTCCATCAGGGCATTTGCCATATGCATATCTACCTCAATTCCCAGCTAGTAGTATCACAGTTAAACCAAACATTTGAGACAAGAGACACACATCTGTTTATAAAATATTTGCATGCAAAAAGATTAAGCAAAAAATTTGACTGTATTACATTTACACATGTACCAAGGAGTCAAAACCAAATCGTTGATCGCATAGCTAATTATATCCTAGACTAGAATGCATCTCGAATAAACCATCATACATAAAATGAAAAATATATACATCCACCACTATAACATCATAAGCCAAAATAAGTGGCACACCATGTAGAGCCACAAAAAATGTCTCTCATATATATATGTGTGTGTGTGTGTGTGTGTGTGTGTGTGTGTGACAATGTGTATATTTGAGTACAAAAATAGTGTCGTTGGCACTACTGTTAGCCAAAAGATACAAAAGTCATCAAAAATAAGGGAAGCATCCTCATAACGGGTGTCTTCCCTGTGTACATAACTACTCTAGGGGGGTTTCCCCTCAAGAGGGGCATCTAGACCCACCACTGCGCCCAGTACCACCACCAGAGTTGTCGTCACAACTGCAATCACTACCCGACTTTGAGTGGGGCGATAGTCCCTCTCGCAAGCCATCACTGTCTCTAACTAGATCTCCTCAAAGTCATCCATGAAACCTTGAGCAGGCATCCCCCAGGTCAAGTGGTCCACTCGACCCCAGAGGTCCTCAAGAGTAGACACTCGAGCTGCCAGTTCTGCAATGTGAACCTCTACCACATCACCACGAGCTCACTCGATCGCAACCTCTCCAGTAGCCGAGTTGTTTCCCTCCCCAGAAAGACCAGCACAACCAGAAGTTCCACCAACACCACCACCTAGTCGACCTACATCACCTCCTCCCTGATCACCCCGAGGTCATCGCGAAGGATCGTGGCCCACCAGTCGAGCCATAGGGCAGTCCACCTCGCCAACGTCTGACGAGTAATAAAAATAATGTCAGTGTCACTATAAAAACACATAAGTACATATATACTCAAACAAATGCATAAAACATATAAAACATACCTACAGGTCCCCAAACATAACCAAAAGGGAGACCCATTTCTGGGTTGCCCTGGAAGTCCACTCCTGCATATGGGTATGGCAAGAACATATATGGGTTGGCCTCGAACCAGGCCTCTGTCGTGGCATTCCAATAATGCCCCACCATTCCACCACCGCCTCACAGCATCACCGGAGCCCACCTTCTCATTCGTGGCTCCCGTGGCCCTCCAATAGGCACCACCACTACTGGCCTCAGTAGCACTACCCTCTCATACATGATGCTGCACAAAATACTGGCGTATGTAAATGACTTAGATCCACATTAGACCTTGTTCAATTGTGACACCATACCATCAAAACAAAAGCGGGAAAAGTCGAAAAAATTCTCGGACCTTAGCCGGTGCAAAAATCCAACTTGCGGACTAGATGCCCAATGTGGAGCAAACAACCCCACTAATCACATGATCACTCGCAGAGTAGACCACTCTGCCACATATGTAACTGACACAATGTTTATGCAGCCCTCTGTAAGATGCACCCCACCACAATTTCGCCTTCGGAATATATCCAAGTCCACTCTCCCTGTAGGGAGTGGATACCCCAGTGCCTCACCCTAAGGCAGTAACCCGAATAGAAAATATATATCCGTCTCAGGATGGATGATCAGGTTCGTACCACGGAACACGAACATTTTGCGCCTCCTGCGTCAGTGCTAAATAATGTACTGTAGTAATCGGTCCTGTGACCGAAGAAACTCATTCTCAGCAAACTTTAGAAGGTACCATAGTGCCGACTCACGATGCACCTCAGCATCAACAGCTAAAGCAGTTTCAATCTCAGGCCAGTCGTGCTCCCTCCACACTAATCTATCATCAACACAAGTACCCATCATTACAGAGAAAAAACACAAAAATAGGCAAAAAACCAAAGAATTTTGTTACCTCGGCCTTTGTGCGCCTATCCCTTAGACAGGTGCACTTAGCACATGCCTGTATTTTACACAAGTGTGCCTAAGGTAGGCTAAAATTGGGGAACAGAGCACCCTCGCATGTCTGTCCCTCAAATATGCATGCAAAGAAGCTGCGCTTTTTCCCAGATCGCCCACGCAATCTAGGGAAAAAGTCACCCAGAATCCATACAAACCTAGTCCATATGGACCTCGGCACAATCAAACTATAAAAATTAAAATGCAGGATGTCATGGAAGTTACCTGGGCATAGTATCGCTAATACCTGGTGCATGGGCTAACCACAATGATAAGAAATGCTACGTAAATGCCTCTAACCTCTCAAAACTCAGCAAGTACAAATGAATCAACTTAGGGCCATATTCACCTATTTATCGCCCTTTTCAAAAACTTTGGAAGGCCATAATGAGAGATCAGAAGGTCCATTAAGTTGCACTATAATAAACACTCCATGATGAACACAGGCGATGCCACACAATCGCACTCCCAAACAATTAATTTTTTAGCATCAGCAGGTATGCCCTCTCTCATCTTCTTTGTTAAAACTAAAGAATTTCAATAATATTTGATAAAGAAGATGCTTTTAGTTGAGGTATTTGTTTTGCAGGAAAAGCTCACAAAACCATTCACAACACCATCTACTGAAAGTTGCAGAGCAAGTATCATTCTACCCCCAACATGATAGAGTCCCAGAGAACTTTGCATATCCTGACATCATTTATCCATCAGAAATACCATAGGGTCCTCATATCTGACCGTGTTTATCATCACCCCATCCTGCATATGATAAGCATCCTTGTTGGTCGGTAGAGCCTCCCCTCCATGGCACTCATCACCCACAGTAGACCATATCACAACAAAAGTGACACCATGGCCATACCACTGTAGCCTGTGAAGCACCTCATGCCCATCCATTCATCATACAAGCTGAAGCCTCCTTCCCGAATGACCAGGTTGTACAAGCATATAAAAAATGCACCACCGTGCATTGCATTTGGCCCACCATACCTCCACCAGCATAATTCGATCTATGATATTTTTACGTCCGCTTCATCAACCCTGACATGAAACCAACCAATTGGACCCCTACCCTCAAAAAAACACCTTCCTCACGCCATCAGTGAGTGAGCACTTTTAGGTTTTGGGGTATCCATCTGTGTGTTTTGTACAAACCAAACCCCATTATTTTATTCTTTTGGTAAGTGTACAAAGACCGCAAATGGTGCACTTCATCCCTTCACCATCTCATTTCATCTTTTCTCCCATGGCAGAAGTACCTGAACACCCTTGGTCAGATTATTTCACCCCCACGCAAAAACCATCATGAAATTCATAGCCGATCTGCACATGAATTGGAAGTCCTACCGACTCTAGGTATTTCCCCTTCATAAATAACTATGACTACCGCCAAGATGCTTAAGTATACTCTGACCTCAGGCCACTAAATTTCCATCATCAGTTTTCAATCGCCACTCGCCAACATTCCTATGTTAAACCCATCGTACCCAAGTCCCTAACCCCTCAGGTCAGCGGCCAATGGTTCAGTTAAGACTTCTTTTTTGTCGATCTCAACACCTCTTTTCGAAAAAGAAAGCAGTAGCTTGGATCACCCCTATCCATACAAGGGGAATCCTCGGGTGGCACTGTGGGAGACATCATTGTCCATAGATGTCATCGATCCTCCTGACATTTTACTACGACAAAAGCTTTCATGTCAAGATGGTATCGTATCTTACAACCATTTCACTTTAATCAAATTCGTCGAAGACCCGTGCCTCCATAAGCATCTCTGTCAACAATGCTTACACGGGAGGGTCCTAGCCAACACTTATGCGTACAATGTGCAGCTGTATGCCATACCAAGTTTACGCATATGGGTACCACATTCCACCTATTATCAAAGAAAAAATGCCCCTAATGGCGTTAACAGTCGTCATTAACAACTACTAATATCACTACCATAGTAGTGGCACGACATAACATATATTTTTGAATTTGTTTTAACTAGCCACAACATCACGAGTATGGGACATGCCTGCCTCATTGAAAATTTTTATGTGAATTATAAATTTCATTTTCTTGCAGGAATCCCTTAAACATGGTCATTCTTCGAACCCGTGCAGGGTTTTTTCAATTCCAAGGCTTCACACAGGTCTCTCTCTCCCTCTATGCACGATATATAAAAGAAACTATAATGTATTTCAGCTATACTGTCTTTCCTAGACCTCACACATTATGGGGAAAATGTTAGCACTGGAAAATAATATAGTATAAGATGACATTAATCAATGTCAAGCCAAAGGATTTACAAGGCAGGAAGACATTATGAAATCTAGAAAGTATTTAAAATCTGTAAGGATTGAGGAAAATCAAATTTGAACTAGTCCTAAAATGCTATTTGTGCACATTATCATTCGAGAAGAGCACCTTTCGGGCACCTTTTTGCCTGATAAGCGCACATTCCTGAGAGTGGTGAAATGTCACTATTTGGGACCACATAAAGCAAAGGACAATTTAATCCTTACTTTAAGCTTCCCAAGGACAATCACCAACACCTCCTTAGACACTATGTGAGCACAGAATGGAATATTTGGAGCGCATAAAGGAATCATACCCCTCCCTTGGGTCACCATCCAAAATTTACCAAGGGAGGGAAGGAGGATTTGAAATCCCCATATAAAGCCACCATGAGATGAAGAATGGGTGATCACATTGTTATGCTGGCCAGAATTACCCAAGCAATACTAGCAGTGTTTGACCTGGAGCTAAAGACAGAGGGGACTCACTTGTTGGCCACCCAACAAGCTCAGTCCACATAGTAGAGAGAGAGAGAGAGAGAGAGAGAGAGATTGCACCGAGGCAATCTTGGGATAAAAACATCCTTGCATCGGGACCTAGAACCATTGTCTAGGGGCATTTTGGAAATAGGGTAAAGTATCACTCTTCTTACTACCAGAACTCAATAAGAGGGGCCTAGAGCCACCGTTTGCATTATTTTGTCCTTTGACTCATCCAGAGCTTCCATTTATTTATGTTTAGTTTTAGTTTAGTTTTTAGATTACATTTGCATGCTTTTGCTTCCATATAGTAAGCTTATTGACTCCACTTCTTTATTCTTATTACCAATAGTTTAAAGGGGTAAACCACACCCCTTAAACTGGTGTGATTTCGTACATATGTGCACCAAACACACTACAGCAATTACTACTTAATTCCTTGAGATATTAGCAACAGTAAAATCACTTGCATGACATGACTTTGATATCTTAGTACAATTAAAAAATCTATATATCAAAATTCCTCTCTTACAGGCCATTATATAAATACTAATTTATGCCAAAACTATTAAAGAGTTATGTGCTAAGAAGTCTCGTAGGAAGCCAAAAGAATCTCATGTAGTCCATGTTTTAGGAAAATTCTTTGATCTCATCCTGGGAAAAAAAATACCTATTAAATATGATGACCCTGGAAACCTTATAGTTACCGTCTAAATTTAGGGATATAATTTTCCAAACACTTTGGTGGACTTGGGAGTGTGCATAAATACTATAACACTTGAAACTTGTGGACTTCTAGGAATAACCTAATTTAAACTAAATCCAAATATGTTGGAGTTAGTGGAAAGATCCATAGTAAAACCAAAGGGGACCTTGGACGATATCATTGTTTCTGTAGACTCCTGGGAATACCTAGTGGACTTTTTTATCCTCAATCCTTAAAAAAATATAGAGTGACACCCTTTGATATTAGGAATACCATGGCTTGCCACTGTAGACACATTCATAGGGTGTCAAACCGGAAGTACAACCATTTCTAAAGGACTAGCTATAAATAATCTTATTTTATACCCTCCCGCTAAACCCAACATGTCGACTAGTGATTTTAGATGTTCTCCACCCAAATATCAGGAAGGTGATTTATGCTCCTCTCACCATGGAAAAAACCATTATTTTTAAAAGACATATCGAGGATGATGGAATTAATGGGTTCATTAATCAACCTTCCATCATTGGGAACCAACTTGTCAAATTTTGAAATCTATGCTTGATAATGAAGCACAAGGAGATCTTCTAGAGGACATGAACGACAAACATATACCCATGAATGCAGTTCATAATAGAATTCTCATTGAAATTGAGCATGGAAGACCCTGAATATAAACATAAACCTTAACAATCTTCAGTGTGCAAGGTTGAATAAAATTATTCAAAAATACAAATAGTATTTTTCCTGGGAATATTTGGATATGAAGGACACTGATCCAAAACTTTGCACACATCATATTTTTATTGAGAAATGTGTCTCATCCCTTATCCAACATCAAAGAAGACTAATTCCACACCTCTCGGATCTAGTAAAACAATAAATTCAAAAAATTCTTGACACTTAATTTTAGATATCATATTTCTGATAGCAAGGGGGTTTCACCACTGGTGGTAATCCCTAAAAAGAATGGAGAATGGAAAACTTGTATCTAATATAGAGAATTAAATAAATTCATGCAAAAGAATTATTTTTCCCTTCAATTTGTGGATCAAGTCTTTGCCACTCTTGCTGGAAAGAAATATATTTCTTTCCTGGATGGGTTTAATGAATATAATCAAATTCAGATTGTTCCTGAAGACAAAGATAAAACTACGTTCACCTGCCCATGGGGAACATTTCCATATAGGGTCTTACCATTCAGGTTTTGCAATGCATCAACCAATTCTCAAAGGGATATTCTCAATATATTTTCTTATTTTATTAATGATGGAATTTAACTATATATAGACAATTTCACCCCTTATGGTAATGATTTTGACCGAGCCTTGCATAATCTTGAGAAGGTACTTACACGATGTATAGCTGCCAGGTTGTGCCCCAGTCATGAAAAACGTCATATGATGATGACAGAGGGCATAGTGTTAGGACATTTTATTTCTCTTGTATGCATTTAGTTAGACCTAGCTAATATTTTGTTAATTATTAAATTTCCTACTCCTCGAACGTAGACATAGGTACGTAGTTTCCTTGGTTATGCTAGTTACTATCATCGGTTTACAACAATTTTTTCTAAAATTGCAGCACCTATGTATGTGTTGAATAGACATGTGGAATTTGAGTGGACTGGTAGATGCGACCCTAATTTTGTAGATCTAAAAAAGTTGGTCTCAAAAGTTTTTGTGTTGCGAGGAACAAAGTGGAATCTACCATTCCATATATCCTCAAATGCATCGGATACAATGATAGGAACAGTCCTTGGACAAGAAGAGGATAATAATCCTTATGTCATTTACTTCATCAACAAAAACTTTACACCAATCGAGTTGAATTATACTGTCACAAAAAAAAAAAAAAAAATCCATTATTTATGCCATAAATAAAATTCACCATCACATAACAAGGTATCCATTTTTATGTACAATGATCATTCAACCATTCATTATTTAGCTAACAAACATGCTCCCAATGTTAGAATAAATCATTGGTTATTGTTGCTGTAGGAGTTTGAAATTACCATAAAGGATGGGTCAGGAAAATAAAACCTTATTGTAGACGTTTTTTCAAGAGTTCCTGCTACAGTTGATTCTTCTCCAGTTCGGGAACAATTTGTTGGAAATTGGATAAACCAATGGTCCCTATGTGTTTCATGATATGGACTAACTACCTCTCCTGGATCCTTAACTTTGGCGATGCAATCATTGACTAACACCTCCATGTTTTGGTCTAACCAAAATTCGTGTGATTCCCAACAAGTGGTATCAGAGCGTAGGTCACGAGTTCGATACACACTCGACTCATGTTGGGGGGGAGATTATTGGACATTATATAAACCAATGATCCCCCTTTGTTTGGCGACATGGATTAACCAACTTTCTTGAATACGTGTCTCTGCTGATGTGATCGTTGAATAACACCTACGAGTTTTGGTCTAATGGAAATCGTGATTACAAACACAATTCTCAAATGAATATTATTTATTGCAATTGTCAAAACACCCTAGTATGATAGTGTAGCAAATTATCTAGTAGCCTGGAAATTAACAAAAAAAGAAGGTCAAAGGTTAGAAGATGTAGGTGAGGAGGAAATGAAGGAAAATAATTGGAATTGAAGAAAATAGAGGTCTCATTACCAAAAGGGCTTATGAGGATCAATTGATACCTTTTCTCAATTAAATTTTTTGTTAGTTCAGTTTTGGAGCTCTCTCTCTATTCTCTCACACTCACACTCTTGGACACTTCGATTTTTCTTGGAGCACTTCAGCATTGGATCAAGAAAAAGAAAACTTATGACAAAGAATGTAAAGGAAAGAAAATGTAGAGCAAGGAAGAATAAGATCAAGCAGTTTCGATAGGAATACTTGCATGTAAAATATTGCATGTATTCTTTCGTTGCTGGTTTTTTACATGCATGGTATGTACATGTTGGTATTTGGTGATATTTATGACTAGAAAATTACTAAGGGGGAGGGGTGGGTGAATCAATATATTATTTATTTTTATTATTTTTACTTAATGGTTCATGTTCATGATTTATTGAATTATTTTTGCAAGTGTCAAGGAGATTAATTTGTAGATTTACCTATCAAGAGTTCAAGATCATTAACAACATTCAAAAACAACATATGCATACACCAGATATAAGTGGAAACCACAAAGGGAGAAAACCAGGAATGCTAGGCTGAAAGTGATGTGAAGGAAATATATTAATCCCTACTACCTCATATATTTGTAGGTTCTAACCTACAAGAGGCTTCTACTTGAAAGGAACCTCAAACTCCCACATGTTTTTTTGCATCCTACAACGCATAGGAGGCTCCTACCTCAATAGCATATAATATGTTCTTTTTAAAACTGCAACATATAAGAGAACATAAATTTCTGATTCACAAAATCAAGTCATAAGTAATAGTTACCTTATAGACTCTTCAGCTGTCAAATTTATTGTTGAACTACTTCTTCTCTTCCACTCTCTCTTTCTCTTCTATTTATGTTCATCAACATCCCTATTCAGATTCATTCTCTTCTAAAAATTCCATTTTCCATTTTCCATTGTTAATTTAATAAGCAAGCCCCCTTGGTTGTTTGCATTCCTTATAGAATGTGAAGTGAAGCATTGTCCCTTGGTCTTGCAAAACTGCTCACTTTTTTCATTTTCAGTTCTGAAAAATATTCATAATGTAAAATTGTCTTGTAACATCTCAATGAGTAATAATGACAAGAGAAAATTCAGAGTTGTATCGTCTACATTTTCGGTTGAATGAAATATATGTATTTCAACTTTCGTCTTAACATATTATGTCCCACTTGACAACCTTTAGCCTTCATATTTATTAGCATAGCTTTTGCAATTCACATCACTTTCAACCTTTAAAAATAATAACATTAAACATAAACTATCATTAATAAGTTTAATGACATCAATGCCAATATTTCCAACAATCTCCCCCTTTGGAATTGACGAAAACACATTTGTACTACCCATTTCATTTTGAGAACTCTCTTCCTTCCTCTGATTACCTCCCCCTTTGACATCAATGGCAAGTGGATTCCAAATTTCTTGTAGTCCTCCAATTCCCATGGGATGAAACCAATGCATTAGTGTTATATAACCTGTAATATGTTTTCCTGCACAAACAATATTGACACACTCATTAAATGAACATTGATACAAATGGAAGGTTCGAAGGGTTCTTTATTGAACATTGATTCAACATGAATGTTTCTCCATATTGTATATAATTATTGTTGGGAGAAAATTTATAAATCCTTGAAATTGCATGTCACTACAAGGAAAAGACACTCTAGCGGATTTTTTTGAGGAACCCCTTATAAAAATACCCCAGACATCCCTTTGTAGTGGAGGTTACTAGAGGAGGTCAGAAGGTGGAGGTTTTTGTAGATGTTTTTCTTTTGGTGTGTGTATCATCCTAAACCACACTGGTGCATTCAACTAGAGAAAGCACCGGTGTGCACATAAAATTGGCCCACCGAGACACCGTGTGTTCTGTACAAACCCTCCCGGTGCGTCTTATTACTGTAGTGCACTGGTACTTTACAAATATTCCACATCGGTGCATCCTAAAAACCAGCTCCAAAACTGAAATAGCCCGATGAGGTCTTACAAAACTACAAGTGGTGAGCCTATAAAAACCCATGCACTAGAAAAACGTTAAATAAAAAAAATTATGGCCAAAACTATGCATTTTTCACTTTTCAGTGCTCTAGAACTCTCAAGCATCGGTGCAACTTTACCTTGTATGAGGTGTCCTACCATCAGTGCTCCCATTGCATGCACTGTTGTTGTCTATTGCCCACCATCTCCATTTTGAATTTTGCAAAACAGTGGCCAAATTTAGTTTTGCAAATTCTACAGCCAATATGCCTCCTCGATGGCCAAATGTATATGTTTTTTCCTTTTTTTCCATAATTAAACCTTTTAGCAGATTAGTGTTGTAAACTAGCATAAAATTCACCATTTAAAAAAAAAATTGTTTCGCATGGTGCACTTGAGCTGTTCGGCTTGCACCTGTTTGCGATGCTGCCTGTAAATTTAAAGGTCACACCACAAACAGTGCTAACGGTATCCACACTAATTTTGCAGCAGTACCAAAATGCACACCATGATTTTTTAAAATTAAAGAAAAGTGCAGAGTGGTCGATTGCCCGAGTGCACCGTTGACCCTTTCGAATAGTCGGAATGCGGTGTGTTGATGGAAATATCCACCCCGAGGCGGGTAATTTTGTTAGCGCACCAAATTCTGGGATTTCGACATGGTCAATGGTGTGGCCTAGTAAAATACTGCACCATTGACTATGTACTGATGTCAGGAGGGTGGTGCGCTGACCAAACTATACGCCCCGAGGCATATAGTTTGGTCAGCGCACTGCCCTCCAACATCAATATATAGTCAATGGTGTGGTCTATTATACCATTGCACTTTTGAATTTGGAACAATTCCAGGAGGGCAGTGCGCTAAAAATTTGCAGGTGCACAGCCTTTGGTGCGCTGCAAATTTTCTGGTGCATCGCCTCTGTTACTGGTGCATGCCTATTTTTTGCAGCCCACTGACTATTTTTTTTTTCAAGAAAAATTATATATGTATATTCATAAATACATGTCTTATTTAATAAAAAAATTGTACTTAATATGTCAATCACTTAGCAGCGTGAAAGGAGAGAAGAATGGGAACAACAACAACAACATGTGGACCAGTATAACATCGTTCGCCTGTGGGAGGTACGAGAGAGGGAGAGAGATGCATATCCTCACCCTATTACAACTACTACCCAGGGGATCCTAAGGCATGTAGGCCTCCTCAAGTTGTATGAGGAGGCTGTTTCCCCAAAGGTCCATGGTGTGTTCTTGCAACATCTTATCTACAAGTGGAATGCCCACCTATAGGCTTTTTGGGTTGGTCCTAACCATTGGTACGCAGCCACTGAGGAGGACATATATTTCATCACTGGGCTATCAAGGAGAGGGGTGGATTTTTCCTCATTCCCAGAGGTTCCAATTGGCTATGCATCAAGGAGTCAGTTGGTGTACACCCAGAGATACATTAGCACGGATGTATTGTCTCCTTCATATTTTTGGGTCTCCGGAGGTGAGCTACATATTGTTGCATTTGGTAGTGAGGAGGTGAGGTGCCTCTCACTTCTGATTTCAACCATTTCATACAACATAGTGACGGGAAACACATTATTTTCCCGCTTCTATATTATGTTGTTTCTTTAGTATAGGAGCCACGAATTGTCAAGTGGTCTGCCATTTTTTTACGACAGTTCTCAACAGCCTTAGATAGATGTCGTGCTCATGCATAAGGGAGGGTCAAATTCCCTTTTCCTTCAAAGATTTTTTTTTATTTTTTGGGAGGTTTCTAGAGACAATGCCTACTTTTGGTCGGTAGCCATGTAGGCCGATGCTGGATGCAGAAATGCACATGTGGGTACATATGATTCCCAAGAGGGGCGAGATGAGTTTTCCACGAGGCTATCACATGATGCACTAGAGTTTCTAGCCAATGTTGACGAGCATTGCTTTGTTATGGGAACTTGTCCTTATACTAGTTTGGGTTGGAGAGGGTGTGCCAACATCCTCTTCACAGATGGTGAGCCACCGGATGATAGAGGTAATATTATTGTTTTATTTAAATTTATTCGAACATGTTCTCTAACTTGTTTTTATTAAACTATTTAATGAAATTGTCTAATTATTATTTTGTACTTATATATATTTTCCAAAAATTGGGTCTTTTGATGGCGATGAGATGCCAGCACCACCAAATGATCTAGGTGTGGATCGTGATGACAATAAAGATATGGCTGATTCCAAGGATCATGAGGCCGATGCAGATAGACCTGCTCCTCCTCGTGTGCCAGTACCGCCTTTTGCTAGGCATGGTAGGCTTGATAGTATATTGAGGGTGGAGTTGGGCAACAAATTCTATGCATTATTTGTTGAGGCGGGAGTAAGGCCCACCACTATGAGAGATATACAGGCTGATGATAGGGTGGTACATCTGGGGAGAGGCATGCCGCGTGACATGTACAACCTGATGTGGCATGTCGTAGGAGCTACGACCTTAGTTACATGGTTGAGGAGAGCCCTTCGACGTTATAGGCATGGTCAAGACGTAGCACCTAATCAATAGTTCGTGAGAAACTACGCATGATCTGATGATTATGATAAGGGGATTGATCATCATTCACCTCACGCCGTAGCATATGAGAAGCCTGCAAAATTGACCAACAATCATCATGGAGAGCAGGATGGACTATCAGCCACGTCGAGTTAGTAGCCTGCAACATATGGGAGTACTCATGATCATGAATAGGCTAGACCATCGACCATGTCGAGCCATCATGATGAGCAGCCGATAGTTTATCCTGATCAGTAGGAGGCACTAGTACCAAATCAGCAGGCACGTTATGATCAACATGTATTTGAGCTTGTCGAGGTGGCACCATTGACTGAGTAGACCTCAACTAGTACAACTAATGATGATGTACCACCAGCTGATATATGACATTTATATTACAATTGTATATTTATGAAATTATATATATATACATGGGTGAAAATGCGAAGTTGGGTTACACTTTTGTGAGAATAGAGGGCGAAAAACCTTTTTTTCTCAATAATTCAGCCGAACTCGTTCTGTCGATTACATTGATGGCATACTGACGATGTGGGAAAACAGATTTTTGGCTGGATATTGTTGGGTGTGGAGCCTGATTATCTTGTTTACTTTGTATCAAAGCATTGGACCCCTGTATCTTAAATGGGGCGGCAACACCACCTGTAAATTAATCGTTGCCATGGGGGGTCTAGGGGCGGTGGCAGCGACTTTATGGAGCCCCCCCCTGGCGGGGGGTTTCGGGGGCAGAGCCCCCGAAGCTAAAAAAAGATGTAAAATTTCCTTGTAAAATTATAGTAATTTCTAGTCAATCTGGGCCGTTCATTAGGCAAATGATTTGACGGTAGAAGTTATGTTTAGTATAGGGTTTTTTTCCCTAGAAGGAAACCCCTCGCTTTTATTAGGGTATTGTATTGCGGCTATGTATTGTATGTGTATTCTCAGAGCGAGAAACAGAGAGGGAGACTGTGAGAGAGAACAGATGATATTACATCGGATCTGCTGTAGGTTGTGTCTCTTCATTTTTTGCTGGATAATAGATAGAAAGGACTGGCTGTTCGGGGTGGACATAGCCAAAACTGGGTGAACCACGTATATCTGTGTCTCTATGGTTTTATGTGTTTTGTGTGCTTGTATTTTCCGCATATTTTATGTGTTGCATTTCTCTGTGATATATAATTTTCTAAAAACTGGTATCAGAATCGAAGGTATATTTGGCTAATAAACTCGTAGGAAAGAAAGGTTCCTGGTTCGAGTGGGAGCAATGGCGGAAGATGGTAAGTTTAGGTTCGAAAAATTTAATGGCCAAAACTTCCCGCTGTGGAAGATGCAGATGGAAGATTATCTGTATCAGAAAGATCTGTACCTACCATTGAGCGAAAAAACAAAGAAGCTAGTGGCCATGACAGATGTGGAATGGAACATTCTTGATAGAAAGGCACTCGGAACAGTACAGTTGTGCCTTTCAGCGTCAGTCGCCTTCAATATTTCGAAGGAAACAACAACAGAGGGTTTGATGCAGACGTTGGCGAAACTATATGAAAAACCCTCGGCCTCAAACAAGGTATTTCTTATGAAACGACTATTTAAGATGAATATGTTGGAAGGTGGATTTGTTGCAGACCATTTAAATGATTTTAATACAGTTACCAGCCAGTTAAATTCTGTAGGGATAAACATTGATGATGAAGTTAGAGATTTGTTATTTCTGTGCTCATTGCCAAAAAGCTGGAATGGTTTAGTTATGGCCATTAGTAACTTTGTCTCTGGATCTAGTATTTTAAAGTTTGATGATGTTTTCGGTGCTATCCTTAGCGAGGAAATGCGACGGAAAAACCCCGGTGAGACATCGTGCAATGCTTTGAGTGCATAGTCTAGGGGAAGAAGAATGGAAAGAGGAAAGAGCTCAGGATATCGCAGTAAATCAAGGAAAGGTAGATACAAGTCCAAATTAGGGATAGTGTGCTGGAAATGCGGAAAGAAAGGACACCTAAACAAAGACTGTAGATCTCGGAAGGGAAAAGAAGGAGACACACAACAAGAAAACAATCATGAAGAAAATGTGACAGTTGATGTGTTACAAGATGCTTTGATTCTTTCTTTCAAAAATTTTACTGATTCTTGGGTTGTAGATTCAGGGGCTTCATTCCATGCCACACCTGATAAGAAATATTTTCATGACTATGTTCAAGGAGATTTTGGACAAGTTCGTTTGGGTGATGATAAACCCTGTAAAATTTTTGGAATGGGTAAAGTTCTTGTAAAAAAACAAAATGGAAACCAATGGCTACTAAAGGAGGTAAGGCATGTTCCAGATCTAAAGAAAAATATGATTTCAACAGGGCAGTTAGGCAGTGAAGGTTGTGTGACAACTTTCACAGATAAAACTTGGAAGGTCACCAAAGGAGCACTGGTAATAGCAAAAGGTGAAAAGGTTGGTACATTGTATTTATGCAATGGTATTTCTAACTCTGTTAATGTTTTAACTTCCAAAGGAGCAGATGCAGCATTATGGCATCATAGGCTCGGACACATGAGTGAGAAGGGAATGAAGATTCTTCACTCAAGAAATTTGTTGCCAGGTTTGAAGAATGTTGATTTGGATTTCTTTGAGAATTGCATTTATGGAAAACAAAATATAGTCAGATTTTTCAGAGTTGGGAAAGAAAAGAAGAGCGAAAAATTGGAGCTTGTGCATACAGATGTATGGGGACCTGCTCAGGTATCATCTCTCAGTGGCTCTCGTTATTATGTTACTTTTATTGATGATGCAACTAGAAAAACCTGGATTTATTGTATTCAGAATAAATCTGATGTATTTGATACTTTCAAGAAATGGAAAGCTTTGGTTGAGATTGAGACAGGAAAGAAGTTGAAGTGTCTCAGATCAGACAATGGAGGTGAATAATGCAGCAAAGAGTTTGATAGGTACTGTTCAGAGCATGGAATTCGTAGAGAGAAGACAGTTCCAAGAACACCACAAGAAAATGGTGTGTCAGAAAGGATGAACAGAACAATCATGGAGCGTGCAAGGTGCATGAGATTTCATGCAGGATTGCCTTTACAATTTTGGGCAGATGCTGTAGATACTGTTGTTTATATAATAAACAGAGGGCCTTCAAGTTCCTTGGATGGTGGTATTCCAGAGGAAGCATGGACAGGTAAAAAGGTAAACTACTCTTTTTTAAAGCCTTTTCGTTGTGAGGCCTTTGTCCATATTAATAAAGAAAATAGAACAAAGCTTGAGGCAAAATCAAATAAATGTACCTTTATTGGATATGGTGTTAATGATTTTGGTTATTGCTTATATGATTATGAAAATCAC
This sequence comes from Pinus albicaulis, assembly GCA_034641835.2. Taxonomy (NCBI): domain Eukaryota; kingdom Viridiplantae; phylum Streptophyta; class Pinopsida; order Pinales; family Pinaceae; genus Pinus; species Pinus albicaulis. Next base: position 1,912,981,719 of record CM076575.1, read on the forward strand.
AAAATCATTAGGAGCAGAGATGTAATATTCAATGAAAAGGTCTTGTATAAGAATCAGTTGCAGGAAAAGAAACAGAAAAAAGAAAGCAAGGAATACACAGTTCTTGATGAGATAACTGAAAAAGTAAAGGTGCCTGAAAATAATAATAATCAACAACCATAGCAGCAGCAACCACCACAACAGCAACAGGCACCTCAAACACCTGAAAGTGGTGTTAGAAGATATACCAGGATAAGTAGACCCCCTGAACGATACTCTCCTTCATTATATTATTTATTGCTGACCGATTCTGGTGAACCTGAATGTTATGAAGAAGCAATGCAGGTTGAAAGCAGGAAGAAGTGGGAGCTAGCCATGGAAGAAGAGATGGACTCCTTAATGCATAACCAGACTTGGGACTTAGTCAGGTTGCCTGCAGGTAAAACTACATTACAGAATAAATGGGTTTACAGGCCGAAGGAAGAAGATGGAGGAAAATAGAGGTACAAAGCTAGACTTGTGGTGAAGGGGTTTGCACAGAAGAAAGGTATTGATTTTGATGAAATATTTTCTCCTGTTGTTAATATGACTTCAATCAGAACTATTTTAAGTCTTGTAGCAGCGGAAGATTTACATCTTGAATAGTTAGATGTAAAGACAACATTTCTCCATGGAGATTTGGAGGAAGAGATATACATGCAGCAACCAGAAGGATATGAGGTCAAAGGGAAATAAAAATTGGTGTGCAGGTTAAAGAAGAGCTTGTATGGCTTAAAACAGGCTCCAAGGCAGTGGTATCTAAAATTTGACAAGTTTATGTCTAAACAAGGTTATACTAGATGTCACTCTGATCATTGTGTTTATCTAAAAAGGAAAAATGATGGCAGCTATATTATATTATTATTGTATGTAGATGACATGCTTGTTGCAGGGTCTAACATGCAGGAAATAAATGTGCTCAAAAGAAAATTGGCAAATTCATTTGCAATGAAGGATTTGGGAGCTGCAAAACAAATCCTTGGTATGAGGATAACTAGAGATAGGAAAAATCGCAAATTAACACTGCCTCAAAATGAGTACATAGAGAAGGTGTTGAAAAGATTTAACATGCAGAATGAAAAACCAGTTAGTACACCTTTTTCTAGCCATTTCAAACTTAGTAAGGAGATGTTCCCAAAGACCCAAGAAGACATGGATTATATGTCTAAAGTTCCATATGCATCAGTAGTTGGAAGCTTAATGTATGCAATGGTCTGCACAAGGCTTGATATTGCACATGCAGTGGGAGTTGTAAGCAGGTACATGAATAATCCAGGAAAAGAACATTGGATGGCAGTAAAATGGATTCTTAGATATTTGAGAGGTACCACAAATCAAGCATTATGCTTTGGTGGTTCAAACATTGCTCTACAGGGATATGTTGATGCAGATATGGCAGGTGACAGAGATAACAGGAGGAGCACTACAAGATATGTATTTACTGTAGGTGGAACAACTGTTAGTTGGGTTTCAAAATCCAAAGTGTTGTTGCACTTTCAACAACAGAAGCAGAGTATGTTGCTGCTACAGAGGCTAGTAAAGAAATGATTTGGTTACAAAGGTTTATGGATGAATTGGGTAAGAAGCATGATATGGGCACGTTATACAGTGATAGCCAAAGTGCCATTAATCTTGCAAAGAACTCAACATTTCATTCCAGGACTAAACACATACATCTCAAGTACCATTTCATACGGTCAGTATTGGAAGATGGAGAGTTGAAGCTGGAAAAGATACACACTAGCCAAAATCCTATAGATATGCTAACAAAAGTTGTAACCAGGGAGAAACTGAGAATGTGCTCAGTTTCAATTGGCCTTCAAGGATGAAAATGAATATGAGAAACAGCCAGGTCCAAAGAGGGGTCATTGTGCAGCGAATGAAGCAGCGGTGGAGTTGCTACAATCAGCCTCCTAGTGGGAGATTATTGGGTGTGGAGCCCGATTATCTTGTTTACTTTGTATCACAGCATTGTACCCCTGTACCTTAAATGGGGCGGCAACACCACCCATAAATTAATCGCTACCGTGGGGGTTCCAGCGAGGGCGGCAACGACTTTATGGAGCCCCCCCCCCCCCCCTAGTGGGGGGTTTTGGGGGTAGTGCCCCCGAAGCTAAAAACAGATGTAAAATTTCCTTGTAAAAGTATAGTAATTTCTAGTCAATCTGGGCCATTCATTACGCAAATGATCTGACAGTAGAAGTTATGTTTATTTTAGGGTTTTTTGCCCTAGAAGGCAACCCCTCACTTTTATGAGGGTATTTTATTGCGGCTGTGTATTGTATGTGTATTCTCAGAGCGAGAAATTGAGAGGGAGAATGTGAGAGATAATAGAGGATATTACAGCGGATCTGCTGTAGGTTGTGTCTCTTCATTTTTTGCTGGATAATAGAAAGGAAGGACTGGCTGTTCAGGGTGGACATAGCCCAAACTGGGTGAACCACGTATATATGTGTCTCTCTGGTTTTATGTGTTTTGTGTGCTTGTATTTTCTTCATATTTTATGTGTTGCATTGCTCTGTAATATATAATTTTCTAACAGATATGGGAAAAAACGGCAACAAAAGTTTGGCTGAAATTTTAAAATAGTTCGGTGTTACTCGTATTTTATAAATATATCGGCCCGCAAAAAGTTATAGGTTTCTTGTCCACATCTATCTCGCGTGCCCAATTCATGTTCTTTTTTTATTTCTAATGCTCTATTGCGATCTATGGATTTTTTTGTTTCTCTTACGCTCTGTTGCGGTCTGTGCCTTTTGCTGTTGCGCTCTGTGATTTGGAGTTGCGCCGCGATGACTTTCTACGAATTTCCAGGTATGTATATGAATGTTAAATGAAACAATATCAGTGAAAATTAAGAGTTTTTTTATATGAAGTAGTGGTAGTGAAAATTAATGGCTTATTTTATTAAACTTTTTGATATGAAACAGTAGCAGTGAAAAATAAGGGCTTAGTTTATTAAGCTTTTTGATATGAAATAGTAGCAGTGAAAATTAAGGGCTTAGTTTATTAAGCTTTTTGATATGAAATAGTAGCAGTGAAAATTAAGCCTGGCTTAGATTATTAAACATTTTAATATGAAGCAGTAGCAATGGTGTCTGTTTGTTTAGATGTCTATAATTGAATCCTTCTCTAATTATCCCTACAAATATTTTATACAGAATTAGGACACACAACACATGAGGTCATAGCATCGTTGGCTTCCATGATAAACAATCTTTGGCCAAAACCAATTTTTCAGATTCTTCTCACTTTCCAATCAATCCACGGAGACATTAAATAAATTTTTCCGTTCATTTAATAATAGTGTACATGTTGAGTATAAAAAATGTCAATCTGCAGCATTAGAAAATCTCTCAAAATATATTATTTCCATCTAAATGGCATGTTATTCCCTGCTGATGGATTATAACAGTTTATGCAACGGTAAAGTATAACTGACAACAAAAATAGCATCGAGTAACATATTCTCTCAAACTAAAGAGTAGGAAAGTTGAAAATATCCACGGAAAAGGAAAGTTAAAAATATGACTCTCTATCTCATTCTCTCTCAAAGATGAATTATAACAGTTCATGAAACAATAATTTATCAGTCACTACAAGAGTTCGAGTGTTGAGTCTGTAAGAAAGTTCTTATATAATGCAAGTGTTGAAGTTTGATGTATAATTTTGAGCCTGTGAGCTTGAGTTGATATTAAACAGTAGCAGTGAAAATTAAGTGCTTAGTTTATTAAGCTTTTTGATATGAAACAATAGTAGTGAAAATTAAGCCCAGCTTAGTTTATTAAGCCTTTTAATATGAAACGGTAGCACTCGTGTCTGTTTGTTTAGATACCATACTTTCATTCCTTAGAATCAATATCTAATGTTGAAGTTTGTTGTATAATTGTTAGCATGTGAGCTTGAGTTGATATGAAATAGTAGCAGTGAAAATTAAGTGCTTATTTTATTAAGGTTTTTGATATGAAACAATAGCAGTGAAAATTAAGCCTGACTTAGTTTATTAAGCCTTTTAATATGAAACAGTAGCACTGGTGTCTATTTGTTTAGATACCGTACTTTCATTCCTTAGAATCAAAATCTAATGTTGAATTTTGATGTATAATTGTGAGCCTGCGAGCTTGAGTTGATATGAAATAGTAGCAGTGAAGTTAAGTGGTTAGTTTATTAAGATTTTTGATATGAAACAATAATAGTGAAAATTAAGCTCAACTTAGTTTATTAACACTTTTAATATGAAACAATAGCCCTGGTGTCTCTTTTTTTGATACCATATTTTAATTCCTTAGAATAATAATCTAATGTTGAAGTTTGATATATAATTGTGAGCGTGCGAGCTTGAGTTGATATGAAACAGTAGTAGTGAAAATTAATTGCTTAATTTATTAAGCTTTTTGATATGAAACAGTAGTAGTGAAAATTAAGCCCTGACTTATTTTATTAAGAATTTTATTATGAAACAGTAGCACTAGTGTCTATTTGTTTAGATACCATACTTTCATTCCTTAGAATCAGACTCTAATGCTCTTTCCCTTCTAGTTGGGCTAGGAGAATTTATGCATCTATATCTTTAAACTACTCAACTATTTTACTACACCATAAGAATCATTTCTACATATCTCCCATTTTAATGAGGTCTATCACATGTTGAGAAAGACACATTAGCCATAAAAGTTTCCCATTGAAACCAAAAGTGATTTGATACAAAACATAGGTTTTAACCTTATATAGTTAATTGTTTCAAATAGATTCTTAATAAAATGAAAAATATTCAATGTAAGACACATGCATTAACATATAATTGTGATATTTTCCCTTTTTTCCAACTTAGTGGACATCCTTTTAGAATAATCCCTTTTAATGAAGCATATATATCCATAGTGATCCACGGATATTTGTTCACCAACAACTATTGCATTTTGAACTTGTATATCTCAAAACTATGCTCATTTAATTTATGCATCTATATCTTTAAACTACTCAACTATTTTATTACACCATAGGAATCATTTCGATAGATCTCCCATTTTAATGCGAAGAAGATATATCCATAGTGATCCACTGATATTTTTTCACGAACAACTATTTCATTTCAGACTTGTATATCTCAAAACTATGCTCATTGAATTTATGCATCTATATCTTTAAACTACTCAACTGTTTTATTAAACCATAGGAATCATTTTGATATATCTCCCATTTTAATGGGGCCTATCACATTTCGAGAAAAACACATTAGCCATAAAAGTTTCCCATTCAAACATAAAGTAATTTGATACAAAACATCTAGGTTTTAACCTTATATAGTTAATTGTTTCAAATAGATTCTTAATAAAATGAAACTATTCAATGTAAAACACATGCACATTAACATATAATTGTGATATTTTCCCTTCTTTCCAGCTTAGTCCATTATTCTAGAAAAATCCCTTTTAATGAAGCAAATATATCCATAGTGATCCACTGATATTTGTTCACTAACAACTATTACATTTTGGACTTATATATCTCAAAACTATACTCATTGAATGTATGCATCTATATCTTTAAACTGCTCAACTATTTTACTACGCCATAGGAATCATTTCGATATATCTCCCATTATAATGGGGTCTATCACATTTCGAGAAAAAACTAGATTAGCCATAAAAGTTTCCCATTGAAACCAAAAGTGATTTGATACAAAACATAGGTTTTAACCTTATATAGTTAATTGTTTAAAATAGATTCTTAATTAAAATGAAAAAATTTCAATGTAAAAGACATGCATTATTGTATATAATTGTGATATTTTCCCTTCTTTCCAGATTTGTGGAAATCCTTCTAGAAAAATCCCTTTTAATGAAGCAGATATATCCATAGTGATCCATTGATATTCGTTCACCAGCAACTATTGCATTTTGGACTTGTATATCTCAAAACAATGCTCATTGAATTTATGCATCTATATCTTTAAGCTACTTAAAACTATTTTATTACACCATAGGAATCATTCTGATATATCTCCCATTTTAATGGGGTGTATCGCATTTCAAGAAAAACACATTAGCCATAAAAGTTTCCCATTGAAACCAAAGTTATTACAAAACATAGGTTTTAACAAAGTATATAGTTAATTGTTTGAAATAGATTCTTAATAAAATGAAAAATATTCAATGTAAAACACATGCATATTAACATATAATTGTAATATTTTCCCTTCTTTCCAACTTAGTGGAGGTTGTTGCAATGAGGTCTCCTAACAAGCTGCGAAACTGGTTTATTTCGATTATTTTTTATTATATTTGGTATAGCGCAGGGGTTTTGGGGTGGGTCAAAGCCTCGAATGAATTGTAATGGGTCAAAGGGTAAACTAGGGATCCAAAAACCATGGGTTGCGGACCATAGGAAAGTTGAGGCTATATTGTTATAAATAGAGATGTATTTTGTATCGAAAAGGATAGGAATTGATGAGATATTGATGCGATCTATTGTTTAAGCTATTTGTTTGGGTTTTAGGGAACATAGTCCTATTGGTTGTGTGCACAGAGATCCTGGTCCAGCTGTGTGTGGGCCCTGCTGCTATGTGCGTAGGTTGGGAAGGGAATTGTAAGGAAATATTGATGAATGAATGAATGTGAAGGATTATTAGAGATCTAAATCTATGAGTACTGTTGTATGAATTGCTGATAATTGTTGTGTTATGTATTTTCTATCTTTTCATTGTGAATATCTGTGTACTGAATGCTTGGATCTAGATCTAGTCCATTCTATTTATATAATGCTGTGTTGATGTTATAGAAAGCATATAATTATAGATCTAGTGTATGTGGATTTAAATATCTACACAATCAACCCTGTGAAGAACAAGGTGATCTGGGAATTACAGAAACAAGAACACAACTCTGCTTTCCTTACCCTTCCTTTCTCAAGGTGCGGAAACCTGGTTGCAGCACCCACCCATACTACTTCGGGTGAGACTATGACCCGTGAAAGCAATTCACTGCCGAAAGGGCCAGTACTATAGAGGTTTGTTGGCAAACCTTTCTTATCCAACCTGGGTCAGGACCCCTCAAGCCAAAAAATGGTTCCATTGCTGGGACCGGAAGAAGTCTAAGAGAGAAATCGGGTAATGACAAGAGAATACTAGAAGCCTGAAAGAAAAGAGATCGAGGACTGGTTCGAAAGGCAGATCCAGGAGTTCGTAGTAAAAGAGAATCGTAAAGAGAAATTAACGGCGAAAAGGTCAAAAAATAGGTACGTCCTTACGGAAAGCTACGAAATATTCTTTGTAACTTTCATGATCAAACTCCAGGAGTGGATGGACAAGCTGGTGAAATTCCAGAAGTGCTAGAAGGATGTGCGGGTCACTCTGTGGACCCTAGAGTTGCTCGAACAACTTGAGAAAACTGATAATAATATCACACGCATGGTAGATCACTAGGTGGATAGTGTGTTGGGAGGATTTGTGATAGAATTTTCCATTAATTAGTTTGTATCATACTATGAGGCTGAATGATGATTCTTCAAGGGATTCCAAGGAAAGTTTCTAAGGACGTTACCGTTGCTGATCAAGAAATTATTGTGCGAAAAGAGCATTCTGTGTAGTCATACTGACTGAATGACCTCGGATCTAGATGGAAGTGTGACACGCAGTGGTAAATACTATCAGACCAACCTTGACAGAGGGAGATCCACTTAAAATCCATTGTAGGAACCAGTTGTGCAAGATTAATCTCGATCACTCATCAAGATTTGGGTTGCCTAAAGGGTCAAAAACACCCTAAAAATGGCCTTTCTGCCACTTTTTGCACACCCAAGAAGCAGTGTTGAGAGATTGAACTTTTGGAGGGGCAAATGGCTACCAAATCCAGAAATTGCACTTGGGTTGGAAATTTGACGGGTAGGGCTTTCCAACAAGCTATCATGAGCTAAATTTTGACTTCGGGAAGGGCCTCAAAATCAGCTCCATACTTGTGCTACGCATTGAGATTTTGGGTGCGGCGCATAGAGAAATTTGGCCTATTTTTCACTCAGCAGCTCAAAATTTCACCTATTTTTGGCCAATTTCACTTTTTCATGTAATTCTTAATGTAATTTGATTTAATTTCATGACCATGATGTAATTTTGACACATTTTTACTCATTCTAGAAGATTCATTCACGAAAAGGTGAAATGTAAGTGAATGGATCAGTTTCCTAGCATATAGAGGCAAGTTGTTTCATTGCCTATTTTCTAGTTTCTAGTTTATATATGGTTGAAACATCTCCTATAATGATGAGCTTGACCCCTAGAGGCATGGGGAGGAGTTAGGCTTGTCTATATGATGTATTTTCTCAATCATTTTCAGAGTTGGACACTTGGTATTTCTTGGCACTTCATTGTACATTTCATTTCTGCAATTTTGGCAAAGGAATAGACCAGGGTTTGAAACACTCTTTGGGATCCTTGTGGCTCTGTGTTTTGATGGTTTTTTTCTCTATGTATTTGTAAGTTCACTGATGTTTATGTGTACCATTTTCCTTCTTCTTTCTTATTAGATTAAACAAATCAGTGTTAAAGGTGGAATTCAGTAGCTTGCTTTTCTCTGCCTTCAGTTTTGTTTAATTTTACATGTTTTCATTTGTTTGAGGAGGAATCTTGAAACCCTCTTGCCCTCTTTAGATCCTCACCAGTCTGATCCATCCATTCATTCAATATAAAGCATCAAAACTATTTCCTTCCTTGCCCCAATCAGAACTTTGCAAAAACTAGGCCTAATCCCCGCACCCAAAACTGCCTTTCCCTTTGATCCAACAAAAGCCCCTAAAAACACAATCAAAATCCTTTACTTATATACCTAGCCTAAAATTAGCTTTTATTTCAGTCATCTCAAGACATATTGATTACTTTTCATTGAGATTGACCCAAACAGAGCCCTCTCCTGTTCTGGTAGGGCTAGCTACCAGACTGAGCATGGTTTGATGTTACCCTGAACTCTACCTTCCTTCAGCCTGAGGTAGATTTAGGCAATAACATAGTGGTGACTCTGCTGGGGGAGAAAATGGTTTGCTTATTAGTGTTATTTTTCTCATAAGCTACAGAATAAGCCTAAATTTATGCCAGGTAGCCTTCGAAACTCTCTTGCTTTGCATTAGTGAAAGTAGATAAACACTGCTTCAATCAATCTCCAGTCTAGCTTGTGAACGTGACACTTGAATTGCAAAATTGCCCGAGTACATGTATCAAGTTAGATCTGATGTTGATGGTGGACAGCAGTCAGACACGTATGAAGGCTGAAACATCCGCTTGGCGACTCCAACTTAATCCAGAGATTCCAGTGTTCACTGATCCATTCATGCACTAAAATAAAATGGTAGGGTATGTGGCAGACCCTGCTCTTTGTGAAGTTTTAAAAGAAGTTAGAGATCAGCTAGTGGATATTGAAATTGACGAAGTATTTTTCAATGTCGTGCTTCAATTTTTGAGATCTCCGAAGATTCCTCCTAAAGCTAAAACTCATTTCTTTGAGTTAGTTGTTGAAAAATTTGAGAAGGAGATTCAGTATTTGAATGATCAGATCCAATCATATGAATTCCAAGATCCCAAAAAGTTCTTGGAAACTCTCCCTCCTTCAAAACAAGAAACAATAGAGCTACCAGTGGATGTTTGCATTGATAGTGTGCAGCTGGAAGTATGTGTTGTGGAGTTGGGGTAGCAAACAAAGTCTGGTTTTTGCGATCCTATTACAACATACATGGAAATTTTTTTGAGTTTGAATGATAGATCAAATAGTCTTTTACATAATGAGAATCACTATGTGCATGTATGTCTGTTAGCATTTACATTTGTGTCCTGGTTGAAGCACTTTCAAGCAGCATCTTTGTCACAGTTACTTGATTGGTTGATATGGCATTACAGTGTTACTTGATTTATCAATTTTGCAGCAAAGTGGGTCAGATTTGTACATAAATAAGCAGCCCGACGTAGCATTTCAGTTTTGGCGTGTCAGTTGTTTGAGTCAATTTGAGTCAAATTTTCATTCAATAAATAAGTCAAGATTCTTGTGATGATTTGTTTAAGTTATGGACTTCATAGACCAATGGATGAAGGAACTTGTCTACTCTCCCAAAGATCTGTCGTTCGTGGCACCTCCAAGGAGCTACCATCCCCATTGGAGCCAATGTTAGTGTCAATCTTTGCAGCCTTCCTCCAGTGATAAAACATGCTCTTACAAAGTTATTTTAAGGTGTGAAGGTCAATTTGTTTCATTTTAGTGAGTCTTCAAGAAAAATTTGGTCACTAGGTATTAGGTCTAGGTTTTGTTTTCACTCTTCTCAAAGTTGTCCAAATTTTTGTCCATGTCACCATTACAACTGAGTGTACCATCATTCAGATGGTTTTCATCATCATGTCAAGTTCCAAAGGGTCATTTTACACCTTGTTCATGTTTCAGTTGTGCCTAGGTAAGGTTCATTTCCCTCTCCTAGGGTTTTGAAGGTAATTTCTCTTGGATGGTCAAATCATTAGCAAAAATTGTATCCTGATGTTCATACACTTTACCCTATCCTTAATGTACCTTATTAAACACTTCCCATCACTGAGATCTCCCAAATTCCTCATTTTTGCACAAACCCTAGTTTCTTGCTATAACTTGGCAATTTTCTAGGCTAGGCCTATGTTTTGCACTTTTGGACCCCTTCCCCTCACTCAATCTCCGAAATTTCACTTTCCCCTGTTTCCTAACATCCATCCCTAATTTCCAAAATTTTCTCAAGAATTTATAAGCCCCTTATCCCCTTCATTTCGCTTCATTTCGACAAATCCCTTGTTCCACACATCGGGATAGATTTTACTCCGATGATGTTTCTGAGCAATAAAAGATGAATTTTGAAACATTGAGAGAGGTTTTTGTCAAAAATATGCCAAGGAATAAAAACCTCCTTCACCTTTTACACAGGTTTCATGGTTCTAGAGAAATTTAAAACATACAGTTGCCTCAGGAGAATTGATGCACCTTTGAAGTGACCTTGGGAAAATCAATATTTCTCCTAGCTTGGTTGGCCAAATGACTTGCTTGATGAGTCAAATGATAACTATACAAAAATATATTTCCAATGAGATATAATGAGCTCAATTTGGAGTTGATGAAGACCTTCAAAACGTGATTGCAAAAACACTCTGCCTCGAGGCAGCCTCATTTTGCACATTTTGACCAGTCTTGGGAGATTTGATTTTTGACAGGGTAAATGAACTCCAAATTGAAAAATTCCAGTTGGGTGGGAAAGTATAATCAATAATATTTCCAAAGCACTATCCCGTACCCCATTTGGACACAGGGAATGCCTCCAAAAGCCTCCTATAAAAGGGCACTATGCATTGGGTTTGTGGCACGGCGCATAGAGCTGCAAGCCCAATTTCACCATAAATGTCTCCAAATTTCCCAAATGTGCTCAAATATATGGTGTGAAAGTAAGTTAAGAGTTTTTTCCATTGCAAGTGAATATTTTTTTCTTAGAATTTATGGTGGTATAGTGTGCGAAAGCTCATCATTCAGTCAAAAGCACAAAGGAGGCAAAACAGAGTTATGTGAAAATGCCAAAGTCTGCAACATTAGAAAGCGGGTTTTCCAAATAAAAAATCAAAAGCCTTGGTATATATAAGATATTTCCAAATGAAAAACTTCATTTTCACACAAAAGGCATCATATACCCAAAGAAAAATTGTGGAGGAAGCAAAAAAGTGTTTGAAGGCTAAAACTGTAGAGAAGTGTTGGTCGTGGCGCATTGGAAGTTGGTCGCGACGCACCAGTCGACCGCGGCGCACAAGGCCGCTCACCACAATGCAGATTTGGACTTGCACGGTGCACAAGGCCGCTCACCACAATGCAGATTTGAACTTGCGTGGCGCACATAATGGTTGTGGCGCACTGGGTTGTGCACGCGGCGCATTGGCCCGAAACAAACATTTGTTGCCATCTCTCACTCAAATTGCAAAACAAATCCGCCTCCTATGTTTCAAGTAAGTTTCTGAGACTTTGAATTTATATTAGCTTATATTTGGTGTTGTTTGAAAGATGGGTTTTGATAATTTGAATGCCCAACTTTAAACCCTATCCTCTTATTGAAGTGTTCCCTTAGGGTTTTAAAATTGGTGTTTTAAAAGAAATTTTGATGCCAAGTACTCCAAATCCATTTCCCACCTATGATTCCTTTATCATCACTATCATACTATAATTATAGTCCCTCCCCTATTCCATTATATAACATTTAATTTCCTCTCATTCTCCTTTCCCATTTCATGTGTAAAAATTTCCAAAACCTCAAGTTCCCAAAACAGTCAAGTGGCTGTTCCTTCTCCTAAAGTTTGTCAAATGCTCAAAGGGAAGACTACCACTTGACAAGAGACCCCATTGTCCCCACTGTCCTATTTCTCCTACAGTTCTTTCCCTTTGGCACACTTTTGGCATTAAGACAAAAAAAAACCAAATTCTCATTCTTCATCTCATTCAAGCCAACATACACCTTACATTAACCTTGAAACACCATGGAGACAAACACTGATACATCATATGACAGAGATAATGATTGCACCACTGAGCTACATGCACCTAGAAGGAAAACAAGGAAAATAACATGCTTAGACATATGAAGAACCATTATTGGGTGAGAAATAATGTTTGCAAGGCGCATATCAAAATCCTGAAAGCGAGGCTAAGGAGGGCACTAAAGCGTCGCAAAAGGCATGATAGGCTCCAAATCTTGGCCAAAACTTCCTTGGCTGAGCAGAGTACTTGATGAAGGACATTCAGCCCAAATTTCAAGGATTTGGGGAAAATTTTGTCAATTTTGAATTTTTTGGTCACAAAACAGATTTTCCTGCCCGACACGTAGCGCCACTTAGCGCACGCTTACAATTGGTAGCTCTTCAGGGGGAAAAATTTGCATATCTAGATTTTTTATCAAAATTTATGCATGCTTATGGATTACCTAAGGATTTCATCAAGATCTGGGTTGCCTAAAGGGTCAAAAACACCCTAAAAATGGACTTTCTGCCACTATTTGCACACACAGGAAGCAGTGTTGGGAGATTGAACTTTTGAAGAGGAAAATGGCAACCAAATCCAGAAATTCCACTTGGGTTGGAAATTAGACAGATAGGTCTTTCCAACGAGATATCATGAGCTAAATTTTGACTTCAGGAATGGCCTCATAATCAGCTCCAAACTTGTGCCACGCATAGAGATTTTGGGCGCGGCGCATAGAGAAATTTGGCCTATTTTTCACTCAGCAGCTCAGAATTTCGCCTAGTTTTGGCCAGTTTCAATTTTTCATGTAACTCTTAATGTAATTTGATGTAATTTAATTACCATGATGTAATTTTGACACTTTTTTACTCATTCTAGAATATTAATTCACCAAAAGGTGAAATGTAAGTGAATGGATCAGTTTCCTAGCATATAGAGGCAAGTTGTTTCATTGCCTATTTTCTAGTTCCTAGTTTAGATATGGTTGAAACAGCTCCTAGAATGATGAGCTCGACCCCTAGAGGCATGGGGAGGAGTTAGGATTGTCTATATGATGCATTTTCTCAGTCATTTTCAGGGTTGGACACTTGGGATTTCTTGGCACTTCATTGTACATTTCATTTCTGCAATTTTTTCAAAGGAATAGACCAGGGTTTGCAGCAGTCTTTGATATCCTTGTGGCTCTGTGTTTTGATGGTGCTTTTCTCTATGTATTTTTAAGTTCACTGATCTTTATGTATACCATTTTCCTTCTTCTTTCCTCCTAGATTAAACAAACCAGTGTTAAAGGTGGAATTCAATAGCTTGCTTTGCTCTGCCTTCAGTTTTGTTTAATTTTACATGTTTTCATCTGTTTGAGGAGGACTCTTGAAACATTCTTGCCTTGTTTAGCTCCTCACTATTCCAATCCATCCATTCATTCAATATAAAGCATCAAAAATATTGCCTTCCTTGCCCCAATCAGAACTCTGCAAAAACTAGGCCTAATCCCCGCACCCAAAACTACCTTTCCCTTTGATCCAACAAAAACCCCCAAAAAGACAATCAAACTCATTTACTTATATACCTAGCCTAAAATTAGATTTTATTTTACTCTTCTCAAGCAATATTGATTAATTTTCGCTGATTTTGACCCGGAGAGAGCCCTCTCCTGTTCTGGTAGGGCTAGCTACCAGACTGAGCGTGGTTTGATGTTACCCTGAACTCTACCTTCCTTCAGCCTGAGGTCTATTTATGCAATAACATAGTGGTGAATCGACTGGGGGAGAAAATGGTTTTCTTGTCAGTTTTATTTGTTTTATAAGCTACAGACGGAGCCTGAATTTATGCCAGGTAGCCTTCGAAACACTCTTGATTTGCATTAGTGAAAGTAGATAAACGTTGCTTCAATCAATCTCTGGTCTAGCTTGTGAATGTGACACCTGACTTGCAAAATTGCCCCAGTACATGTATCAAGTTAGATTTGATGCTGATGGTGGACAGAAGTGAGACACGTATGAAGGCTGAAACATCCGCCTGGTGACTCCAACTCAATCCAGAGATTCCAGTGCTCACTGATCCATTCATGCACTAAAATAAAATGGTAGGGTATGTGGCAGAACCTACTCTTTGTGAAGTTTTAAAAGAAGTTAGAGATCAGCTAGTGGATATTGAAATTGATGAAGTATTTTTCATTTCCGTGCTTCAATTTTTAAGATCTTCGAAGTTTCCTCCTAAAGCTAAAACTCGTTTCTTTGAGTTAGTTGTTGAAAAATTTGAGAAGGAGATTCAGTATTTGAATGATCAGATCCAATCATATGAATTCCGAGATCCCAAAAATTTCTTGGAAACTCTACCTCCTTCAAAACAAGAAACAATAGAGCTGCCCATGGATGCTTGCATTGACAGTGTGTAGCTAGAAGTATGTATTGTGGAGTTGGGGCAGCAAACAAAGTCTGGTTTTTTTTATCCTATTGTAACATACATGGAAAAAAAATTTCAGTTTGAATGATAGATCAAATTTTCTTTTACATAACCAGACTCGTTATGTGCATGTATGGCTGTCAGCATGTACATTTGTTTCCTGGTTGAAGCACTTTCAAGAAGCATCTTTGTCACAGTTACTTGATTGGTTGATCTGGCATTACGTCGTTACTTGATTTATCAATTTTGCAGCAAAGTGGGTCAGATTTGTACATAAATAAGCTGCTCGACGCAACATTTCAGTTTTGGTGTGTTAGTTGTTTGATTCAATTTGAGTCAAATTTTCAATCAATAAATGAGTCAAGAGTCTTGTGATGATTTGTCGAAGTTATGGACTCCATAGCCCAATGGATGAAGGCAGTTCTCTGCTCTCCCAAAGATCTGTCATTCTTGGCACCTCCAAGGTGCTACCATCCCCATTGGAGCCAATGTTAGCGTCAGTCTTTCTAGCCTCCCTCCAATGATCAAATAGGCTCTTACAAAGTTATTTTAAGGTGTCAAGGTCAAATTTTTCATTTCAGTGAGTCTTGAAGAAAAAATTGGTCACTAGGTATTAGGTCTAGGGTTTGTTTTCACTCTTCTCAAAGTTGACCAAATGTCGGTCCATGTCATCATTACAGCTGAGTGTACCATCATTCAGATGGTTTTCATCATCATTTCAAGTTCCAAAGGGTCATTTTACACCTTCTTCATGCTCCAGTTGTGCCTAGGTAAGGTTCATTTCCCTCTCCTAGGGTTTTGAAGGTAATTTCTCTTGGATGGTAAAATCATTAGAAAAAATTGTATCCTGATGTTCATACACTTTCCCCTATCCTTAATGTACCTTATTAGACACTTCCCATCACTGAGATCCCCCAAATTCCTCATTTTTTCACAAACCCTAGTTTCTTGCTACAACTTGGCAATTTTCTAGGCTAGGCCTGTGTTTTTCCCTTTTGGACCCCTTCCCCTCACTCAATCTCTAAAATTCCACTTTCCCCTACTTCCTAACATCCCTCCCTACTTTCCAAAATTTTCTCAAGAATTTAGAAGCCCCTTATCCCATTCATTTCGCTTCATTTCGACAAATCCCTTGTTCCACACATCGGGATAGATTTTACTCCAATTATGTTTCTGAGAAATAAAAGATGCATTTTGAAACACTAAGAGAGGTGTTTATCCAAAATAGGCCAGGGAAGAGAAACCTCCTTCACTTTTTACACAGGTGTCATGGTTTTAGAGAAATGTCAAAAATACAGTTGCCTCAGAAGAATTGATGCACCTCTGAAGTGACCTTGGGAAAATCACGGTTTCTCCTAGATTGGTTGGCCAAATGAATTTCTTGATGAGTAAAATTATAACTAGACACAATTATATTTCTAATGAGCTATCATGAGCTCAATTTTGAGTTGCGGAAGACCTTCAAATGTTGACTGCAACAGCACTCTGCCTTGAGGCAGCTTCATTTTGCAAATTTTGATGAGTCTTGGGAGATTCGATTTTTGACAAGGTAAATGAACTCCAAATTGAAAAATTTGAGTTGGGTTGGAAATTAGACTCAATAATATTTCCCAAAAGCTATCATGCACCCCATTTGGACACCAGGAAAGTCTCCAAAAGCCTCCTGCAAAAGGGCGCTACGCATTGGGTTTGTGGTGTGGCGCATAGAGCTGCAAGCCCAATTTCACCATAAACTTCTCCAAATTTTCCAAATGTGCTCAAATATGTGGTGTGAAAGTAAGTTAAGATTTTTTTCCATTGCAAGTGAATATTTTTTTCTCAAAATTTATGGTGGTTTAGTGTGCGAAAGCTCATCATTCAGTCAAAAGCACAAAGGAGGAAAAACAAAGTTATGTGAAAGTGCCAAAGTCTGCAACATTAGAAAGTGGGTTTTCCAAATCAAAAATAAAAATCCTTGGTATATATAAGATCTTTCCAAATGCCAAACTTCATTTTCCTACCAAAGGCATCAGAGAACCAAAGACAAACTGTGGAGGAAGCAAAACAATGTTTGATGGCTGAAATTGTAGAGAAGTGTTGTTCGTGGCGCATTGGAAGTTGGTCGCGGCGCATTGGTCGAGCTCAGCGCACAAGGCCACTTACCACAGTGCAGATTTGAACTTGCGCGGTGCACATAATGGTCGCGGCGCACTGGGTTGTGCAGGCAGCGCATTGGCCCAAAAGAAAAATTTGTTGCCATCTCTCACTCAAATTGAAAAACAAATCTGCCTCCTATGTTTCAAGTAAGTTTGTGAGACTTTGAATTGCTATTAGTTTGTATTTGGTGTTGTTTGAAAGATGGGTCTTGAGAATTCGAATGCCCAACTTTAAACCCTATCCTCTTATTGAAGTGTTCCCTTAGGGTTTTAAAATTGGTGTTTTAAAAGAAATTTTGATGCCAAGTACTCCAACTCCATTTCCCACCTATGATTCCTTTATCATCACTATCATACTATCATTATAGTCCCCCCCCTATTCCATTATATCCCATTTCATTTCCTCTCATTCTCCTTTCCCATTTCATGGGTGAAAATTTCCAAAACCTCAAGTTCCCCAAACAATCAAGTGGTTGTCCCTTCTCCTAAAGTTTGTCAAATTCTCAAAGGGAAAAATACCACTTTAGAAGACCCCATTGTCTACACTGTCCTATTTCTCCCATAGTCCTTTCCCTTTGGCACACTTTTGGCATTAAAACAAAAAACAACCAAATTCTCATTCTTCATCTCATTCAAGCCAACATACACCTTGCATTAACCTTGAAACACCATGGAGACAAACACTGATACATCATATGACAAAGATAGTGATTCCACCACTGAGCTACATGCACCTAGGAGGAAAACAAGGAAAATAACATGCTCAGACATATGAAGAACCATTATTGGGTGCGAAATTATGTTTGCAAGGCGCGTATCAAAATCTTGAAAGCGGGGCTAAGGAGGGCACTGAAGCGTCACAAAAGGCATGATAGGCTCCAAATCTTGGCCGAAGCTTCTTTGGCTAAGCAGAGTACCTGATGAGGGACCTTCAGCCCAAATTTCAAGGAATTTGGGGAAAATTTTGTCAATTTTGAATTTTTTGGTCACAAAACAGATTTTCTTGCCCGACGCGTAGTGCCACTTGGCGCGTGCTTACAATTGGTAGCTCTTCAGGTGGAAAACTTTGCATTTCTATATTTTTTATCAAAATTTATGCATGCTCATGGATTACCTAAGTATTTCATCAAGATCTGGGTTGCCTAAAGGGTAAAAAACACCCTAAAAATGGCCTTTCTGCCATTTTTTGCACACACAGGAAGCAGTGTTGGGAGATTGAACGTTTGGAGGGGAAAATGGCAACCAAATCCAGAAATTCTACTTGGGTTGGAAAGTAGACAGATAGGGCTTTCCAACGAGCTATCCTGAGATAAATTTTCACTTCAGGAAGGGCGTCACAATCAGCTCCAAACTTGTGCTATGCATAGAGATTTTGGGCGCAGCGCATAGAGAAATTTGGCCTATTTTTCACTCAGCAGCTCAGAATTTCACCTATATTTGGCCAGTTTCACTTTTTCATGTAACTCTTAATGTAATTTGATGTAATTTCATGACCATGATGTAATTTTGGCACATTTTTACTCATTCTAGAAGATTCATTCACCAAAAGGTGAAATGTAAGGGAATGGATCAGTTTCCTAGCATATAGAGGCAAGTTGTTTCATTGCCTATTTTCTAGTTCCTAGTTTAGATATGGTTGAAACAGCTCATAGAATGATGAGCCCGACCCATAGAGGCATGGGGAGAAGTTAGGCTTGTCTATATGATGTATTTTCTCAGTCATTTTCAGGGTTGGACACTTGGGATTGCTTGGCACTTCATTGTACATTTCATTTCTGCAATTTTGGCAAAGGAATAGACCAGGGTTTGTTGCACTCTTTGGGATCCTTGTGGCTCTGTGTTTTGATGGTGTTTTTCTCTATGTATTTTTAATTTCACTAATTTTTATGTGTACCATTTTCCTTCTTCTTTATTCTTAGATTAAACAAATCAGTTTTAAAGGTGGAATTCGGTAGCTTGATTTGCTCTGCCTTTAGTTTTGTTTAATTTTACATGTTTTCATATGTTTGAGGAGGAGTCTTGAAAACCTCTTGCCCTCTTCAGCTGCTCACCGGTATAATCCATCCATTCATTCAATATAAAGCATCAAAACTATTGCCTTCCTTTCCCCAATCAGAACTCTGCAAAAACTAGGCCTAATCCCCGCACCCAAAACTGCCTTTCCCTTTGATCCAACAAAAACCCCCAAAAACACAATCAAACTCCTTTACTTATATACCTAGCCTAAAATTAGCTTTTATTTCAGTCATCTCAAGCCCTATTGATTACTTTTCGCTGATATTGACCCGGAGAGAGCCCTCTCCTGTTTTGGTAGGGCTAGCTACCAGACTGAGCGTGGTTTGATGTTATCCTGAACTCTGCCTTCCTTCAGCCTGAGGTAGTTTTAGGCAATAACATAGTAGCGACTTCACTGGGGGAGAAAATTGTTTGCTTGTTAGTGTTATTTTTTTTATAAGCTACAGACGGGGCCTGAAGTTATGCCAGGTAGCCTTCGAAACGATCTTGCTTTGCATTTGCGAAAGTAGATAAACGTTGCTTCAGTCAATCTCCGGTCTAGCTTGTGAATGTCACACCTGACTTGAAAAATTGCCCCAGTACATGTATCAAGTTAGATCTGATGCTAATGGTGGAGAACAGTCAGACACGTATGAAGGCTGAAACATTCGCCTGGTGACTCCAACTCAATCCAGAAATTTCAGTGCTCACTGATCCATTCATGCACTAAGATAAAATGGTAGGGTATGTGGCAGACCCTACTCTTTGTGAAGTTTTAAAAGAAGTTAGAGATTAGCTAGTGGATATTGAAATTGATGAAGTATTTTTCATTGTCATGCTTCAATTTTTGAGATCTTCGAAGTTTCCTCCTAAAGCTAAAACTTGTTTCTTTGAGTTAGTTGTTGAAAAATTTGAGAAGGAGATTCCGTATTTGAATGATCAGATCCAATCATATGAATTCTGAGATCCCAAAAATTTCTTGGAAACTCTCCCTCCTTCAAAAAAAGAAACAATAGAGCTTCGCGTGGATGTTTTCATTGACAGTGTGCAGCTGGAAGTATGTATTGTGGAGTTGGGGCAGCAAACAATGTCTGGCTTTTGCGATCCTATTGCAACATACATGGAATTTTTTTTCAGTTTGAATGATAGATCAAATTGTCTTTTACATAACCAGAATCGTTATGTGCATGTATGGCTGTCAGCAGTTACATTTGTGTCTTGGTTGAAGCACTTTCAAGTAGCATCTTTGTCACAGTTACTTGATTGGTTGATCTGGAATTATAGCGTTACTTGATTTATCAATTTTGCAGCAAAGTGGGTCAGATTTTTACATAAATAAGCTACCCGATGTAGCATTTCAGTTTTGATGTGTTAGTTGTTTGAGTCAATTTGAGTCAAATTTTCAGTCAATAAATGAGTCAAGAGTCTTTTGATGATTTGTCGAAGTTATGGACTCCATAGCCCAATGGATGAAGGCACTTGTCTACTCTCCCAAAGATATGTCGTTCTTGGCACCTCCAAGGAGCTACCATCCCCATTGGAGCCAATGTTAGTGTCAGTATTTGCAGCCTTCCTCCATTGATCAAACATGCTCTTACAAAGTGATTTTAAGGTGTCAAGGTCAAATTTTTTTATTTCAGTGAGTCTTCAAGCAAAATTTTGTCACTAGGTATTAGGTCTAGGGTTTTTTTCACTCTTCTCAAAGTTGTCCAAATGTCAGTCCATGTCACCATTATAGCTGAGTGTACCATCATTCAGAGGTTTTTCATCATCATTTCAAGTTCCAAAGGGTCATTTTACACCTTGTTCATGCTTCAGTTGTGCCTAGGTAAGGTTCATTTCCCTCTCCTAGGGTTTTGACGGTAATTTCTCTTGGATGGTCAAATCATTAGCAAAACTTGTATCCTGATGTTCATACACTTTCCCCTATCCTTAATGTACCTTATTAAACACTTCCCATCACTGAGATCCCCCAAATTCCTCATTTTTGCACAAACCCTAGTTTCTTGCTACAACTTGGCAATTTTCTAGGCTAGGCCTGTGTTTTGCCCTTTTGGACCCCTTCCCCTCACTCAATATCTGAAATTCCATTTACTCTACCTCCTAACATCCCTCCCTATTTTCCAAAATTTTCTCAAGAATTTAGAAGCCTGTTATCCCCTTCATTTCGCTTCATTTCGAAAAATCCCTTGTTCCACACATCGGGATAGGTTTTACTCCAATAATGTTTCTGAGCAATAAAAGATGAATTTTGAAACAATGAGAGATTTTTTTGTCCACAATATTCCAAGGAAGAAAAACCTCCTTCACTTTTTACAAAGGTGTCATGGTTTTAGAGAAATGTCAAAAATACAGTTGCCTCAGGAGAATTGATGTACTTCTAGAGTGACCTTGGGAAAATCAAGATTTATCCTAGATTGGTTGGCCAAATGAATTTATTGATGAGTCAAATGAAAATTAGACACAAATATATTTCCAATTATTTATCATGAGCTTAATTTGGAGTTGAGGAAGACCTTCAAAAGTTGACTGCAACAGCACTCTGCCTTGAGGCAGCCTCATTTTTCACATTTTGACCAGTGTTGGGAGATTTGATTTTTGACAGGGTAAATGAACTCCAAATTGGAAAATTCCATTTTTTTTGGAAATAGTACTCAATAATATTTCCAAAGAGCTATCTTGCACCCAATTGTGACACCGGAAAGGCCTCCAAAAGCCTCCTGTAAAAGGGCACTACGCATTGGGTTTGTGGTGCGGCGCATAGAGCTGCAAGCCCAATTTCACCATAAACTTCTCAAAATTTTCCAAATGTGCTCAAATCTGTGGTGTCAAAGTAAGTTAAGATTTTTTTTCATTGCAAGTGAATATTTTTTTTCTCAAAATTTATGGTGGTTTAGTGTGCGAAAGCTCATCATTCAGTCAAAAGAACAAAGGAGGCAAAACAGAGTTATGTGAAAGTGCCAAAGTCTGCAACATTAGAAAGTGGGTTTTCCAAATCAGAAATGAAAATCCTTGGTATATATAATATATTTCCAAATTCCAAACTTCATTTTCCTGCCAAAGGCATCAGAGAACCAAAGAAAAACCGTGGAGGAAGCAATACAGTGTTTGAAGGCTGAAACTGTAGAGAAGTGTTGGTCGCGGCGCATTGGAAGTTGATCATGGTGCACTAGATGAGCACAGCGCATAAGGCTGCTCACCACAGTGCAGATTTGAACTTGTGTGGCGCACATAATGGTTGCGGCGCACTGGGTTGTGCGCGCGGTGCATTGGCCCGAAACAAAATTTTTTTGCCATCTCTCACTCAAATTGTAAAACAAATCTTCCTCCTATGTTTCAAGTAAGTTTGTGAGACTTTGAATTACTATTAGCTTGTATTTGGTGTTGTTTGAAAGATGGGTTTTGAGAATTTGAATGCCCAACTTTAAACCCTATCCTCTTATTGAAGTGTTCCCTTAGGGTTTTAAAATTGGTGTTTTAAAAGAAATTTTGATGCCAAGTACTCCAACTCCATTTCCCACCTATGATTCCTTTATCATCACTGTCATACTATCATTATAGTCCCTCCCCTATTCCATTATATCCCATTTCATTTCCTCTCATTCTCCTTTCCCATTTCATGTGTAAAAATTCCCAAAACCTCAAGTTCCCCAAACAGTCAAGTGGTTGTCCCTTCTCCTAAAGTTTGTCAAATTCTCAAAGGGAAAACTACCACTTGAAAAGACCCCATTGTCCCCAATGTCATATTTCTCCCACATTCCTTTCCCTTTGGCACACTTTTGGCATTAAAACAAAAAACAACCAAATTCTCATTCTTCATCTCATTCAAGCCAACATACACCTTGCATTAACCTTGAAACACCATGGAGATAGACACTGATACATCATATGACAGAGATAGTGATTCCAGCACTGAGCTACATGCACCTAGATGGCCAACAAGTAAAATAACATGCTCAGACATATGAAGAACCATTATTGGGTGTGAAATTATGTTTGCAAGGTGCGTATCAAAATCCTGAAAGCGAGGCTAAGGAGGGCACTGAAGCATCGCAAAAGGCATGATAGGATCCAAATCTTGGCTGAAGCTTCTTTGGCTAAGGAGAGTACTTGATGAGGGACCTTCAACCCAAATTTCAAGGAATTTGGGGAAAATTTTGTCAATTTTGAATTTTTTGGTCACAAAACAGATTTTCCTGCCCGATGCGTAGCGCCACTTGGTGCGCGCTTACAATTGGCAGCTCTTCAGGGGGGGAAATTTGTATTTCTAGATTTTTTATCAAAATTTATGCATGCTCATGGATTACCTAGGGATCTCATCAAGATCTGGGTTGCCTAAAGGGTCAAAAACACCCTAAAAATGGCCTTTCTGCCACTTTTTGCACACAAAGGAAACATTGTTGGGAGATTGAACTTTTGGAGGGGCAAATGGCAACCAAATATAGAAATTCCACTTGGGTTGGAACTTAGATAGGTAGGGATTTCCAACGAGCTATCATGAGATAAATTTTGACTTTAGGAAAGGCCTCAAAATCAGCTCCAAACTTGTGCTACGCATAGAAATTTTGGGCGCAATGCATAGAGAAATTTGGCCTATTTTTCCCTCAGCAGCTCTGAATTTCGCCTATTTTTGGCCAGTTTCACTTTTTCATGTAACTCTTAATTTAATTTGATGTAATTTCATGACCATGATGTAATTTTTTCACATTTTTACTCATTCTAGAAGATTCATTCACCAAAAGGTGAAATGTAAGTGAATGGATCAGTTTCCTAGCATATAGAGGCAAGTTGTTTCATTGCCTATTTTCTAGTTCCTAGTTTAGATATGGTTGAAAGAGCTCCTAGAATGATGAGCTCGACCCATAGAGGCATGGGGAGGAGTTAGGATTGTCTATATGATGTATTTTCTCAGTCATTTTCAGGGTTGGACACTTGGGATTGCTTGGCACTTCATTGTACATTTCATTTCTGCAATTTTGGCAAAGGAATAGACCAGGGTTTGCAGCACCCTTTGGGATTCTTGTGGCTCTGTGTTTTGATGGTGTTTTTCTCTATGTATTTTTAAGTTCATTGATGTTTATGTGTACCATTTTCCTTCTTCTTTCTTCTTAGATTAAACAAATCAGTGTTAAAGGTGGAATTTAGTAGCTTGCTTTTCTTTGCCTTCAGTTTTGTTTAATTTTACATGTTTTCATCTACTTGAGGAGGACTCTTAAAACCCTCTTTCCCTCTTCAGCTCCTCACCAGTCTGATCCATCCATTCATTCAATATAAATCATCAAAACTATTGCCTTCCTTGCCCTAATCAGAACTCTGCAAAAACTAGGTCTAATCCCTGCACCCAAAACTGCCTTTCCCTTTGATCCAACAAAAACCCCCAAAAACACAATCGAACTCCTTTACTTATATACCTAGCCTAAAATTAGCTTTTATTTCAGTCATCTCAAGCCCTATTGATTACTTTTTGCTGAGATTGACCCGGAGAGAGCCCTCTCTTATTCTGGTAGGGCTAGCTACCAGACTGAGCGTGGTTTGATGTTACCCTAAACTCTACCTTCCTTCACCCTGAGGTAGATTTAGGCAATAACAGGTTTCATTTTTCAAGGTTTATAAAAATGCCATTTCATCTCAATAAGGTCAAGAATGGTGTGAGAGTGACTGAAATAATACTTTCTCAATCATCTGCAGAGGATTTATTAGCATGTAAATATCATTTTTAAAGTTGTAATTTTGGTTTTAGAGTATAATTTTCATACGAAGATGTAATTTTATTCAAAATAGAGATGTCATTT
Organism: Pinus albicaulis; assembly: GCA_034641835.2. NCBI lineage: Eukaryota > Viridiplantae > Streptophyta > Pinopsida > Pinales > Pinaceae > Pinus > Pinus albicaulis. Next base: position 1,913,006,547 of record CM076575.1, read on the forward strand.
ATTTTTAATTTTTATGTAATTTTATGCTCATAATGTAGAAATTTGCTGAATAATGAAGATTTATCCACCAAGATTATCTTGATCACATATCAATTCGAATTCATATGCAACACATAATCTCTTCTACTCAGATCATTACACATGTGGAAATAAAACAAGCGGTATGTGATCAAAACATCATCAAAACATCACACACATTACATAGTATGTATGGGGAAAGCTTATAGCTGAAAACCCCCAGCTATATTATATTATAAATGGAAGAGAAACATGTAACAATATTAGTAAAATACTCCTCACAAGTACTCAGTATTGTCTCCAATAGTTACACACAAGCTAGCTTGGTTTTGAACAAGTCACAGGTTCAAAACACATCCACTAATTGCCTGCCTCTATTGCGAAATCAAGGCTGGTCTAATGAGAGATCCAAGGTTTGAATCTCCTTGGCTTGACAGCACAATCATCATTGGCAATTCCTCCAAGTGTGGTGCAAATCTCATGCACAACTAATGTCACAACTAATAGCTATCTCAACCCTTTCATCTACCTCTTTCACTGGTCTCCACTGAACTGTCCATGCAATGTAGTGACCTGATGTGTTCTTGAGTTGAATAATGAGTTAATAATTAGTGAATTAAATAATATTTAATTCACTCCGCTCATTACTAGTTGATTAGCTAGTTAAACTAATCTCAACTAGTTCAACTAAGTTAAATCGAACACAACTCCACCAACTGTCTCATCAACTCCACCAAACTTCTGCCACTGAAGTCCTAATTGAAGTCAACCATGCATGAGCTCACCAAACCCCTAGGAATAGTGTAATTCCTTTGTCAGATGCATGAGCCACTTTCATAGCTCGAACTGAAGTGCTCCAAGAGAGTAAACTGAAGTTTAGAGTCCAAATATTATTAAGGGTAAATAATATTTGACTTTTCTATTTTTAGCTAGGCAGTCTAAAAATAGACTTCGACCTAAATGTCTAAAAATATAGGTCCATATATTTTTACCAACATGACCAATACTCCAGGAATAGCATACTGCAACTCCTGGACCATGCTCCATATGTCTAAAAATAGACATAGTCTAAAAATAGACCTTGCGCCAAAAATAGCCTGCGGGCCCACTTAGTGAAGGCGACTTCATTTCACTAAGCTCCATCATCTTGCTGCATTTTCAACACTCCCTCTTAGCAAGATATGGATTATATGCAACCCCTATCCTGCCTCTGTGGAATTCGAACTTGCTCCTGGTGAGCGCCTTCGTCAGGATGTCGGCATCCTGATCCTCCGTGGGAACATATGAAAGCATCATGATTCTCCGCTGAACATAATCTCTGATATGATGGTACCTGATGTCGATGTGTTTGGACCTATCATGAAATACTGGATTAGCCGAGAGTTTAATGCAACTCTGGTTATCACAGTAGATCACTGTAGGCTCCAAATGCAACCCAAACAATCCAACGAGGATCTTCCTCATCCAAATAGCCTCGCATGCAGCCAAGCTTGCTGCCATGTACTCGGCCTCTGCTGAACTGAGTGCCACGGATCTCTGCTTCCTGCTGTACCAGGAAACTGCTGTCGACCCAATGTTGAAAACTCCTCCAGATGTGCTCTTCCAGTCCGTTGGGCTCCCTGCCCAATCTGCATCAGTGAAGCCGGAAAGCTTCGCTCCATCCTCATGTCTGTACCATAGACCATATCCCGATGTGCCACTAAGATAATGCAATACATGCTTGCCTGCCTTCCAGAAGAGCTTGGTAGGCTTAACCATAGCTTGCGAAATTTGGTTAACAGCATAGCATATATCGGGTCGTGTATTGACCAGATACATAAGCGACCCCACCAACTGTCGATAGACAGTGGCATCCACTACCTCCGCTGAAGTAGCATCCTCCTTCCTCCAACCACCATGAAGAGGAGTGTCAACAGGCTTGTAGCCTTGCATGTTGAACCTCTCCAGAATCTCCCGGGCATACTTGCCCTGAGAAACAAACAGTCCTCCGCTGCGCTGCCAAATCTCCAATCCCAGAAAATAATGAAGGATGCCCAAGTCCTTCATCTCAAACTCTCGTGCAAGATCCTCCTTGCATGAAAGTATCAACTGCTCATCGCCAGTCAAAATCAGATCATCTACATACAGTACGATGATCAACAGCTTCCCCTCCACCACAATCTGGTACAGGTTAGGATTTGCCTCACTCTTGGAGAATCCAAGCCCGGTGAAGTAGCTGTCTATCTGAGTGTACCAAGCACGAGGTGCTTGCTTCAGCCCGTACAGTGCTCTCTTGAGTCGGCACACATGCGACTCACTGCTGAAGATCTCAAAACCTTTAGGCTGCTCTATGTACACCTCTTCCTCAATAACTCCATTGAGGAACGCAGTCTTCACATCCATCTGATGAATTTGCCACCCCATCTGTGCTGAGAGAGCAAGGATCGTCCGTATGGAAGAGTACCTTGCGACAGGTGCAAAAGTCTCCTCATAGTCAATCCCCTCGATCTGTGAAAAGCCACGGGCGACAAATCTCGCCTTGTACTTCTCCACACTCCCGTCAGCCGCCTGCTTCACCTTGTAGATCCATCGCGAACCTACAACTGATTTCCCAACCGGTCTTGGGACAATCTCCCATGCACTGTTCCTGATGATCGAATCATATTCTTCGATCATGGCATCAACCCATGCGGGTTCCTCCACAGCTTCCTCAAAAGAGGATGGCTCCGTCACAACACATTGACTCACAAGAGCCATGTATCCAATGTACCGATCCGGTGACTGTCTCTGTCTGCGCTGTGCTGTAGGTGGTCCTACAACCTTCTCTGCATCCCGAGCCAGTCGCTTAGCTTCTGTAGTGCGCATGCGCCCTCTGATGGTTGGTGCTGCCTGGGTGGTTTCTTCCACCTCCTGAACCTCCTCTTGTGGCTGATCCACATATGGAAGCTCCTCCTTAGGAACTAACAGCTCCTCATCTGCATGCAAGTGTAGCTCCCTCTCAAGCGAACACTGCATGGCTTTCTCCTCCCGAAATTTTATATCCCGTCGCACAACAGTCTTGCGACTGTCTGGCACATACACCCGATAGTTGTGAGGTGTATCAGTGTACCCCACAAATATTCCAACTTCAGCAGTTGGATCCAGCTTCCTTCTTGCATCCTTCGTCACATGCATGTAGACAAGAGATCCGAAGATCCGCAAATGGGAAATATCAGGCCTCTTGCCAGAATAAGCCTCCTCTGGTGTACTCATGCCAAGAACCTTGTGAGGACAACGGTTCTGCACATACACTGCTGTATTGCATGCCTCAGCCCACAAGTGAAGGGGTAGGCCCCGATCATGCAACATCGCCCGTGCAGCACCCACGATCGTTCTGTTCTTCCGCTCAGCCACCCCGTTCTGCTGTGGGTTATGGGGTGCGATGAGCTCTCTCCGAATCCCTTCTGTGCTGCAGAACTCCTTGAATTTAGCCGAGATGAATTCACCACCATTATCACTCCTTAGAGCAATCACCTTCTTCCCCGACTCCTTCTCGACCAGTGCTTTAAACTCACAGAACTTCGCGAATGTATCGCTCTTCTTCTGCATGAAGAAGATCCAGCACTTTCGAGAGAAATCATCAACAAAGATCACATAATACTTGTGCTTTGCTGTCGAAGCAACCGAGAAAGGACCACACACGTCTGTGTGAACTCTCTCAAGGATCGTCGTGGCGCGACTATCCTTCTCGTGAAAGGTGGCTTTCACATACTTCCTTAAAGTACACCCCTTGCACTGATCTGACTGCGCAAGAGTGCCCTTAGGAAGCCCAGTAGAAATCTGCTGCAGTATCTTCAAAGCTCCATGGTGAAGGTGGCCCAATCTCCTGTGCCACAGTTCGCCCTCATCATCCCGGCTCACCACTTCTCCCGCCTTGCATGCCATTGCTGCGCATCCATCTACTTGCAACTGATAAAGGTTCTTGACTCGAACCCCTATCTTCCGGGTCTCACCAGTAGTCTTACTGCGCAGGAAAGCTTTTCCTTCGCTGAAGACCACATCATACCCCTTGTCTTCCAACATTGCCACAGAGATCAGGTTCTTCATCAATCTTGGAACATGCAAAACTTCCTTCAATATGAAAGGTTTACCAGACTCCCTCTCAAAGGAAATGGTACCGATACCAGTCGCACTGTATCTACCATCATCGCCCATCTCGATGTGCACTCCAAGATCCTTTTCCTCCAGATCTGAAAACAGATCTCGATCTCCGATCATGTGAAATGACGCACCAATATCCAAGAACCAAACTGATCCCGCCACACTTGAAACCAAGTATGCGATTAGTGAAAAATCCAGTTCGAATTGAGAATCCAAAGCTTCTCCCGCTGCAGATCTGGCAACCTTCTTATTTTTCTTCTTCTGCGGACAATTTGTGGCATAGTGTCCGTGCTGGTGATAGTGAAAACACTTCACCTTGGACATGTCTTGCTTCTTACCTTTCGCACCAGACTAAGAAGCCTTCTTGCTCTTCCCCTTCTTTTCTTTGGCAGCCAAAGCGAAATTTTCTTCATCAGGTTCCTTTGATGAAGATCTGTCCCTGGTAGTCCTCCTTATCTCCTCCTGCATGAGATCCACCCAAAGGCGCTCCCATACCAACAACTTCTCCTGACCATTGACACTATCTTGATATGCATGCCAACTTTTCAGAAGACCAAGGAGAGCCAGGTCCACCATATCCTCTTCTTCGACAGTCACCCCCACACTTCCCAGCTCATCTCTGCATTGAGTGAACTTCGTGAGGTATTTGGCGATACTGTCGCCTTTCTCCATCTTGATGTTTCTGAGCTTATCTTTGAGCGCCAACTTCCTTTGGTCATTCTTACTCTGGAATAGATCTATCAGTGCTTTCCACATTAAATATGGAGAATATTTTCCATGCAGGATGGATACAATGTGATCCTTAACGCCCTCCAACAGAATCCTTCGACATTTCACCATCTTCTTTTGCCAAGCTCCGACTTCAGCAGGATCAGTGGGCTTTTGGACATCCGTATCTAAGAAATCCTTCAGTCCATTATCTTCTAATACTGCCTCCATGCGATCTTTCCATGCAACATAATTCGAACTGCCTTCAAGAGCATATTTGAGTCGCAAACCGTTGAAAGACATTTTCAACTCCGGCACCAAGAAAACAAACTGCTGCAAAATTCGAATTCCAAACTCAAAGCTCAACCGCTCTTGATCTGTGAGAACAAATTATTTCTAGCACAGAGATCGACTGCAAGGGAATTTACTAGATGTATCACCTTTCAAAGGAAAGGATGGATCCAGAGGCTACCTGGCCCGCATGCAGACTCTGTCTACCGAAATAAGTTTGTAATCACTGTGATGATCAATCTTTTCTCCGATAGCTCCAATAGCTCCGATACCATGTAGAAATTTGCTGAATAATGAAGATTTATCCACCGAGATTATCCTAATCACATATCAATTCGAATTCATATGCAACACATAATCTCTTCTACTCAGATAATCACACATGCGGAAATAAAACAAGCGGTATATGATCAAAACATCATCAAAACATCACACACATTACACAGTATGTATGGGGAAAGCTTATAGCTGAAAACCCCCAGCTATAGTATATTATAAATGGAAGAGAAACATGTAACAATCTCAGTACAATACTCCTCACAAGTACTCAGTATTGTCTCCAATAGTTACACACAAACTAACTTGGTTTTGAACAGGTCACAGGTTCAAAACACATCCACTAATTGCCTGCCTCTATTGTGCAATCAAGGTTGGTCTAATGAGAGATCCAAGGTTCGAATCTACTTGTCTTGACAGTGCAATCATCATTGGAAATTCCTCCAAGTGTGGTGCAAATCTCATGCACAACTAATGTCACAACTGATAGCTATCTCAACCCTTTCATCTACCTCTTTCACTGGTCTCCACTGAACTGTCCATGCACTGTAGTGAAATGATGTGTTCTTGAGTTGAATAATGATTTAATAATTAGTGAATTAAATAATATTTAATTCACTCCACTCATTACTAGTTGATTAGCTAGTTAAACTAATCTCAACTAGTTCAACTAAGTTAAACCGAACACAACTCCACCAGCTCTCTCATCAACTCCACCAAACTTCTGCCACTGAAGTCCTAACTGAAGTCAACCATGCATGAGCTCACCAAACCCCTAGGAATAGCGTAATTCCTCTGTCAGATGCATGAACCACTTCCATAGCTCGAACTAAAGTGCTCCAAGAGAGTAAATTGAAGTTTAGAGTCCAAATATTATTAAGGGTAAATAATATTTGACTTTTCTATTTTTAGCTAGGCAGTCTAAAAATAGACTTCAACCTAAATGTATAAAATTAGAGGTCCATATATTTTTACCAACATGACCAATACTTCAAGAATAGCATACTGCAACTCCTGGACCATGCTCCCTATGTCTAAAAATAGACATAGTCTAAAAATAGACTTTGCGCCAAAAATAGCCTGCGGGCCCACTTAGTGAAGGCGAATTCATTTCACTAAGCTCCATCATCTTGCTGCATTTTCAACACATAATATGTAATAAGTTTTGTCCCAAGCTTCCAACTCAAACATCATATGCCAAACTCAAGAGAAGAAAAGTCAAATGGAAAGTGCCAAACACCAGTAGCATTATCCTCTAAAGAAGAAAAATCAAGGGAGAAGGGTAATCAAAAAATGTTTTCAAAAAGGTGAAATGAAACATTAGAAAAGCGAGTTTTACAATCTAAATTCAAATTCACTTAAGTATTTATGACTCCTTGACATCATTTCAAATTCATTTGTCTCCTCCAAACACCAAGAAAGCACTCTAGAAGACCAAAATTTCAAGTTTCTGGATGAAATTGGTAAAATAATAACTAAGAAGAGGGCAAAAACATTGAAGGCAAGGCGTAAATGCTTAAGAGAGGGTGCCAATGCTTCTATGAGGGTGAAATTATTCCTTGAGGGCGTTAATTCTTCAAGCACTGCAAAAATGACTAGTAAGCCCTAAAAATGCGTTTAAGTGTCAAACAATCATCTTCAAAACCTCAACAAGCCACTCATCGATCTATATAAAATGAGTAAGAAAATAATTTCATTGAATACCATCTTCCTCAATTCCATGTGTTGAGTGTTGTGAAGTTTAAGATACAATTTGGTTTTTGAAAATTATTTTAAAACCCTAGTACTCCATCGCATTTGTGAAAATTCCCAAATTACACTCTCTTACATCCTTATATCCCACAATTGCAAACACACATTCCAAAAACTATATCTTACAAAATTCCCTTTCCCTAAACCTTTCCCCCAAAACCATAAACCCTAGGTGTTACATTTACCTAGGCACCCAATCCCCAAATCCCCAAATCACCATCCTAAATCTCATCATATTACTACCCCATATCCCCTCCCCCATTTTATACATCCCTAGCAACATCTCCCTCATATTCCATTTCCCATTACCCATTCCTAATAACATATTTCACACCATCCACTACCCTAGGGTTTTTATTAAAAAACCATGGCAAAAGAGGAAGAGAACGCATTATTCAGTGGGGGAGAGGAAATAGAGGTGAGGATGCCTCATAAAGGGGGAAGAGTACTTAGAATTTAAACTACCAGCACTAGGGAACTCTTGGCTTCTCCATTGACTATGACATGGTTCAAACATGTTGGTTGTTATGATTTATGTGAATTGATCCAGGACTACAAATCCTAATCGAGAAGAAAAAAAAGGGTAAGTTGAATTTTATCATTGATGCATCTATGATAGAGTATCATACCATATCAGGTCTCCATGAAGTAATTCTGAAGAAATTTTGAGGAAATTTGAAGAAAAATGGGGAAAATTTGAAAAACTCTTCGAAGGCACATTTTCTAGAAATGTCATGTTTGGTCACCTTTTTGCAGAACATATTCTGGCCAAACAAAAATGAATTTTTGGAAACTGGAGGAGGATTTTGTTCATAAGATATTAAGGTAAAAAAAACCATCTCACTTTTTACACAGGTATTACAGAATGAGAGATCCATTCACATCTTCACAACCTATTTTTCTACCTGTGCAAAATCCTACTTGAGATGCCTTTTTGAAGAGAAGCTTGTGGCAAAAAAATATATATATATTTGAGAAACTGGAGGAAATTTCAGTACACAACATGCCAAATAAAAAAAATCTCGCTCAACTTTTCAAAAAACCTCATGGTTAGTGAGATGTGGGTCCATCGTGGAGGCCAGTGTTTCCAGAAAATTCATAATTTTTACACAGTTTGACTGTCATTTGGGCAACGATCTAGGCACTATGCAAATGTTGGGGGAACCTTTTGAGGGAAATAAGACTACCATTGGATTACTAAAGATACATTAATTCCATAAAACTATGTTTCCATCCTTTATTTTTAGATTTGATAGGGAAAAAGGTCAAAAAATACCCAAAAATCACCTTTCACCCCTGTTTTGATGTAGGCGCTGCACAAATACATGTCTTTGGAGAATGACGTTTTGAGGGGTACATCAGCTTAATTTTCTAAACTGAAGGCATATATAAGAGATATTGTTGAAGGGCTTTCCAATGAGTTATCTTGGGCCCAATTTGGACATCAGGAAGGCACCCAAAATGAGGTTGCAACATGGAGGGCACGAATGACACAGTGAGGGTGCAAATGACCATTTGCTAGTATTTTTTTGGTTTTTCACTGAATTTTTAAATTTACTTCATAAATTAATGTTTATAGCTAAGTAATTGAGGATGGTAAATGTAATTATGCTATGGATAAGTTACATAGGGGTAGATTCATTAGGTAAAAGTTATCCTTATGTCAAATGAATCAGTTTGAATGTATTTAGGGACGAGTCACTTGGAGCTCCCTACACTCTAGGTATCAGTTCATATTATTATGGATCAACTCATCAACTTAGGCATTCGACTCCTGAGTTTGGGAGAGGTTGTTTGAAGCCTATATCATGAAATTTTTGACTCATTTTTAAAGGTTGGAATCAGTTTGGATGTTAGCTTATTGATCAAGGAACTATTGTGTTCAGTTTTGGCCAGTTAATAAAGAAGAGTTTCGCCTATTTTTTTGGATACATGTCGTATGATGTTTACCATTGTTTTTCCTTCAGTTTCAGATGTTATAATTTTGTGTCTTCATGTTAATTACATTTATATTATATGATTTCTCTCAATTTTATAGGAAGAAAACATGCTTTCTCATGGTCTCTTTAGGGAAAGATAACATAATTTGTCCATTTTCCTTTGTTTAGGAAGAATACATATCCCATCCTCTTACTAGCTTCTCATTAGTCTCAAAACCATGTCATTACAATAATATTTCAAGTGGTAAGCCTGATGCCTACCTTGACCCATTGAATCCCTGCAACCCTATCTCATTTTACCTGACCTAGTTTCCTTGAGCTAATATCTTCATCCAGTGCTTCCAAACCCAATCAAATAAAAAACAACCCCTACACTCATATCTAGCCTAAAACCCATAATTTCTCCAACCCTCTTGGCTGTTACCTTTTAGAGAGAGACCTCTCCGACTTGGTAGGGCTAGCTACCAACCCAAAAAAAATTTCTTTGGTTACCTATGTTGGGATTCCTCATTCAGCCTTGGAAATCTGGCAGAGTGATAACATTCGAGCATCGTTGCTAGGGAATGAAAGATCAAATTTTTCCTTGGAAAGAATGATAAATTTTAGATCTAATTGTTGATGGTGAACTACAATTGGACACATAAGAAGGTTGTACATCATTCACTTAATGACTCCAATGTCGAAGAATCCCAAGGTTTAAAATTCTCATGGCGACTCCACTCTTCAAGAACTGATAGCCTGAAGAACTTCTTGGTGGCTTTATTGTTGTAAAAAAGGATTCAATTGCTCGAAGGTATGCTCTCATGAGCCAAGATCACATACTAGATTTTCCGAATAGCATGCCTCAGGTTGATTGGCTGACATATCTTCTGAAGTTCAAAAATGTGAAAGGTAATGATGTTGCTCTTCATTTGGTGAGATTTCACATGCATGTGCATAGGTTAAGGATTGATTTTCCTGAAGACTGCTTGAAGAAGATATTCATGGCTACCCTGGAAGATGAAGCTCAATCTTGGTATGAAAGTTTGCTGCCTGCTTGTATTTAATGTTGAAAGGATTTTAATGCCATATTCTTTGAAAGGTATAAAGAACCTTGTCGATCCTTAATATTAGTTCGGAACTGTTGTAAACATGTTTATAGTTTTATTTAAAATATTGAGAAAGTTTATGGAGATGATGAATTCATGGACGATGAGATCATCGAAAAACAGTATGAAAAATCCATTTCATCAGCATAAAAAATCTTAGAGGATACTTATTGAGATGCTCAGGAAATTTTGCAGCAGGCTGAAGGACTTTGTACAGTTGAAAATGATGGAAGACAAGGTTTTATTTCAGATCTTCTTGCAGCAGAAGATGGTATGCAGGAAAATCAAGTTCCAATTTCACATTGTGGTAAATTCAAGCTGGCTGATCCAGATCTAGATTCAGATTGTGATGATGAAGAGTATGTTGTTCTAGATCCCATGAAGGAGAGATCTATTGTTGAGATCAACTTGAATGAAGAAAACAAAGTTATACCTAAGTGTTCTCATCCCATTAGAACAAAGTGTGCAGGAGGAAGTAATCTAGTCATTTTCTGAAAAACAAGAAGAGATATTTGTTCAAGTAAGTGAAAAATCTTCTTCGGATGATTATGTGGTAAATGATAGGAATGTCGGTTTCGAATTTCAAGAAAATTATGAAATTTTCCCTCTTATGATTGATGAGTGTGATAAGAAACAAGACAATCTGGTTTCCATGTCATATGAAGATGATCAACAATGTATTCAAATTCCAGAGGAACAACTCATTGAGGACTACCATTCATATTTTTATTCTCATGCTTCATGTTTTGAATTTTTATTTCAAGAAGAAATTTTATCACCTACTTGTTCAGATGTTTTTGACTACTAGGAAAACACTCTTGCCAAGGTACATGATGAAGAGAGATCATAATCAAAAGGAAAAGGTACCTTGATTCTTCTAGATCAACAAGAGGTAATTTTCATGCTTTTCAAGATCCAGTGGAAACTTTATGGCAGTCATCAGTGAAGGTAATTATTGGAGTATTTAGTGATGATGGATATTGTTGTAAGCTATGTTTTTTTGGTTGCCAAATTGTAAATATTTATTGTTGTCAAGAGAATCTGATTGGGAGAATCAATCAAGGAGACATTTTCTTGATTAGTTACATTAGCATTTTGATATTGCCTAATTGTACATATGCTTTTGAACAGAAAAGTGGTTTTCATCAGGATTTGAAGCCCTCAAGTCCCGGTGATATGTTTCCATCAATAAGTTTAATATTTTTTTTATTTTTAGTCAGTTTCAAAGTCAATTTGTGTCATTGAGTTGTCAATATTTAGTCATCCATTTCAGTTTGAGTTTTTTTTTACAATATTGGCCAAATGGTTAGACACTTGTTCTACGGTGTTCTTGACACCTCCAAGGAGTTGCCATTACCAATAAAGCTGATGTTAGTGTCAGAATTTACATTCTATCTTTAGTGATCAAAATATCTCTTTTTATATTCATTTTAGGGGCCTCACTCAGAAAGTTTTTATCATTACATTAGGTCATGCAAAAAACTAACTCACTGATGGAATCCCTAGTAAAAAAACCTCACTCTCCCTCAAAATTTCACATTCACTGACCCACCTTCATGTATTGCTGAGCATAAAACAATTTTAAAAGCTGATTTCACTATGTGATTATGTCATTCAAATTCAACCATGAAGTCAGGTCGTCCAAGGTCCCATTAGGTGAATTAGGTTTCATTTTTCAAGGTTCATAAATATTCCATTTCATCTCAATAAGGTCAGCAAAGGTGTGAGAGTAACTCAATTAATACTTTATCAATCACCTGCATAGCATGTAAATATCATTTTTAAAGTTGTAATTTTGGCTTTAGAGTATGATTTTCATACCAAGATGTAATTTTATTCAAAACAGAGATGTAATTTATTTTTTAATTTTTATTTAATTTTATGCTCATAATATGTAATAAGTTTTGTCCTAAGCTGCCAGCTCAAACTTCATATGCTGAAATGAAGAGAGGAAAATTCAAATGAAAAGTGCCAAACTCCAACAACATCGTCCTGTAAAGAAGAACAATCAAAGGAAAAGGGTGATAAGCAAATGTTTTCAAAAATGTGAAATGAAACATTAGAAAAATGGGTTTTCCAATCTAAATTAAAATTCACTTAAAGTATTTATGAATCCTTGAAATCATTGCATATTAATTTTTCTTGTCCAAACACCATGCAAGCACTCTAAAAGACCAAAATTCCACGTTTCAGGGTGCAATTGGTTAAAAAAAGGTTGAGCAGAGGGTGCAAACACTGAAGGCAGGGCGCAAATTCTTAAGAGAGGGCACAAATGCTTCTGTGAGGGCGCAAATGCTTCAGGCGCTGTGCAAATGACCAAGAATCCATAGAAATGCCTTTTAGTGTCAAAAATTCATCTTCAAATATTCATCAAGCCACTCATTGACCTCTAGAAAATGAGTAAGAAACTAATTTAATTGAATACCATCTTCATCAATTCCATGTGTTGAGTGTTGTGAAGTTTAGGATACAATTTGGTGTTTAAAAATTATTTTAAAACCATAGTATTTCATTTCATATGTGAAAATTCCTAAATTACAATATTTTACACCCTTATAACCCTCCCACATTTGCAAATACATATTCCCAAAACCCCTATCTTACAAAATTCCCTTTCCATAAACCTTTCTCCCAAAACCCTAAGCACTAGGTGTTACATTTACCTAGGCACCCAATCCATAAATCCCAAAATCCCCATCCTAAACCTCATCATATTACTAATCCCTATCCCATCCCCCATTTTATACATCCCTAGAAACATCTCCCTCATTTTCTCTTTCCCATTCCCCATTCCTAAAAACATATTTCACACCATTCACTTCCCTAGGGTTTTGATAAAAATACCATGGAACAAGAGGAAGAAAACACATCATTCAGTGAGGGAGAGGAAACAGAGGTGAGGAGGCCTCATAAATGGGGTGGAGTACTTATACTTGAACCTACCAACACTAGGGAACTTTTGGCTTCTCCATTGACAGTGACATACTTTAAACATGTTGGCTGTTATGATTTCTGTGAATTGATCCAGAACTACAAACCCTAATCAGGAAGAAAGAGAAGGGTAAGTTGGAATTTCTCATTGATGAATCCATGATATCATATCATACCATATCAGGTATCCATGAAGTAAGTCTGAAGCAAATTTGAGGAAATTTGAAGAAAATTTGGGAAAATTTGAAAAACTCTTCGAAGGCACATTTTCTAGAAATGTCATGTTTCGTCACCCTTTTGCAGAACATATTTTGGAAAAAAAAAGTTGAATTTTTCAAAACTGGAGGAGGCTTTTGTTCCTAATATATTCAAGTACCAAACCCTATCTCACTTTATACACAGGTATTACAAAATGAGATATCCATTCACATCTTTACGACCTATTTTTCTTCCTCTACAAAATCATGTTTGGGACACCTTTTTGCAGAGAAGATTTCAGAAACGAGAGGAGGTGTTTGTTCAAAAAATTCCAGATACTAAAAACCTCACTCATTTTTACAAAAATCCTCATCGCTAGTGAGATATGGCTCCATCGTAGAGGAAAATGTTTCCAGAATATTCAAAATTTTTACACAGTTTGACTGTCATTTGCGCAATGTCCTAGGCGCTACGCAAATGTTTGTGACACTTTTTGAAAGAAATAATACTATAATTGGATTCCTAAACACAAATTTATTCCATAAAACCATGTTTCTAGCCTTGATTTTCAGATTTGATGGGTGAAAATGTCAAAAAACCACCCAATAATCACCTTTCTGACCCTATTTTTACATAGGCATTGCACAAATACCAGTCTTTGGAGAATGAATTTTCGATGGGTCAAATCAGCTTCATTTTAGAAACTGAAGGCATATCTTGGAACTATACTTGAAGGGATTTCCAATGAGCTATCTTGGGCCCAATTTGGACACTGGGAAGGCACCCAAAGTGAGGCTGCAACATGGAGGGCGAAAATGAGACAATGAGGGCACAAATGACCATTTGCTGATATTTTTTTGGTTTTTCACTAAAATTTTGACTTTACCTCATAAATTCATGTTTCTACCTATGTAATTGAGGATGTTAAATGTAATTATGCTATGGATAAGTTACCTAGGGGTAGATTCATCAGGTAAAACTTATCCTTAAATCAAATGAATCAGTTTGAATGTATTTAGGGAGGACTCAGTTGAAGCTCCCTACACTATAGGTATTAGTTCAGATTATTGTGGATCAACTCCTCAACTTAGGGATTCGACCCCTAAGTTTGGGAGAGGTTATTTTAAGGCCCATATCATGTCATTTTTTACTCATTTTAAAATGTTGGAACGAGTTTGGATGCTAGCTTATTGATCAGGGAACTATTGCATTCGGTTTTGGCCAGTCAATAAAGAAGAGTTGTAGCTATTTTTTGGGATACATGTGGTATGATGTTTATCATTTTTTTTCCTTCAGTTTAATGTGTTTGAATTTTTTTCTTAATTTTCATTTCATTTATGTTTTATGATTTCTTTCAATTTGATAGGCAGAACACATGCTTTCTCATGCTCTTTTTAGGGAAAGATATCATAATTTGCCCATTTTCCTATGTTTAAGAAGAATACATCTCCCATTCTCTTCCTAGCTTGACATCATTCTCAAAAACATATCATTACAATCATCTTTAAAGCGGTAATCCTTATGCCTACCTTGACCCATTGAATCCCTGCAACCCTATCTCATTTTTCGTGACCTAGCTCCCTTGACCTAATATCTTCATCTAGTGCTTCCAAACCCAATCAAATAAAAAAAAAAACCAGCACTCATATTTAGCCTAAAAACCCTAATTTCACCAACCCTCTTGGTTGTTACCTTATGGAGAGAGCCCTCCCTGACTTGGCAGGGCTAGCTAAGAAGACAAATTTTTGTTCTGTGTTTACCTCTTTTGAGATACCTTCTTAGGCCTTGGGAATTTGGCGAAGTGATAACACTACTCAACTGATCAACTTGGAGGAAATTTTTTTCTTTATGAGCAGCTCTATTATTAGCATGAATATGTTTCAAATAGTTACTTGAAATTGTGGGTTGGCACTATCTCTAAACAAGTCAGCTTGTTTCATATTTGTAGACACATGTATGAATACTAGGTTGAATTGCTGTAATGATTAGGGATCCAAGATGTGAATAAAGATGAAACTTCATCTTCAAAACAAAATCAATGTGACTGATTTAGAATAGGTCAAGAATAAAAAATAAGTCTTGAGCTACTTCTAATCGAAAAATATGATGACTTGAGGGATTATTTATCCTTCGTTTTCTTAGGATTTCATTCATAATAGTACATTGAGAAACTTGTGTTCGAAATGTAAATCTAAAAGCTATTACACTGATAGTTGAGACTTAAATGATGTGCATTAATAAGTAGGTTAACACCAATTATTTCAAGACTGTTCTTTGAGATGTAGCAAGACAAAACATGTGTTAAATCACTGATATTGAGACATCATTCGTCTTTTGTTCTAGAATTGCAACATGAGAATGTAGGTTGCATGATATTGCACAAATTAATAAGAAATTGAGGGCTAATTACAAGCTAAAACATAATAAGATTTAAATCTGATTTCTATTCCAGAGTAGCCTCAAAGTATAAATATATTTTTGTACAGTGATGATGCCCTACAGTAGGAAGAAGATAATTATTTCAAAAACTTTGATGATGTAAGATCATTCAGGATAGGTCATAACAGACCTTACTTCTCATACTTGAATTAGGCCACAAAATTTTTCTTGAAGGATTAGTTGCAAAAGAGAGAAACTTGTATTCAAAAATGTGAAATAGGTTTGTCCCTTCACATTCTTCTATCCTCAACAACAGGTGAATGAATAAGTCAAAAAATCCATAGAATTAATGAACCTCAGCAAAACATGGTGCCTCTAAGGAGCCATTTTCTGTCTATTGTTTGAATCCACAGCAACCTCTTATATAATCATTCAAAAATAGGTGAATGAATAAGTCAAATAACCCATGGAGTTAATTAAGCAGTGTTTGAACATTCTTGGTTTGAAAATTAGGGTGCAAAACACTAATTCCCACATAATATAGATTAAAGTGCATCATTTGATGAAAATATGTATATAACAATTCCATGTCATAGGATTTGTATGCATTGACCACCATCAACAAGAGAATGCATGTCCATAAATAAGTTAAAGCCAATATCTTTATAACTCATCAGGTATTTAATTCCAAGAGACCACTTCTAACAAAAAGAATGAATGTAGTAGAATAGATTTCTAAAAAATCTCAGCATCATTTTAAATAATTTATTTTAAATCCATCTGTTAATTGCACCTGTCAGATTGGATGTGCTTGCCAGTGTCTTATTGGAATGAGCCATAATTTGTTCCATAATACATTTCAATGCATATTGGTGATATTTAAAATGACCAACAGTTGCGAATCCTACTCATGTAATCGATAACACATCTACCTTGCTGTCAATACTATGTATGGTCCTCTCAACACTGATTATCAGTCTTTCTGACTCCTGGCATTCCAGCCAGTGTCTTATTGGAATGAGCCATAATTTTATCCATAATACATTTCAATGCATATTGTGTTAAAGAATTAATCATTCGGTTAGTTTAGAAGTAGTTCTAGATTAGTTAACAATCAGTTTCCAGATTCAGTTTATGCATAACTGTTTCTGAGTTGTATAAATATACATTTCTCCTTTCAATAAAGATGTATGCAGTTCTGTTGTGCTCTGCCATTCTCTGTTGTCTCCTTTGTTAATTTGACATGGTATCAGAGCTAAGAGTCAATCTTGTCGATATTTTTTGTGAATTTGTTTTCTGTTTGATCGTTGGAGTAGCAGAGACAGGGATCAGGGCACAAGACTTTCTAGAGAGTTGGGGTTCTACGCATTCGAACTTGCTGGAGTGGCTTAATGCTGGGCATTCGAAGGAGCGGAGAAGAAAGAGCTGCCTATTTGTTGTAGAATCAAGGACTTATGGTTGTTTGCAGATTTCCAGTGACAGTGACTGCAATTAACTACGTCAAGTGAAGAGGTGTTTGACCGGTTGAAGAAAACCGTTGAAAGGTAAAGGGCCGCCGGTTTCTTTTACTATTGCTGCTGGTCCTCTGTTCCATATTTTATTTTTGGTCTTGGTGAAGTGCTTTCTGGGCTTGACAGTGGTATGAGAGTTGGATCGAACTCCATTTGACCTGGCAGCGTGGTGTGATCAGTGTGTGTGGTGTGCTCCGGTATTGCGAAACCCACAGTGTGACTGCGTTGCTTTTAAGCATTGTGGAAAGGTTGAATATCAGTCGTGAAGTTGACTTGGTGGTGCTGTGCGATGCTCTTGGCATGCAAAGGGGGACAAATGCGGGAAACACCGTGGTATGCATGATGCAGAGGAATCTGTGAGCTGGACCTTAATTGATGCATTATTATAAAAGTGGTACCCTTATCCTTGGTGTGTGTGTTATTTGGTTATTGTGATAGTGGAGACGATTTCAAATGCGGCATTTGGAGGTGGGTCTTATTTTCCCAGTTTGAATACCGGCGTTTGGAGAGCGTGATTAGGCACAGTTATTTGTGGAAAGAAAAAAAACTTATGAGTTTTGGGAAGAATCTGCATTGTAGAGGTAACTGCCTGCATTTAGAGACATGATCAAACCAACCGGTGAAGGTGAAATCATGGGTGGTCAATACACAATTGGAGCGAGTATAGACGTGAAGCCGACGGTTTTAAGGATAGCTTTTGGAGACGAGGAAGCCAGTGTGGAGGTGAAATCACCGATTGCTAAATGTGTAAGTTAAAACAAAGTTTGTGAAAAAGGTTTATTCAAAAGAGCGCTGAAGGGGGCTGCAATTTTTAAAAGATATTTTTAAGGTTCTAAAGAATATATTTTTAAGTTTTTAAAGGATATGAGATTTAGGAGGAATTAATTGAATTTGAATACGGTTGAGAAACGGAATCATGTTTTTGTGGTTCATTTAAATTCTGCAGAGTGAAAAAGTGAGTGAGAAAGTGACAGTGTTAAAAGCTTGTCAAAGTATTGTTTTAGTACAGAAATTTTGGAAGTTTGAAAGTATTGTCTTACTACATAAATTTTGGAAGTTTTTGGAAGCAGTATTTGATGCATATGTAGACTCGTTTGTTTGTGGAAGTCGTTGAATTTTTTGGAAGCAGGGTATTTGATGCATATGTAGGCTTGTTTGTTTGTGGAAGTCAAGAAACGAGGTCATGGGAAAAGCCAAGAGGCTAAAGCAAAAACAGAAGATGTTCCAGACCTTTTTAGATCTAGAAATAAATAGGCAAAAAGATGTTTATGCATTAAAATGCATAAAAAAATCAGTGGATGAAAGTATACTTCCATTGATTTCAGATGCCAAGATAGCCAAAGAGGCTTTGGATACCCTTGAGAGATGTTTTGGTGAAGTTGAAGATGAAGGTGGATCTGTAGCAGCAGATCCAAAACAAGATGAAGAGTTTGTTGAATCCCACTGTGCTCAGTCACGGGTGGATGAAGAATGTGAAGAAAGTGCAGAAGCAGCAGAGAGAGAGCACGAAGATGTTTGTGAACCCCACTGTACACAGTTACAAGTGGACGAAGATTTGTTGATACCAGCAACATGGATTGCTGATGAAGATTTGGTGATTCCAGCAACAGAGCTTGCTGATGAAGGTTTGATGAAACCAGCAACACAGTTTGCTGATGATGACTTGTTGATTCCAGCAACACAGCTTGTTGATGATGAGATGGTGAATCCAGCAATGCAACTTGCTGATGAAAATTTGATGGTTGATGTTAACTTTGATAATGAATTTTTGACTAATGATGACTGGTTGCAGATGATGCAACAAAAATATGATATTGACATGATGTTATTTGGTGAGATTTCCTCACTGCAGTTAGTGGAAGATAATTTGTTCCCAACATTACGGGTTAGTGGAAAAGAGACAGAGACAGAAGCAAAGAAAGAAGTCTGCACAGTAAAAGCAGAAACAAAGAAAGATGCAGAGGTAGAGAAAGAATCGCAACAGGAGAAAGCTCTCATTGCAGAGCAGAAAGACCAGAACCAATGTCATTCTGAAAATATTTTGGATTCTGATATTGATTTCCAATGTGCAAGTACACAAAATGATTATGAAGAAGAGTTAAAGTTTATTGAAACATGGCTTGCAACACCATGTCTGGATGAGATCTACACAAAAGATGTAGAAATGAATGTTGAAGATGACATGCATGATGAACATGTCAATGAAATTTTCACGCATTGGAGTTTTGAAGAAATAAAACATTATTCTAATATTATGTTGCAGCAGATTGATCATGAAAATCATAATATAGAAGACAGTATGTGGCAGCAGCCCACATTTCTTGAAGATGTCCAGGACATGCTTAGACAACCTGGAATTGTAAAATACCTGCACCAGCAAATGAAAAGTCTGAAGTTTGAACAATACAATAAGACGAATATGAGGAAACAATTTAGAGGCTACATAATTTGGAAGAAAAGAAGAAGAAATCAAATCTAGTTGAAAGTCAAGAGACTTCTCTCTAACTTTGGAAATATAGAATGAATTTCAATGTCAAAAGTTAGGAATAAAATAATGTAACCCTCAAGATTAAGAGGGGGTGTTAAAGAATTAATCATTCGGTTAGTTTAGAAGTAGTTCTAGATTAGTTAACAATCAGTTTCCAGATTCAGTTTATGCATAATTGTTTCTGAGTTGTATAAATATACATTTCTCCTTTCAATAAAGATGTATGTAGTTCCATTGTGCTCTGCCATTCTCTGTTGTCTCCTTTGTTAATTTTACATATTGGTGATATTTAAAATGACCAACAGTTACGAATCCTACTCATGTAATCGATAACACATCTACCTTGCTGTCAATAATATGTATGGTCCTCTCAACACTGATTATCAGTCTTTTTGACTCCTGGCATTCCAACTCTAGTCAAATATTCATTTTCATAATTGCACACAGTCATTATTCTTCCTTTTCTTTGCGATAGCTTCCTTGACATTATTCATATCTTACCATATGGAGTTCATTTGGGTTCTCAAATTTCTTTTGGATTTCGTTTCTCTATTTGAGATGCTTTCCTACTCCGCAAGTTTTCTTAATCTATTAGGGATCTCTCCTCCCCTCTTTGAATATTTTCAGATCAACATGATTAATAACTGTGTTTAATGAATAGTTGTGATGCCCTTTTCAATGGCACACACCGGTAACCTTTTTTTCAGTAATTTATTCTTCTTTGTATTGACTACCCGGAAATTGCATCTCAATGACTGTACATAATCGATTTGGCAATGTAGTGGATATGAATGCTTGCTAATTTCCCCACTACGAGATATATGATTTTTAGTTTCCGTGTCTTGAATATATATGGAGAATTGTATCTTCATATGATTCCATTTCTTCTTTTTGTAATTTTTTTAATGAATTGACTCTCCATTTAAACTTCTAGATGTAGGAATTTGTTCTTCTTCAACTATGATGTTGATGCTTTAAAGAGTTTCATTCATAATATAACTTTAACTCTTTTTGTAGTTTAATCATATAATATAGATATCACCCAATTCTATGTCGACATAATATTGAAGCTGAAGGATTTAGGTAAATCCTAGTGATGCAATAACATATAGGCCATTATTTTATTCATATGATGTCCTTCTATTTCAGAAGCATTTCCATGATATTATTCAGTAGTATATTTAGCAATTATAATAAAATCCATGCATGAGCTCACCCTTTGCAACAATTTTAACCTAATCATTTGATGAGTTAGATTTGTTCATATTACAAATAATCTGGTTCAGATCTCGATATCATGATTCTTCAAGATGAAGAAATTTTGAAAACACGTCACAAAAATGAATGTAATATGCTCCTCTTGGCTTGATGGCAGCATACATGGTTGAAGCTTTCTCGGATTTTGAATGTAGCATTGCAACTTAATTACTTGATGTCCTTTGGATTTAAGAGCCAGTTTACTTCCATAGTGGTCTCTTTACTTCTGGTTGCATATATATATATATATTTGAATAGAATTTAATTTTAAATGGAAGTAAGTTTCTTTTTCTTTCATGTAAATATGTTATAATAGATCTCAAGTTTTCATAGATCAATTGTAATTTATTACACGAATGTAGATCAATGCATTCCATATAAACAATCCGAGAATGAAGGAATTTTGAGAAAATTCTATTGATGTTTAGATGCTTTATCTATTTATTTATTTACATGCTTATATACATGATATATATACATGTGTACATCTTTATATAAAAAATTGCATTAAATACTAGTGCAGCTGATTGATGTTTCTTGTGTTGATGAAGAAAATGACTTCATATCATACTTATATGATGCATTTATTCTTGCTGGTTCTTAGCTTCTTGAAATTCTTGGCAAATTCATACGCTATTTGTTTCTCTTATTTTATTCTTTCTACTCCTGTACTTTCCCCCTTAGTTGTTGCATTCAATTCCAAGTTTTAGATTATCCTTTTGAAGTTATATTAGTAAGTAGAGTTTGTAGACACTATCCCTAGCTTGCTTCTATAGATACTCGAATGATTCTCAAGCAAGAGGCTTTCTGAATATGTCTATTATCTATTATTTTTGGGGTATGTACTCCATCTTCATTGTCTTATCAACCATTTTTTCTCTGAGGAAGTCTTATTTTATAGGGATGTCCTTAGTCTTTTAATTATGCAAAAAAATATTTGACATGCTTATTGCACTTGAATTGTCTAATTTGATAGAAATTGGCTCACTAAAGTTTACCTTCATGTCCTTAAGTGCTTTTTTCATCCACAACACCTATTTGAAACAAGATGTAGCTACTATGTATTTAGCTTCCACAGTAGAAAGAGAAACTGATGTTTGTTTCTTACCTATCCATTACACCAAAAAATATCCTGGATAAAACACGCCACCACTTGTAATTTTTCTATCATCCACACAACTAGCCCAATCCGCATCTGTGTATGTTGTCAGTGTAAAGTACTTACCTCTGAGATACCATAGTCCATAGTCTATAGTTACTTTCAAGTACCTGAATATCCTCTTTGTTGCTAACAAGTGACTTGTTTGGGTGTTGATTTATATCTTGCTACTAATCTAATTCCCAACATTTAATCTAGCCTAAAAATTTCTAGGTATAGGAGACTTCTTATCATAGACCTGCATAGTTTTTTATCTACATATGGTGACTCATCATTTGCACATAGCTTGCATCCAGTAGTCATGGGGGTTGAGAATTTTTTACATTCTTCCATTTGGATCCTTTTTAGTACATCTCTTAAATATTTCACTTGAGAAATGAATATAACTTTGACCTTATGTAGGATTTAAAGTCCTAAGTATAAGGTATGCTCTCCAATCATTGATACCTCAAACTCATACTTCATCTCTTCAACAAATCCTTTTACCAGACCATCTTTATTGCCACCAAACATGATATCGTCTACATATACAATCACAATTAATAATTTATCTCCATTATCCTTTATGTATAGATTACTATCAACGCTTCCTCTCTTGAAACCATGTCTCTGAAGGTACTTATCAAACCTATAATACCATGCTCATGGTTCTTGTTTAAGACCATATAGTATTTTATTTAACCTGCAAACATAGTTAGGCTTATTTTATAATGAAAAACCTTCACGTTGTTCGATATCAACTTCATCAATGTCACCATTTAGAAAGACAAACTTCATGCCCATTTGGTACACCTTGAAATCATTGTTGCACACAAAGGAGAAAAACATCCTGATTGCCTCCATTCTCTCGACTGGTGGAAAGGTCTCTTCATAATCAAGACCTTCTACTTGTGATTACCCATTACACACTAGTCCATATTTGTTTCTAACCACTTGACCCTATTCATTCATCTTATTTTTTAATACTCATTCTCTGCCAATGAATTTTTTTTCAATAGGCCTTGGTGCTAGTTCCCAAGTCCTAGTTTTCTCAAATTTGTCTAAATCTTCGTTCATAGCATCTATCCCATTATTGTACTTACTTTCCTCAAAGAATTTATTTGGCTCTATTTGTGACAACATAGCTAAATGAAATTCCTCAGATTTTTCTGCTAGTTGTCTCCTTGTTTCAACTCCTTCACTTTTATCTCCAATAATTTGATTTTTAGGATGATTCTTTCGAGTGTGTCTTGAGGGTCATTTTGAATGCATTTCTGTATGTTCTTATGTATCATATTTCCCTTCACTTTCTTCATTTTTATAATGGTGATGATCTGGAGGATTAATAAAGCCGGTGCTTTTGTTCTTATCCGGTATTTCTTCATCAAACCTTACATCAATACATTCCACAATATGATGGAACCTCTTATTATAGAGCCTATATCCCTTACTTTTTTATGAATATCCCAAAATATTTCCTTCATCAAATCACGCATCATACTTTCCTAGCTTTTCATCATTATTTTTGATATAGAATTTACTACCGGAAATTTTTCCTGATTGATGCTAGTTTCCCGTGCCACAATTCGTATGGTGTATTATCACAATTTTGTTTGAGATGTGCCTTATTAAGGATATGTACTGTTGTATGCACCACTTCTTCCCAATGGTTTGAGATATGTTTCTTTATTGCATCATATATTTGGCTATTTTCTGAACAACCATATTTTATCTCTCTGCAATTGTATTATGTTATGGTGTGTCTGCTACAATATACTATTGTTTTTTCCTAGATTCATTACGTAGGTATGAAAAATCATCTCATGTAAATTCACCTCCTCTGTCTGATCTTATGCACTTTATCTTACACCCTATTTGGTTTTCTTCCATTGCCTTGAATATTTTAAACTTTTCTAATGCTTTTGATTTATTTCTGAGAAATTACACCCATGTCAATCTCGAATAGTCAAAAATTATTAACATGAAATATTTTTCTCCTCCTGGTTCATCTATTTTGGAAGGCTCGCATAGATCCATGTGAACTATTTGTAAAGTATTACTATTTGATATCTTATCTTTGAGTTTGAATGGTGTTTGAGTTTTTTTACACATTTGACAAGATCTACGTATAGTATTCTAAGGCTTCTTTATTGTTGGTAGATCTCTAACTACTTTCTTCTTACTTAGTTTGAAAATGTGATCAAAGTTGAGATGCCCCAATATCGTATTCAATAGGTAGGATTCATCAAGTTTTTTGATGTAGCATTCTTCATTCTATTCTTTCAAGATATATACATTACTCTTTGTTCAGACTCCTTTTACTCGAGTCTTCCCTATAGAAATTGACCTGACTTCACAATCTTGAGCTCTAAAGAGAACCTAAAAACCTTTGTCACACATCTGACTTACACTCAAAAAATTACGTTTTATACCATCTACAAACAATACATATAGAGCCTTTCCTCTTCTATTACTCAAACTAACTTTACCTTTTCCTCTAATTTTCCCTATTTTATCATTGTCGAATGTGACATTTCTAGATTTATTTTCATCCAAAAATAAAAAATTCCTTATGTCTCAAGTCGTATGCCTTGATCAGCTACTCTACACATACCATTTATTTTTTTGATAGTAATAATATAGAACTAGATCACACTTATCAACTTTCTCTTCTTCATTCTCCATTCTCCATTGCATGCAACAATCGGTTCTATGATTATTCTGAGATGAATGTTTATTGTCCTTAAGCTAACATTCATGCTACTTGTGACAATAGAAACATTTTATAATATCATGGAGAGGATCATATGAAATTTTATGTAGATTCATATTTTTTTATGTATGTGAATCCATTATTATCATTCTTTTTGAATTTCCAAAATCAAATCGTCTGACATAAGCTTTGTAGTTTATGGATCTATGTCCAATTTTTTTATGGCAGTAGGAGTGCCCATAGAAGAAATATTTGTACCTAGTAGCGGATGTCGTTTCAGGATATAACGATCTAGACATTTGAAAATCATTTCCTCTAAAGAAGAATGGTATATGCTTGTTTTTTTTTATTGGTCACTCCTTTTATCTCCTGGGTTTTTTTGGTAGTGTTTGTTTGCAATTGTTCATTTTATGTTGAAGTGTTGTCCATATTTTCGTTCTCAGAATGATGAAAGTGATCATTTTCTCTAATGATAGCTTTTACAAAAGCGATTTTCCTTTTAGCCTCTGCCTTAGGCTCACTAGATTCTCCTTCATAGCCTTACTCACTATTTATAAGTAGAGACATTTCAGAATTTAAAATCTCATTTGCTTGTTTAGAACCTTTTATCTATTGAATGTTCATGGTTAATTAATTTTGAGCCTTTTCTATTTTATTCTTTAGACTTACCACCTCTTCTTCCAATCTTTCACACTCCTATTTTTTCTCTTTTATTTTTTATTATCGTTACTTCTGTTAGAATTTATATTTTTATCTTTTATTTCAATGAAATAGAAAGGCTAGCAATCGTTATGTTTCCAAACCATCACTGCAACAAGTCATCTCCATGAACATAAGCATGAAAACCTAGATTAAGGCCAAGTATTCCAACTCATCAAGTGTGCCAACTCAACAACATTGATCACCTGAGTAATCATCTCCAACACATATAACAACAATATTCACATATAGTAGCACCAAAGAACCATGATAACATATCCTGCAACATCAATACCAACACAAGCTAGCTGCCATAATGAGACAAACGCTAACATCAGCTCGTAGTAACCATGAATACCATAATGCCAACAATCTCCCCCTTTGGCATTGATGGAAACCACGCATAATCTCCATACCAATGCATTCTAACACTCCCTCTTTAACATCAATGAAAAATGGTCAACTCCATCTGATAAGGTAGCAAGAGAAGGTACTAAAGAATTGGATAAAATGATCTCTACATGGTTAAATAGTCATTCTTGTGCACCACTATTCATGCCTTCATATGAACATCATGTAGCATATGGACCAAAAAACATCAAAGAAATATGTCACACCAAAAACCTATGGCAACAATAAAAACATACATAAGAAACCATAAGCAACGCCAACAAACAAAAATACACAACAATATCCAATAATAGCCACATGAGGAAAACACCTAGCATCAATAGGTAGTGTCACATAATATGAAGCCCCCACCCATATCTCCATAGCAGAAAGACATGTCAATAACAATAAACCATCTCTAAATTCATCATCAATCTCTCTGCTCATAACCAGAGTCCAAGAACCCCACAGTCACAACATACCATGAGGCACATGAATATACCTATAAGTGGATCATAATTCCAACAATGGATGGATGAAGTAACAAGAGAAAATAGATTCTCCCCCTAAACACATGCCATCTCCAACCTATAGTAAATCGCTTCCACTTCAACATTTTCTTCATTGGTAAAGGTAATAAGCAGAAGGTGGACCAAGACTCCACATGACCATGACTGATGACATACACATTAATACATACATCCTTGTATCAGTGACATAAGAGACCTCATACATGACTATAGCATGACCTCATGACCCATCTCTAGATACCCTAAAGATAAGTACAATACAAGTACATGAATCCATGAACATTTTAAATGAATATATCAATGAAATACAAATCTACTATTGATCCAAAATATTTTTCTTGAGATGTATTAAATAATTACATGTAAAAATTTCAACTTAAACAAGAAACTTTAAAGGCATAAACATAAAAACTAAGAAGAAATTAGAATTATGCAAGAAGACACAGAATTGATATCAGATTTCATATAGTAGGGACTACATCCCAGGGCCCTGATCAATTAGTGGGGAGGCCCTCTTTCATTAAGTGGAAGTAAAAATGAAATTACAAGAATTAATTGCAAAATTACACCCTTATACCTCCATAGCTGAAAGTGCTCAAAAATTGGAGACCTCTGATGAAGAAATGGAAAACACTGTTGGATTAGTGGTGGCGAGAGGTGCAAAATCCATACAAAATTTTCCTGATTCTGACAAAGTGAAAATATGGACCCTCTAGAAAATGGGTTATATCTTGGTTCCACCCCTCTCCTACACACGGCTCATTGTTCCACCCTGTCTCGTACATAGTACCCGCTCATGGCCTGCCTGGGTGCACTTCTGAAATGACTAGTTTATATTTTAAAATTCAGGCAAACTTTACCAAGTTTTTCATTGGATGAGTTGGTTAGGATCGATAATGTGAGGGAGGGGGTCAGGTGGTCAAACCCTGCCCCCTCCGTATTAAGTCAAAATTTTGTTTTACAAACCGCGCCATTCTTTTTAAAACCTGTCGTTATATATATTAATGCAAGTGTGGGGGGTTGGGCCCACATTTGGCGGCCTAGCCCGCCACTTCCACCGGCACCGTATAGTCATGGAGTAATGTGAGATGGGTTGGTGTGGGCGCTAGGGAGGCGAGCTCGCAATGCCGGTCGGGAAGATTCAAGCCCCACCACCCACGATTATGTATATATATCTGTGTGTGTGTGCGTGTGAGAATGGTTGTTATAACCGTTGTTCCATGTTTTAAAATGTGGGACCATTGGGGCATCGGCCAGGGTCACGACCGCTAGCCCAGTAATATAGTTTGTCATATTAGTTCATCTGATGGGGGTGGCGGGGGTCATGGCCTGCCACCTAAATTTAATATATATATTTTTTATCTTTTAATAACCAAACACATTTTTTAGACACCTAAAAATAGGCCGTAGGAGTCATTCTAAGGATGCCACAAATTCACCTAGAATCTAGCCGGAGCTAGCCGGAAAGGTTGCAATTGTGCCTTCCTTAAGCCTGCCAAGTCACCAAGTCAACCCTCAAACTTTGACTACTCCTAACTCCTTCATATGGACTCGGAATTGAGTGTCATCTGCACTCGTAGAATTAGAAAGATGATATCTTCGACTTGAAACTACGCTTGCCATATTTCCGACACCTTTATTTTTTATCCTTTTTACTTAAGTCACTTGTACTTGGACTTGTTTGATCCACCTGGATCATTCCTCCCCACTGAAGAGCTTTTGGACCCCCAAAACCATCAACACACTCAAAACCACACTCTCAATATCCTGCACGCAAAACTGGTACATCATTTGCAATCATGCACACCACACATGACTTAACAACCACTCCTTGCTAAGAGTTTATAGCACACACTCATTGGCCAAGGATTACATAAAAAAATCAATACCTCAACTACACATAAGGAAACTCCAAAACATCATCGTTGCCTTTTGAAGTGATGGGAAACAAACCATCATGCTTACATTTACTTGCAACGTATGATTTACAATGATGGCCATAACAAGCTACTACCTATAAAAAAAACAACTTAATAAAGAAAGCAACCATGAATGTGGTGGATTCATTTGTTGAACATGTTCACCTTTTAGCTCGTCTATCAATGCTTTTGGAGAATGGATCATCAGACACATTGCTTGTTTGTTTCCCACTCCGTTGCACCGACTACAATGATTCTTTTTCCTCAAAAATTTATGGGTCGCATTGGGGCACTTTCCCCTGGTGTTCCTCCAATAAGTGTTCATGCAACCTTCATAATCATTGGATTGTGAGGAAGGGATTTCATCATTTTTCATTGACCGGTCACTAGTTGTACTGGTGCTCTCTCCCATTTCGTTTCTGGTGTACCCAAGTCTTGCACGATGCGAAAATTCCTTGAATTCGATGGGGTTTATGATTCCTTGGACATTGATGCCAAGGCCTTTTCCCTAATACCCCATATTCTTCAGTATTTTGGATCTCATCCCTGTGGTATGTTTTTCAAAAGAAGCAAATTCATCATCGTAAAAAGTACATGAAATTGAAGGGTTTCTTTTTACCTCAGCTTGGTTATGTCGCAACTTCTCCAAGGCCTCATCCTTAGTTTGTAACTGGTGTAGTAACCTTTATTTTTATTCCTTTTCATCATGTAGGAGCCTTCTTAGCTTAGTATTATTTGATTCTATGCTTTGGTTAATTTCTTTAAGTTCTTGGAACTCTGTTGGAGTAAGTGTCGTTTTCATATTTGGTACAATATCTCTTGATATTTTTTTTCATCATCTGAATCGAAACCCAAGTCTATGGGTCCTTCTTCTATGATCCCAAAGGCCGCAAGCTTCATTTCATTTCGAGAATCAGACTCTAGGTCAATTGGTCTACCTCATGCAAATCTTGTAGCTGTGAGCTTTTAATCTTCCTCGGATTCAGAATCTTGGTTTTTTTGTATGGTGGTTGTGGTCTTCTGCTTCCGCTTTTTTTCATTCCTCTTAGGTCTCAACTCAGGGTGCAACTTCCAGCAATTTTCTTCATCATGTCCCTCTTTATCACAATGCATGGAAGAGGGCTTTTCTCCCCTTATTTTGGCTACTATAGTCCTTTTTGGGTAGTCACTTTGTTCATGCATTCCCCTACTTTCTATGTGCATGGCCTTCACACTAGCCTCATCGATGGTAGGAGGCTCAAACAACAATAATGAATGTCTTATGTAATTATGCAGAGAACCAATATACTTGGTTACAATCTCTCGTGAATCTAATGGAATGCTCAAACTCAATGTTTGTTTTCTAAATTCTTTAGTGAAATATTGTACATTTTGACCTCTGCTTTTCCTTAGGTGTTGCCATTACATTAATGCATTTTTCTTATAACGAAAAGGGTAAAAATGGTTTCTCAATGTAGAAATATAATTTGACCACGAGGAGAGAAGGTTACCCACATTTTGGCTGCCCTGACATTTTCTCTCCCACAAGACAAGAGCAGTGTCATTCAGCCAAACAGAGGCCAACCAGATCTTTGATTCGTCCTCCTTGATCTGCTAAATCCTGTAGTAGAATTCAATCTTCCTAACCCAGTTGTTAAGATTTCCTACATTAATTTCTCCATGATACACGGGAAGATAAAATTTCAAATCTAATTTAAAAAAGGGTTTCATAGATGCATTTTCTGAATTCCTATGATGATGGTGAGAAGAGGAGGAATAAATTTCACTCATTGGAGGAGAAGGAGGTGGATCTCCTCCATTATCTCCATGTCCTGAGCCTTGTCCTTCTGAAGCATTATCCCCTGCTTTCTCTAGTCTCTCAACAATAGAGAAAAAATTCTCGACCTAATCTGCCATGGTGTAGAAGGTCTTGTAGAATTTTAGCTCCACCTCATTTTGAACATTGTCAACCATGTTTCTTCTTCGATGTGCACATACCTATTCAAAATCAAAAGACTTTAGTGTCCCTTCGCCTCTTCGTTGCATGTTTATAGTTATCATACAAACATGAAATTCACATCTACAAACACTTGCTATGATACCACTTGATGCAAAATATTTTTCTTGAGATGTGTTAAATAATTACATGTAAAAATTGTAGCTTAAACAAGAAACTTTAAAGGCATAAACATAATAAGAGAGAAGCAATTAGAATCATGCAAGAAGACTCATAATTGATATCATAGTTTGTCTAGGAGCGATTACGTATCTGAGCCCTACTCAATTATTGGGGAGGCCCTCTTTCAGTAAGTGGCAGAGAAAATGAAAGTACAAGAATTAATTGCAAAATTACACCCTTATACCTCCATAGCTGAAAGTTCTCGAAAATTGGAGACCTCTGATGAAAAAATGGATAGCACCGTTGGATTCGTGGGGCTGAGAGGTGTAGAATCCATATAAAATTTTCCTTATTCTGATAAAGTGAAAATATGGACCCTTTCGAAAATGGCTCAGATCATGGTTTCACCCCCCTCCTACACAACGCTCATGGTTCCACCCTATCTAGTACTTCATGCCCACTCCTAGCCTACCTGGGCACACTTCTAAAATGACTAGGTTATATATTAAAAGTGGGTTGTACTTTACCAAGTATGTTGTTGGCTAAGTTGGTTAGGATCCATAATGTGGGGGAGGGGTCGGGTGGTCAAACCCCACCCCCTATGTATTAAGTCGAAGTATTTTTTTACAAACCATGCCATTACTTTTAAAACCTGTTGTTATATATATTAATTCAAGTGTCAGGGGTTGGGCCTACATTAGATGGCCCTCCCCGCCACTTCCGTCGGCACCGTATAGTCGTGGAGTTATGTCAGATGGGTTCAAGCCCTGCTGCCCACTGTTATGTATACACACACACACACACACACACACACAGATATATATATATATATATATATATATATATATATATATATATATATATATATATGAATGGTTATTATAACCGTTGTTACATGTTTTAAAATTTGGGACCATTAGGGGTTCTGGCGGGATCATGGTCACCAATCCAATAATATACATTGTCATATTAATGCATCCAATGGCGGTGGCGGTGGTCATGGCCTGCCACCCAAATTTAATATATTTTATTTTTATTTTTTAATAACCAAACACATTTTTAAAAATCCTGAAAATAGGTCATAGGAGTCATTTTAAGGAGACCACAAATTCATCTGGAATCTGTCCAAAGCTGGCCAGAAAAGATCAAAATTGCACCTTCCTTAAGCCTGCCAAGTCACTAAGTCAACCCTCAAAATTTGACTGCTCGTAAATCCTTCATACGGGCTCGAAATTGAGTTCCATCTGTGCCATTGGAATTAGAAAGATGATATCTTCGACTTGACACTATGTTTGCCATATTTATGACACTCTGATTTTTGAGCCTTTATACTTAAACCACTTGTACTTGGACATGTTCGATGCACTTGGATCAACAATAATAATTACCTATGGACCAATGACTCAAAAACATGTATAACATGGTTGTTACAACATCATTATCCCATACACTCTGCTACAAAATAAATCATAAGACTCCTCCATAACATCCCTATCACGAAAATGGCTCGACTCACTATTGGCTAGACTTACAACCAATACACAATGACGAAACAATAACAATTACATGGTGTAATAATGATCATATAAGAACTCACACATAGGTCGTCCATGAATCAAGTCATCTCTCTACATATTTGTAGAAAATATTTTAATACATCCATGGTTGTACAAATTTTGAACCAACTGGAAGTGAAGACCAAAAGCATATATATGGCTGAAAAATGTACCCTTTTCACTCATGGACATACATATAAATATGCTACAAATGATTGAGTCGAAAAAAATGAGGAAAATGTCAAATAAGTCATTCAAAATTCATACCATGCATAACTTCCCCTGAGTTCAATATACCTCCAATTGGAAAATTGATCCCATTGATATGAAAATTCATGAGGGTAAACTGAATTCATCATACACTACTGCACAAATTTGTACTTATAATTTTACGATACTACTACCACATGCTCTCCCTTGGGTTATGTACCCCTCATGAACTTTGCAGTCCTTTTAATATTCCCAATTAGTCCTAAGCTCATGGGAATATTCAATTTTGTTTTGCTTTTCTGTTTCATGAATAAAATTGTAAAGGAGGATCCTAAAAATCCTAACGAGTAAATAAATTGATGCTAAATGTGAAAAAGGCTACATCTTTGTTGAATAAGAAGGCACGCTTAGGTGTGAAAGGAGCTAATCATTTTGACTGGGTCAGACCATGACCAAATCTACAACGTTGTCTTGGAGGATTGGCCATCAATGAGGCACAATGTAGTTCTAGATGGAGGTGGCTCATGGGAAAGGAGCTATTTCATTCAAGTTGGTTTAGGGTTTCGCAAGCTCTGGCCTTATAAAAGGAATAGGATGGGAACATCAGAGCATTGTTGATGAACATTATATTTTTTAATATATTTTCTGTTTAGACATATATCATTCTCTTGTTGTTTAGCTGAGAATTGTGTTGTTTAGCACAAGGATTTCCTATTTAGGAATTCCATATATTTCCTTGAGAGGCCTCTTGGAAGATCTTTGCATTTATTGTCAACTATCAGGCTAAAGGCCAAGCTTCTACATCCAACTACAACACAGATCCTGTTGAGGGTTTGGTTGTCTTTATAAGCTGTCGCAAGTGGAGGCTATATCTACTCAGATCTAGACCATTATAGTGCCTCCTTTTAGTGGGGAAGGCTTCTATCCCATTAATAAGAGAGTATTGGATCATTGGAGCATTATATTCAGATCTTGGCATGTGGCCAAACTTATCTTAAACCCTACAACATAGTTTTACTTGGAGATCTACGTCTTTCTGTAGGTGTTGTTGCAGGGACTTTTGGCATAACATTTTGAAGGAGTGATTTTCATTGTTGGGGATTTTCCCTTAACCTTTGAGATACATTGAAGAGGATCATATTATTGTATACATCAGATCAGATCTGAATATTCCTTAATATATGAAGATTTTTGCAGATCTGCAACCTTTAGATCTCAGATCTACTCCATGTGCTTCATGTAATGCTGAAAGCCCCAAGGGGATTTTGAAGAAGAGTCTTTATAGTGTATGGATCTGTCATATATCTGAATTTTCATGCATTATTTTTCTCTAGATCTAAGTTGTAATCAACAACTGTTGTAGCCTAATAAAAATAACATTGTTAAGGCAGTTTCTGCTCATATGTATGGTTGTTGCACCTCTTTTTGAGGATTTTTCTTCATTGGAGACTTCTATTTCCTCTTTTACATATTATGGGCCTCATTGTACATCTTATTTGCTGTTGTAAATGTTAAAGAAGGGTCTCCATATTGGCCTTCTGCTATAATCTTGATGATCTGCATTATTTTAATGCATAACTGTTTAGTATTATTCCATTCCCCATTTGGGAATATTACAGTCCTCTATAAATATGCATGAAATAAACATGGAATGCATGAGGGGTTTCTCTTCAATAATTGAAGAGATGATGCTCCTTCTTTCTCTACATGGTCTTTGGCTACTTCTTTTCTTCCATTGCTAGTTTTATGCTACCTCCACTCTATTTTTTCCACTCTTGCTAGTTTTTCCTTGAATAACAAGGAAACATGCACTATCTTGCCATATGGAAAAAATTATTGCACATATAGCAGTCCACATGTCCAAGATATGAAGTAATAGGATCAAATATCATGTTGCTCATGCCAGATCTATACCTTGTATGCAATATGATTCTCCTTCATTGGTTAGACCTATAATCAATTTCCTTGTGGGAAAATAGGTTTCATGAGTAATAATAACGATAAAAACCTTGATTATACCTGTTGGCAAATATCCTTGGCTATTGATACTGCTGCAAGCTTCGTTGAATATATCTGTGTGCGCGTGTTTGTGTATGTGTGTGTGTGTGTGTGTGTGTGTGTGTGTGTGTGTGTTATGCTCCTGTAGTTAGCTTGAACATGCCCAAACTTGTGAAAAATGTAACATTCTACCTTATTCATGAAAGGAACAAAAATACTTTTTTTCCTTTAAAATTTTATAGATATGGCATGATCCTCTATTGGAACAAAGGATATTCTAAATATAGGTTCTCCTTAAGGTTCTTTTCTTTACTATTTTTGGTTATGCTTATTGATCTGCTACAAAATTATTTCTTTGCTACTCTTGTTGATGTAATTTTTCATTACAGGTTCTTTTGGTTCAAATTTCATGTTTTCACCTACATGCAAACTAGACCCGTCCATTTCAAATCAAACACTGGATTTATCCAATGGTGCTCTCTGGATCTCAAGTAAATTTTCCATGGCTACAGTGATTTTCTCCATCTTCCGCGTCTTTCTCAAGGAAATCACTTCATCTTCTAATCTCTCACACTTATCTTCCTTATATTTTTATTGTTTCCTCACTCCTTCATCAACTCTTTATGATTCTTCTAATTTAAGATTTAAGTTGATAATATGCTCTTTGATATTTTCCGTGTTATCATCACATATCTGCAATAGTTTTTCTTGATTATTTCATGCATTTTTTAGTATAGAAATATCAGCTCTATGACCCTTAATATCATTCTAATGTTCACTAGGATATTCAACATGATAAAAATCTAAATCATTAAAATTATAACTGAACAAAAAATCAATAATATTTATACCTTCGGATTTAGTAATTTCTGATTTCTTCTAATGATTAGATGAATCATTTAGACTAGGAGGATGACACTCTTCTCGTTTATCTTCTTGATTTTGAAGGCCCTTATTATGATTCTTATTCTTGTTCTTCTTCTTTTTTATATTCTTCTCATTCTCCTTGTTGCTACTAGTACCATCTTTAAATATGGACTCTAGCTTGTCCCACATTTATTTAGTGTATTTTAAACCTACTAGATTATTCAAAAAACTATCATGAAGATTCTTGTAGATTATGCATCTAGCTTGCACATCCTACTCCAAAAAATTAGGTGAAATTGGATTCATTCCACATCCTTCACATACTAGTGTAGAAATGTTAGATCAACGAGAAAATAACTGAGATTTAACATTCTTGTTCTATACATTGAAATTTTCAATAGTGAGGACAACCATTGCTTGAAAAGTCATTCAAAAAGAAAATGACTTTTTTTCCAACAAAACCTACTCTCCAGTGATCAAGTTGTAACCAACAACCCCACTCTGATACCAATTGTTGGAAACCTTGAGCACTATTGAGGAGGGGGGGTTAATCGGTAGTGTGACTTATTAGTAGTTTTCACCAATTTAAACCTCTCTCACTGAATCATACCTATAACCAACATCATATCACATCAACCATAACATAAGCATAAGCCAGGTAAATTCCTAAAGGAAGTAAACATGAGAGAAAAAATTCATATCTAAACCATCAAATCAGAAGCACAAAACCCATCATCACACATGAGACACATGATATATGTTGGAAACCTTTATTGGAGAAAAACCACCCTTTCTACTACTATTGCACTACTCTAAATCTCTATTAAGTAAAGTAATTGGTCTTCTACATAGATATTTGAATCCCATCAACCTAACTATTTGACCCCATATACAATCAACTCACCCCCATCAGCTAGGATAATTGATTCTACTGATCAGCTCGGAAGACTATGCTCTCACATGGATCGTAGAGAGATATATCTTGCATGAGAAACATGCGATTTGAAATGTAGAAGGTGAATTGAAAGGAAAAAAGGCATTGACCATGTTGCTCATGCTAGGTCAACTGTTGAAATGTAGAAGGTGCATTGGTAAGGTGAAAAGGAATGGCCAAAAGTTCATAATGACCCTCGTGAGTTCAAAATGTTGTTTTGGTAATGTCTTCAGTCTTCATTCTAATTTGATGATATCCTGAACGAAGATCCAATTTGGTGTAATAAATTGATCCATGTAATGCATCCAATAATTCATTATTCACAGGAATCGGAAATTTATCTTTAATAGTGAGCTTACTGAGCTCCCTGTAGTTTGGACACATGCGCCATGATCTATCCTTGTTGTGCACGAATACTACTGGAGCATAGAAATAACTTTTACTAGGTTGAATTATGTTATTACCCTATAATTATAGGGGAATCACGGCTGCTGAATTGTATAGATTGGTTTGGATTGCAGGATGAAAAAAATGTTTTACACTACAAAGTGAGGTTAATTTTCAAAAGCATCCTGAATCAAATTCTTGGTGGAGCATATTTAAAAAGAATGACTAACAAAAAGTCCATTCGCACAGCTCCAAATTGCTGCAAACTATTTTTCATATATTATTCTGGTGTTGCATGGATGCGTGGATCGAAATTTTCTTCATTGTTGGAGCTCAGGTACAAAAATGTCATGGTTTATTCTCATAAATCTAGATTTAGAGGGCTAAATGCACAGTGAAATTAAGTGAAGTTAATTTGGTTTAATGATATAGAATTAATTAATTCTATATTATTAAATAAATTTAACATTTTACTTAAATCATATGCAACTTTCGCTCATGGGAAATGATGGATGATTAAAATCGATGGTTAAAGTTGATTTTTGGACCCCTCTATGCTCCTAAGTTTAATGAATGGGGGGGTCGAAAATGGGTGTTTTTCATAAATCGCCCCCGCCCCGCCCCCCCCCCTCCCTTATGTGTCATCCTCTCATGAATTCGGAACCCTCCCCCTATTACAACTTATGACTTTAGTGAAGGTCCTAAATACCACTTTTCTCCTGCAAAACTATTTTCCCCAAATGACAAATCGTTTTTAGCCAGTTTACCAGTTAGTTTTTTAGGGAGATTTAGGAAAAATGGGAATGAAATTTGAAAAACCGAGAGAGGTTTTTATTTTGCACGAGCTAAAGAAAAATATCGCTCCCATATTTTGCAGAGCTATCTTCCGTTGGGATAACCGAAGCCATCTTTCAGCCTTATTTTTCATATTTCCATTTTTCCTATTTTGATCATGATATTGCGATGACTGTTGTGGAGAGCTAGTGATGAATTTTGAGAATCCAAGAGAGGTTTTTGATGAGAACGGGGCAAAGAACAAAATATATCTCAAATTTCACATAGGTATCTCCATTGGGGAGAAAAAAATGTTTGAGTGTGCCCCATTTTCAGCAAATTCGGCCCAAATTTCAAGTCTGTAACTGTCTTTCTATTTTTAGAGAGGATATGAGAGAGCCGATCAAGATAAGAATTTCAAGGTATGAAATTATATGTAGCACTCCAGGGGCTACTAGATAGCCCAAGTTTCAGGATTGATAGGATTCACACCAACAACCATATTCAAATCTTGATTTCAGAGGAATGAAAGAAATGACTGATGTCCAGTTGTCTTCATAACTCCTGCAGTTTTATTTTTTCATGTACAAAGATGTTATCTCCTTCTCTGTTATGTTGTTAGCAAGAAATTGATTGTTAGTCACAATGCTGATTGTAATGAGTTTGTGATATTAGCCTATATACTTCATTGTTTGAAGCATACAGTGGGAAAATCTCCGATGAGGGATTGAGTCCCATTCCGTAACGTTGTGACTCTTTGCAAATTAATAGAAGAGATGTTTTTAGGATTCAAGTGGTGCACCAAATGGTGAAGTTTCTTCTATTTTATGTGTTATTAATTGTTCTATTGTCTTAGTATTTCTACATTCTAATATTGTAGAATAGAAAATGATGAACATGATTTGTCTCTACAGCACCCTGTTTTAGATGATTCTACAATAGTCTATGTTTTCCACTGATGCTAAACCAAGGAATTCTTAGTTTCTCCTTCATTTCTGCTGAGAATTGCACTCCAGTATAGTTGATGAATTCTTGACTACTCCTCAATTTACACCAAGTCCCACTTTCTTGTATCTTCCCATTCCATTTTATTCTCAGAGATTTGTAGCAGTACACCTAGCTTACCCAGTTTCACTCATGCTGGATTACTTCTACAAATTGGTCAACCGATCCCTTTGACTCCATTGCCGAATGGCCCTTTTCCCTCATTTTCCCCACCAAACCAAACAAAATACCCAAACCCCGCACTCATTAACTAGCCTAAAATTCCTAATCCAACAAAGTTAATCTGATAGAGAGATCCCTCTTTGGGTCTAGGAGGGCAAGATCCTAGGCCCGAAGTGGTTTTGATGTTGCCTCCAAGATTCTACCTTCAGCCTAAAAATTATGAAGTAATAAAATAATGGAGACCATGCTAGGGAAGAGTTCATATTCCTCAATGACACTTATCAAGTTCAATTTTGGTACAACAAAATTCAAACACTAGAAGGTTTTTCCATTCACCTGGCGACTCCATTGGAAGAAAAATCCAGAATTAGAGATTCACTAGCAATTCCACAAGCTCAAAATGCGATCAGTGGCAAGGAGATATGCCCCCATGAACATAGACTACATTCTAGGCTTCCCGAACAAAATTCGTGAGGTAAATTGGCAAAGAAATCCTCCTATTTTTCAATATGAGAATGTTGATGATGCATTGTTACCTCATTAAATTTCACATACATTCATGGAAGTTGAAAGTTGAATGGCATGAGGACTGCCACATGAAGATGTTCATGGAAAAATTAGAAGGAAGAGCGAGGGAATGGTATGAACGTTTAAATCCTTGTAGCTTGTTTTCTTTAGAGGATTTCCACAAAGTGTTTTATGAGCATTATAACGAACATTCCCCTTCTTTGTCATTAGTGGAAAACTGCTATGATCAGTTTGAGGTTTTCATACAGTAAATTGAAAGTATTGATGAAGACCTAGAAGATATGAATGATGAGGATCACTTAGAAGCACTTTATGGTTTCCATTCTCAAGTTAATTTTCATGATAATAAAGGGAAGATAGCTGAAAATGAGATGAATCAGGAAATGAAAGCAGGTTCACATGATCTACCTTCAGAGGAAAATGATAATTTCCCTACTCTTTTGTATGAAAATAAGGAGAACATTTAGCATCATAGTCATTTTTATCAAGAGAAAGAAAACTATTTTTGTTTTCTCCAAAGAAAACAAAGGCTGCCTCCTCCTTTAACTAAAGAAGATATTAATTAGATTGTAAACATGCATCCAACTCCTCAATATTTATGTCATCGGGAGACAAATTCTATTGGTCCTACTGCTGATTTATATATTGAATTGTTTCCTTCTGAAAAAAAAAATGTAGAACAGATTGATGTTGATGCTATTATACATCCTCAAAAAAGATCATTGTTGGAAATCACTTTTGCTCATCAACAGGATGGGCTTTAGATAGAATCCAACAATCTTAGTCAAGATATATCATATTTTCTTGAGGAAATCATAATGGTATACCATGAATATGCCACATTAGATAATCAAAGGGAATATAAATATATTCTCTTTGAGAAGGATCTGGGGCCTGATCAGTTGGAACAAAGAGCAATCATGAATGAACCTGTCCATTTGAAACCTCGGTACCAAGTGTTTGTCCAAGATCCCTTTGTTGACCTCTTGGACTCATTGAGAGAAGGAGTGCATTATGACATGGATGGTTCATTGCAGCATTCAAGGAAAAATTTGAACACTTATGTTCAACACTAGATAATATGGGAGTGGTCAATTTGTCTTCTCATCCTGCTCAAAGAAGTGAGCAAGAATCATTGCAAATATGATTATTATTTGATGGGATAATTTTTCAGAGTAGAGTAGGTAGATGTGCGAATAAGTTCAGCACCCTGAGCATTTTTCTAGTTTTATTTCCAAAATGCTTTTCAGTCATCATCTTAAGATTGCTTTTAGTTTTTTATTTCGGCATAGTTCAGATTTCAGCATTCAAATTTTCAAGTTGCAGGGGTCTTCTGACAGAGGAGATTGTTGTCCCCATAATCACCAAGGCACTGGTCGCGGGATTCAGATATCTGCAGTTCTCTGCTACCTTGCTGGGAGGGCAGTATTCCCTAGATGGAGCCACTGTCAGGACCCTATAATTATAGGGGAATCATGGTTGTTTAATTGTATGTATTGGTTTGTCTTGCAAAACGAAAACAATTTTTTACCTTGCAAAGTGAGGTTCATTTTCAAAATCATCTTGAATCAAATTCTTCGTGGAGAATATTTAAAAATAATGAGTGATAAAAATTCCATCCGCACAGCTCCATAATGTC
This sequence comes from Pinus albicaulis, assembly GCA_034641835.2. Taxonomy (NCBI): domain Eukaryota; kingdom Viridiplantae; phylum Streptophyta; class Pinopsida; order Pinales; family Pinaceae; genus Pinus; species Pinus albicaulis. The sequence continues at coordinate 1,913,047,050 of CM076575.1, forward strand.
ACAAAATATTTCTCATATATTATTCTAGTGTTTCATGGATGCGTGGATCGAAATTTTCTTCATTTTTGGAGCTCAGTTACAAAAGTCTCATGGTTTATGCTCATAAATCCAGATTTAAAGGGTTAAATGAATAGTGAAATTAAGTGAAGTTAATTTGATTTAATGATATAGAATTAATTAATTCTATATTATTAAATTAATTTAACATTTTAATTAAAAAATGCATCTTCCACTCATGGGCAATGACGGATGATTAAAATCAATGGTTAAAGTTGATTTTTGGACCCCCTCTACGCTCCTAAGTTTAATGAATGGGGAGGTGGTCTGAAACGGGTGGTTTTCATAAATTCCCCCCCGATGTGTCATCCTATCATGCATTCAGATGCCCCCCCACCCCCTATTTCCACTTACCCCTTTAGGGGGGGTCCGAAATACCACTTTTCTCTTCTAAAACCATTTTCTCCAAATGAAAAATTGTTTTTTAGCGAGATTTACTAGTCATTTTTCGATAGATATTACGGGAAAATGGAAATGAATTTTGAAAAATAGGAAGAGGTAGTTATTCAACACAGTATAAAGAACAAAAAACTCTCCCATATTTTGTATAGGTTTCCTTAGTTGGGATAATCGAAGCCATATTTCAGCACTATTTTTCAGATTTCTGTTTTTCATGTTTTGGTCATGAATTTTCAGCGACTATTGTTGGGAGCTAGAGATGAATTTTGGGAATAAAAGATAGGCTTTTGACCATAACAGGGAAAAGAAAAATAACCTCTCTCATATTATGCATAGGTGTCACCATTGGGGAGAAATAAATATCTGAGTGCACCCCAATTTCATAAAATTTGGCCCAACCTTCAACTCTGTAACCATCTTTCTATTTTTAGAGAGGAGATGAGAGAGCTGATCAAGATAAGTTTTTCATGGTAAGAAATCATATGTAGCCCGCTAGGGGCTTCTAGATATCCCAAGTGTCAGTCTTGATATGATTGACAATAGAAAGCATATGCCAATACTGATTTGAGAGGAATGAAAGAAATGACAAATGTCCAACAGCCTTCATAACTCCTACAGTTTTATTTTCACATGTCCATTGATGTTATGTCCTTCCCTGTTGTGTTGTTAGCAAGATAGTAACTATTATTTAGAATGCTGATTGTAATGGGTTAGTGATATTAGCTTATATACTTCATTTTTCAAAGCATATAGGGGGAAAATATGCAATGAGGGACTAAGTCCCATTCTATAATTTTGCGACTCTTTTCAAAGTAATAGAAGTGACGTTTTCAAGATTCAAGTGGTGCACCAAATGGTGAAGTTTGTTCTGTATTATGTGTTATTCATTGTTCTGATGTCTTAATATTTCTGCATTCTAATATTGTAGAACGGAAAATTATGAACATGATTTGTTTCCAGAGCACCCTATTCTAGCTGATTCTATAATAGTCTATGTTTTCCACTTATGCTAAACCAAGGAATTCTTAATTTTTCCTCATTTTCTGTTGAGAATTGCACTCCAGCCTAGATGAGGAATTATTGATTGCTCCTCAATTTTTGCTAAATCCAACTTTCTTGTATCTTCCCATTCCATTTTATTCTCAAAGATCCATAGCAGTACACCTAGCTTGCCCTGTTCCACTCATGCTGGATTACTTCTGCAAATTAGTCACCTGAAACCTTTGAATCCATTTCCCAGTGGACGTTTTCCCTTGTTTTATCCACCAAACCAAACTCAATACCCAAACCCTGCACTCATTAACTAGCCTAAAATGCCCAATCCAACAAATCTATATCTAATAGAGATATCCTTCTCTAGGTCTAGGAAGGCTAGATCCTAGGCCCGAAACGATTTTGATGTTGCCTCCAGGATTTTTCCTTCCACCTCAGAATTACGGAGTGATAATAAATTATACCAACCTCTTGCATTTCTGCAATCATACATCCAATTTCGTTGTTTTGGACATAAGGATATTTGTAAGGCCTGATTTTTGAAGGGACACTTCCTGAAATCAAATGAATACCATGATCATGATCGTGAATAATTGGGTGTGCTTTGGGAGTTTCAAACAACTTGGAATAATTTTCCAAGACATTTTGGAGATCTAGGGAAATAGATGATTTTGATGTTGGAACTTCAAGTGAGCATAATTTTGCAATGATGCCTCGTTGTTCTTTCTTCGGAAGCTTTGTCATGACATTAGAGATTATTATCTTTCCCAACTTTGCTACAATACCCCATAATTCAACTTCCTTTCCTTCCAAAAAAGAATTTAGGAAAATTTCTTGAAAATTAAAAGCTACCATCCCCATTGATTGTAACCTTTGTACTCCTAGTACAATATCAGCACCACCCATTGGAATGGAAAGAATTGGACTATTTAATACTTATTCCATTGTAATTTCCCAAAAGGGAGAAGTAGTAATACTGAAACACAATATAAGAACTGCAGTAGAGTAAGCAATAAATCTATATACATATCAGAATGCACAGAAATAGTATAATACATTTTATTATTTTTGGAGGTGAAAAAGAAAGTACATTAGTGCTCAAAATATGAGACATTAAAGCCACAAGGGTGGCCTAGAATGACCCTACTATGATATCTCAAGGGGGAATACGTAACTGCTGCTCTGCTAGAAGGTAAACAACAATCTCCCTACTACAACTGTAGGGACTAAAACTCCCTGAAAGATAAAAATTCAGATCTAGGCAGAATGGGAGCTCCGATGATGCTAAAATTGTAGATCTGGGCTCCATGATGGATTCCTAAGATAACCCAAAAGGGATTTCTCAGATCTGTAAGTCTAAGAAAACCACCCTCTTAGGGCTTCTGATATATGCTGTTGGGAATGCAGATCTGAAGCTAGATCTGATGATATGACGGTTGTTGTTGGGTACTGGATTTGTATACTTTCCTCTAGCATTTTACCCTATCTTTCTATCTCTTCGTGCCATTATTTATCTTAAAAGAATGAGGTAAAATCATTATTCCGATCTTTTATTCGATGTTTTATTAATGATGCATTTGTCATGTAGGTTTTACCTTTCTACATATTAACTATGATATTTCTTTAGATTTGGCTACAACAGGAGCGTTGCGGCTGCGAGTCAAGGCACAAACCATCTTCTCCAGTGTCTTCCTTATTTGCTGCTACAGCGTGACAGCCATGGGTATATCAGCACTATCTTAGGCTTTCTTATGGTTTCTTGTTGGGCAATCTAATTGCCGTTGTAACAAGATGTATCTTTGTAATGATGAAATCGTTGAGAGGAATTACATGTTTCAGGACAATGGTATAAAGAGGCCTACGGGCTGTGAATCGAGGGACCCTTGGACATATATACTTTGTAATCAATCTTTTTATCATTAATTTAATGTACATCAGCTTGTTGTTTCTCTTGTAATCTTTGAGTTTCCGCAGCCCTGATCCAAGAGTTGGGCCCACCCTTGTGATAAGGTGTTGCGTTCTTCTTTATTTTCTTTGCAGTGTTGTGTTTGGTGTGATTCTTTATTTGTTGTTACAATTGCGTTAATTGTAACTGTGGATGCCTTTTATTTCTGCAGTTCATTTCATTGTTGTTACAGTGGTATTTGTGTTATAGATTAAACCTGTGATCTACAGTGGACCATGATCTCGTATTTGCATATACTTTTCCATTAGTCTTGAAATAACTAACGCCCTTGGGTTGATAATTTATGTGGAAAAAGGGTTGAATTATGTTCATATCCAGACACCAAAATTTTGGCAATGTTGCCGAGGAAGGCTAATAGGTGTAAGAACATAATCTGCAATAGATCTCAGAGTCGATCTCTCATCGTGAGGTGGGAATCTATTGCCCAACTTCAAGTCTCGAGCATAAGTTCCTTGTTTTTTCTTTTTTCTTTCTTTATTTCCTATTTCTTTTATTATTTTGTTTTCTGTAGAATTAAACCCTCGATTTAGGGAAGGTGTTTTGTAAAACCTTGCCCTAAGTCCTGGTCGTTGTCCAGTTTTTCTGTTTTTTTTTCCTATTGTCTTCTTCTAGTGGCTAATTTCTCCTCTTGTGGAGGGTATGTTATTACTCTGCTCCAGGTCCCGAACTTTGATTTTTTTTTTCTTTTCCTTTTGTTTTGTTTTCTATGAATCTTTTCTCTCATCCCGGGGAGGAAGTTATCTTTCCTACTTCGGGTCCTAGGTGATTGGTTTATTTTCTTTGATGAACCCTCTCCACAACTTGTATGAAAAAATATCGAAAGAAGAGGGGAAGAGGAAGACCCCCAAATGAATGGAAGGATCTGGGAAGGAAGATGTATATTCAAGAGATTATTGAAAAATCTAGATCTGAGGCATCATCCCGTGCTGCTGCTAGGGTTAGGGTTCAGACGAAGTTCCAAGGGCAGTCTGTGGAACAACCAGTGCCATCCACGGTACCAGAAGGTGTTCTTTCTATAGCAGAGGTGGAATAAATGGCAAGTAAGGGATCAGAAGAATTGAGCAACTCTAACTGGGAAGAAGAACCTCAAAAAGGGTTTTTTTTTCCCCAAGAAACTAGGGCAACACTGTAAAAATTTTTGTTGCTGAGTTCAATGATTCTAATCCAGTAAAGGAAATTTTGAAGGACTTTGACTTACCAAGGGACTGGGGGAGTGCGGTGCGGCCATCTTCGGTTGAATCACTCCAGATATCGGCTGCTAAACCAGTCGAAACTCCAAGTGAGTATTGGAGGATATTTTTGGCACCTGTAAGTTCCTCTATTGATTTTTCCATTGGAAATGTTACAGGTGATGCACCAATGAGACCCATCCCTTTAATAGCCTTGTCTAGTTTTCATGGGCTCTCTTCTGAAGATCCTGATATGTTCCTCTTCAAATTTGATATTGTTTGTCAAGGATATGACTATATGACTGATGCTTAGAAATTAAAAATATTCCCTGCAACCTTAAAAGGGACAACCCTGAGATGGTTCATGGGTTTAGGGGGAAGAACGAATACCTCATGGGAAGAAATGAAAAAATATTTCTTGGAAAAGTACCAAGATTATTGTAAGTCCCGTGAAATTAAGGAGGAAATATTTAAATTTTCACAGAAGGAGGATGAAAATATGGAGGACTGTGTAGAACAATTTAAATACATATTGCAGAGGTCTTGACATAGTGACTTGGATAAGGACATTCTAAAGATCATTCTTCTCGGAGCACTCAGGGAAGACTCTCTACAACTCCTGAATATAGTGGGAAAAGGGGATATTTCGAAAGAAAACTTCAAAAACATATGTGATTACTATATCAAATGTTTGCAGGGAGCTGCAAGAAGTGGACAAGGTATTCGGTCATCGAAGACCTATAGTGGAGGGGTCACAAAAGAAGAGATTGGAAATATACTGGATAATCTGAGGACCGATATCCTGAGCATGCTATCAGCCCAAATGGACACTCTACAGGAAAAACAGAACCAGATGGAGTTGGAAAAAACCATGGCCATATTCTGCCCTCAGTGCAGAAACAAACACCCTTTGAAGGAATTCCTACTGAACACAGTGGAAGCTTGCATTATTTGCGAACAGACTCACGCAACCAGTGCATGTCCTTCCTTGACCGGGCTGAAAGCGGTTTTCCAAGGAGCAAGTGAGGAAAGCACGGGGGACTAGCTATACTTTATGGGGCAGAAGAAGCCATAGAAACCTTGACCACCAGCGGTGAATCCAGGTATGTTTCAGAACCCATCCCAATACCTTCATAATTTTAGTATGGGTCCCCAATCTGCACCATTTTTAGCCACGTGGCCTCAATATGAGTATCCCCCTTGGCAACAATGGGTTCCTCAAGCTAGTCCGAATCCTTCATGGAATCAAACTTGGTGTGGACTCCCTCCCACTAGATAGTTTCCTCAGCCTATGCCTCAACAAAAACTTTAGTTGCCTTCCAATGTGCCCCCAGGAAACCCAACAATTAGACCCCAGCTTCTTATCCAACCCAACCCAATCCGAATAATAAAGGGGTTCAAAAAACAGACACTCTGAACCTTCCATCCTACAACATTTCTACCACAGGACTCAATGAGATAAATCTATGGTCTGGCCGGGTAGTTAATGCACCTACTTCACCCATTATTACAAAACAATTTGATGGTGAAGATATAGAACCAAAACAAAGAATAGTGAGGGATAATTTCGATCAAAACGTAATAAATCAGACACCTCCCCAAGTTGTTCCCAATCAAGGTTATTTGATATCTCCACCATACCTCAAAAGATTGACCTTGAGCAAACAAAAACCTCAAGCAGAATTTGACTTCCTATGGGAAATGCAGAATCTTTTTGTTAAAATACCCCTTTTACAAGCTATCAGGGATGTACCTATTTATGCAAAAACTTTGAAAGAATACTGTTGAAAGAAACGAGGTAGGAAACCTAAGGATCCATTAACTATTCATGTAATGGGCAGACTATCTGATATCATGTTAGGAAAGATCATGCCTATTAAATATAGAGACCCTGGGAACCTGATTCTAACAGTACAAATTAATGGGATTGAAATCAAAAATTTATTGGTGGATTTGGGAGTGGCCATTAACATTATCACTGCTGAAACAATGAACACATTCAGACTTGGAAACATTAAACCAACCCCTACTATCCTGGAACTTGCAGACAGATCCACAATTAAACCAGTAGGGAAATTAGAGGATGTGATCATTTTAGTAGGCTCATGGCATTACCCTATAGACCTCCTTATATTGTAGACTTGATCTTCATTAGGTGGCCACCCATTGATCCTAGGCAGAACCTGGTTGGAAACTACAAATGTTTACATAGGATGCCGGTCAGGACACATGATCATATCAAATGGGACAGTTACGAAGAATCTCAAGCTCTATTCTCCTACGGAACCAAGCGCATCTAAAAAATCATTACCCAGTCAGAAACCTCTACCTGCAGAAGAGCCTGAACCTAAAAATGAAGATGCTAGACCAGTTCTCACTATTGGCCAGGCCCTTCAATTTAAAATAGAAACTGAAGATGATGCCATTAACACCTTCATTAATGATTCTAGATCCATTCCTGATCGAACTCAACATATTCTAGAATCTTCTATAAGCTGTGAGACACAGGAAAACATTGAACCAGAAGATGACATTGAGGACATTCCTATAACCCCATTCCAGGATAGTACTTCAATCAAAATTGAACCAGGGAAAACACTTAATATCAACCCGAACCTGTATGAATGTCAGAATAAATAGCTTTTGAAAGTCCTTCAATATCATCAGGAAGCTTTTGCCTGGGATTATACTGACATGAGGGGTATCCTTGCTAGCCTATGCACTCATCATATTTACATTAAGGAAGATTTCTGCCCTGTAAGATAGAATCAATGGAGGATGAATCCTGCTCTCAAAAACATTGTTAAAGAAGAATTACATAAATTTTTGGATGTAGGATTCATTTATCCGATCTTAGATAGCCAATGGGTATCCTTGCTAGTTATCGTTCCCAAAAAGAATGGTAAATGGCGGATCTGTGTAGATTACAGGGAACTAAATAAGGCAACACAAAAATACCATTTTCCTTTGCCATTCATTGACCAAGTCCTCGACAGCTTGGCTGGAAAGAATTTATTTTCCTTCCTAGATGGATTCAGCTGATATAACTAGATCTAGATAGCCCCAGAAGACCAGGACAAGACATCTTTCACATGCTCATCAGGAACCTTTGCATATAGGGTCCTTCCATTTGGCCTGTGTAATGCTCTTGCTACTTTCCAGAGGGCAATCTTGGGAATTTTTTCTAATTTGGTCGATAATAGTGTCGAAATCTATATGGATGATTTTACTCCATATGGGAACTCATTTGAGGAAGGATTGGCCAATTTTGAGAAGGTACTCAAAAGATGTAAACAGACCCATGTATTTTTTAGTACAGTAAAATACCATATGACGAGGGAAGAAGGAGTAGTATTGAGACATTTGCTCTCAACCACTATAATTCAAGTTGATCTGGCTAAAGTAGAGGTAATATTACATTTCCTGGTACCCAAACACCCACACAGGTACGTAGCTTTATTGGTTGTGCTGGTTATTACAGGCGCTTTATAGAAAATTTTCCTAAAATAGCACATCCACTATTTCAATTGCTAACAAAAGATGTAGAATTTTTGTGGACCAAAGATTGTGAGACAACCTTCACGAAAATTAAGGGGCTGGTGTGCATGGCCCCAATCCTTCGAGGACCTGATTGTGCATTACTGTTTCACATATATACTAATGCTTCTCAGACAACAGTAGGGGCTATTTTAGGACAGTAGGTAGAAAAAACACCATATGAAATTTATTACGTCAGCAAGAATCTAATTCCTGCTGAACTAAACTATACAGTGATAGGAAAAATAATTATTAGCTATCATTTATGCTATCAATAAGTTCTAGCACTACATCACCAAGTACTCCACTATTTTCCATACTGATCACGCAACAATCAAGTATTTTATGAATAAACCTATTGCTCCTGGCCGTATTATGAGATGGTTACTATTACTTCAAGAATTTGATATTACAATAGTAGATAATCCAGGAAAAGATAATGCAGTGGCTGATTTCTTATATAGAATGGATAACAATGATGAATGCACACCAATAGAAGACAGTTTTCCCGATGAACATCTTTTTGCAGTCTCTAGTAAACCTTCATCGTATGTAGATATTGCTAACTATCTTGCTACAGGGAAAGTGCCTCCTCATTTATCATATAGGGAACAGTGAAAGATTATTCATTATAGTGCCCGATATTCTTGGATGGTAGGGTACCTTTTTCATACAGGAGCAGATATGCAGATATGGAACTGTGTGTCTGAAGATGATATTTATGAAGTGTTTAAAGATGCCCATGATAGCCCTTGTGGAGGGCATTTTGCGGAGAAAAGAACAAGCCATAAGGTGCTACAAATGGAATATTAATGACCTTCCATTCTTCTTGATGCTCAGAATTATGTCAGGAGGTGTGATAGTTGCCAACGTATGGGGCAGCCCGGTAGAGCTGATGAAATGCCTTTGCAGGAACAAGTGTCCTTGAGCCTTTTGAGAAATGGGATATTTACTTTTCTGGATCCTTTAACCCACCCTCCCAGTAGAAAGTCCACATCTTGGTCTGTACTGATTACGTGACTAAGTGGGTGGAAGCCAAAGCTGCTACAAAAGTAACAGAGCAGGTAGTCTCAGATTTTCTATTTGAATAAATTTTTACTCATTACGGTACTCCAAGAGAGGTTCTTTTAGATGGAGGAGAACAATTCACATCACACAAGATAGAAAAGCTCATGCAAAAATATCAGGTCAAGCACAGAGTCACATCTCCATACCATCCCCAGGGGAATGGACAAGTAGAAAGCACAAACAAGACATCAGAAATTTTTTTGACAAGAATTGTGCCATACCATCGTTGGGATTGGGCTCAGAAGCTCACAGAGGTTCTCTGGGTGTGTTAGGTCTCTGTAACAAGCAAGATTGGAAAATTCCGATCACAGAGTTAACATCATTTCAACCAACTTTGGGATTATAGGATCTAGCCCTCCTGAATCCGGAGAGGGATCTCTCCAATATGTACAAAGATGGATATTGTCTTTGAAGTTTAGGGTGATGATATTAGGCTAGTTATGAAGGCCAAGAGTTTTGTTTGGTTTTCTCGGATGGTTGAACATAGTTGCTGTCTGAGGCGGAAAGATCTATATGCAAATAGGTTCAAAGGTGAGAAGTTGCAAGCAAAAAGAGTAAGCTTTGATAAAAAGAGAGATGATGGCAAGTTTTCAATCCATTGGGCTATGGAGTCATAAGAGGATTTAATTGAAACATTCAGGTTCAAGAGTGATCTATGGGGCAAGTCATCTATGCCTAAGGATCTCTTTAAAGTTTGATTTATGGAATGGGGTGATACAATAAGAAAGGGAAATAACAGATGCAGAACAAAGAGCAGCCCAGGATCTGGTAAGTACTTTGAAACTAGCCAGCCTTTGACCAGGCACTTAAGAAAAACATAGAAGCAAACTAGGATTTGGTAAGTACTTTGAAACTATCCAGCCTTTGATACACTTCTAATAGAACACAGATTAAAAACAAAGGGAAACTTGAAGGCAACCTTTGGAGCAGAAGCTAGTGGGCTGGGACTCACCCTGATCCTCTCCTAGTTCTTCTTTACTTAGTTACTTCCAAGGCAATCACAAAGATAACACAGAATGGCCTAAGATCTGATAAGTACTTTGAAACTAGTCAGCTTTTGACACATCCTAAGGGAAACAGACAAATAGTTGAGAAAACAAGAAAGGGACTCAGGGCTAACCTTTGATTTCCTCAATTCATTCCTCACACAACATATATGAAAGTAACATTTAAAAATAACATTCAGCAGTGACGAAAAGATGAGGGAACGCCAACATCTCTGTGCTTAGACTGAATTAAATCATTTCTAAATAACACAATAAGAAGAAAACATTGGGATAAAGATTTTTCAGCCAGAGAAGGTCACTGGTATACAGCAAACTCTAACACTGTTTAAACTGTTCTTTATAGTGGGAAATGAAACAAATTGAAAACAGAAATAAAATGACAAGTTACAGTGAGAATAACATCACCATCAGCATAGACCAGGATCCCATAAATCAGCTTGTATTGATTGCTTCAAACCGGTTACAATCTTCAAACCCAATGTTTTAATTCACCTCTCTTCACAACCTAACCTATCTGTTACAAGCAGAGCTCCAAGGGCCCATGAAACCACTATTTACAGTCAAGAGTTTTCCACTCAGAAACAGCTACAACACTTCAGCAATTACATTGACAACCAACTAATCCAACCCCTCACTCATCTTCTTCTGGAGTACTTATAGAAGGATGAGGAGGTGAGATCTAAAAAAAAGATCTCAAACACAATTAATGCAGAATTAATGTCTTCCTGGCCCAGGAGGCTCGATGAAGAAATTATATAGGAGTTCTACTGCATTTATGCGCTTATACTTATGAGGTAAGCTCGGAAGGAGCTTTTGTTGACTTTTGAGGCTCTGCGTACTGTTAGGGTTACTCTGCAAACACCTTGTCATTAAATCTGGCGCAGAAATAACTTCTTTGGTTGATCCGAGGCATAATATCTGATCTGGTTCAATAAATTTATCCTCTAGTTGAGCATTCTGAGCAATAGGTGGCACTGCGGTGGTTGAGGAATCAATTTGCCTCAAAGTATGGCGGTGGAGGCAACGTCTGATGAACACTTTAGGTTTTGCTTTTAATCTGTGTTCTAAGCTGGGGATTAGGCTTTTGATAACACTCTTAGCCGTAATCCCCGCCAATATATCCATAAAACTGCTGCTCTGGTTCATTCTGTCTTCAAAATTCGATACTCTTCTCTGCGTTGATGTTGACGGCATTCTTCAGGCTTTACAGGGACGCGTAGCAACCAAGGCTCATGAAACCTTGTTGATATCATTATTCTTCACCCTGCGGTCGATTCTCTGGATTAATCAGAAGGACGGGAGTCGTCACCCTCATTCTTCAGATTTTCATTAAAACACGACGAAAGAACCTTAAGACCTCGCAAAAATACAATAAAAAATGAGAAATCCCGCGTTATATAAAAAGTTATCACTCAAAGACTTCTGTAGTTGTGTAAGAGGGAAGTATACCCGAGGTAACTACAAACCAACCTTCAGATGCAGAATCTAGCCAATCTGCATCCAGAGAGGGCTCTCTCTTTATGATTTATCTTTGTTCTTAGAAGGTTTTAGGCTAGTTATAGATCCAAGAGTTTGTTTGAAAAAATGGTGGAATCCACAAACTAAGGGCAAGGTTGAAAGTTTTCAGTCCATTGGGCTATGGAGTCAAAGGATGGCTTTACTGGATTTCTATTCTACACACAAGATGGCTTTACAGGGCAAGATAGCTAGACAGAGAACAATCCTTAAAATTTAGAGTGGATGGGATGATTTTGAAGGGATGAAAGGAAGCTAAGAATATTTCACCATGTTCAAAAGAAAGAAATGAGATGACTACAAACAAAGAGCAATGAAGAATTATTTATTATAGTAATCAACAATGTTTAAATTAGCAAAGCAAGAGCATTTAAGAATTCATGCTTATAACCAATTTAGAGGAAAACATTAAGAACAATCACATCTGAAATCAGAGTATAATTAAGTAAATTCTGATTCAATCCTTTATGTAAATTATTCAGAGATGGACATAATGATATTATAAACTGATATAAAACTTAAGACAAAGGGTAGAAAGACTTATTGAACTGCAGTCCAACACATGAATCCTGCAAAAAGTCCTGAGCTTCAAATCGTCATCCAGTAAGCCATGAATAAATTTCTCCAAAATGCTTTTATTCCGAAAATCTCAATGTTACAGCAAAGTAATAGAATCCACCCTCAATACTCTCTTTGAGGGTTTATTTATACAAGAAATGTTTGAAAAAATCTCACTCTAACCTAGCCAATAATCTAGGGTGACTAAGGAGTAATTTACAAATAAACAGGAGACAAATGGTCTCGTGGATAGAATAATAAGTAACTGCTGATGTGTTGTTTCCTCATTTTGCTGATGTGCTGGAGGTAAGTGCTGAAATAGGGCTCGGTGTTGTCCCTTGGAGTAATTTCTTTGCTTGTTTGATACTCTTTGTCTTTACGGATACTCTTTAACCTGTTCAACTGATACTCTTTCATCTGTGCTCCTTTTTATCTTTCACATAATAGTAAAAAGATAACATTCTCATACTGAAGATAATTTTCATAGAATTTCCAATAGGTCATTCCACCATTGATCTTCTGGTATCATAGTCCTTTTAAGTTTCCTCAATGTCTCATCAGCCTCTGTGAGTTTGTAAAAAGTGGGTTCATTAGGAAACAAATACTTTATTTCATGTTCAAGATGAAATAAATTCTTCAACCTGTCATAAATATTTCTCCCTGTTGGCAACGTTGTTTCTGTCAAACTACTAGAACTAGCAGTTGTATTTTGAGCATGGATATCTATTTTCTTGACATAGGCTTCCAATTCCATTATTTGGTCCTGTGAGAGCATTGGACTGGGTAACCCACTGTCTAACAAAACTTGAATTTTTTCTCTGAAAGCATTAATATCATCCAAAATATCTGCACACTTCCTTTCTAAATTCTGCATAAAAGTTCTTTTGATGAAAACTCTTTTTATCATCAAAATAGTGCCGGTCCTGTCTTCAATTCCTAGTCTTGCAAGCTGTTGTTTTGTTTGGGTGTTCAAAAATTGAATAAGTTGATTGGCCTGCTCAGGTCTACCTCTTAGTTCATCTCTTGTTCTGTTTATTTCTTCCTGAGCTACTTTAATCAGGTCATTTTGTTCAAAAATTTCTTGAATAGAGGGCCAAATACTTTTTATTAACTCAATTATATTACCCCAAAGAATTTCATTTATTTCTTTCAAAGGCTTTTCTAGTGAAAGATATTTTTCTAAAGCCTTAACTAATCTGTCCAATCTTTTGATTTCCCTGGTATTATCAGCAACTGTATTCTTAGATGTATCATACTTCTGCTCCAAATATTTTAATTGTAACTTTGTGGTTTGAAGTTCTGTGACTCTTAATTGTAAACTTTCCATTTGTTTTATTAACTCATCAGAACTCAAACCAGAAGTGTTTACCTGTTCTGGCTCTGTTTGTTGCTTTGCTGTTGTAGTACCTGTGGTTGTAGTAGCTTCTGTGGTGGGTGTCTACTTAATAGCTTCCTTTTCCTGTAAAGCTTGTTCCAATTCCTTCTCTATTTCACTTAGTCGCTCAGTTATTTTTAAGAGCAACTCCATTACCTCTTCTTGTGAATTCCCCTTCAAAACTTCTTGGGTCTGAGGGTGCCTTGAGGCTGGCAGTTTTAGCTGCTTTCTTAGTGCAGCTATGTCATCATCTTTCTTCTTTATTAGTGCCTCAATGCTTTTAATATCTTTGGGGTTGTGACCCAAGCTGATAATTATGTCTTCCAGAGACTTTATTCTGTTATCTTTGGCCTGAGAAGAGGCCTTTTCAATTTGCAATTGGGCGCTTGTGTTATTTAAAGAATCTTGCAGCGTTAGGGCTGCCATGGCCTTATTAGTAAGAGTGGAATACACCATTTCCCCAGTTTGTTTATGCAACTCTATCTGGTCCAAAGGATGAATGTCCTTTGCCAGGACCTCAAAATTTGTTCTAATATAATCAACTGCTGTCATGGGTTTTGGCACCTTTGACTTGAAGTGGCTCATCATCATTTTGCCTTGTGAAATGTCAAATGCTGACATTAACCTCTCCTGATTATGTGGAGCCATTTTCAAATATTGATCATATACCTTCATTCTTAATGGATCATTCTTTGCCTTTATATTGATGAAAGTTCTTTTTATATCCCCTGTATCTATTTTTGGTGGCCTAAAGGAGGATACTTCAGTACTCAACTGCTTGTGCAAAGCTTTTCCTTTCTGCTCTGTATGGGTCACACTAACAGAACCAGTTAGCTGACTGTCTTCTCTTCCATCATCAAACACCTCATCTATGATTTCCACATCTGGAAGTGGATCTGGTTTATGTTTTTTGGCTTGATGTATTCCCGAGGACTCTTTAGGAGGAGTAGTGTCTAGAACCTGCCTTTTCTTTCCTATTTCCATGTTGGATGGAGTTTGTAATTCTGAAACTTCAGGATGTTTTACCTGAGTGGGAGAAACTTGTGTTTGGTCAGGTGCTCTGGAAGTTTGAGGTTTCTCTGACATGACTAAAGTTTCAATGACCTGAATTTCAGGTTCCTTTCCTTTGCCTTTTGATTCTGCTGCCACTGGTGAACTGCCTTCCTGTAATGTCTGCTGTAGATTTGGTGCTGAAGAAGTGCCAATGTCAGGTACCTGCACTTGACCACAAGATTCTAGGTCATACTCCTTCTCAAAATCTTTCATCATTCTGTTCATTTTTTCTTCTTCACTTTCTTCTTCAACTAGTGTTTCTTCAACCCATTCATCTTGGTTGGCATATTGTTCTAGTTCAGGAATCTTGTGGTGCATGTAAGGGGATGATTTATTCCTTATTCTCTTTTCACAAATAAAACCAAATGGGTCATAAGGAACCCAACGAAAATTTCTTTGGAACTTGCAATGGCCTTGTAGTATATTTTATGCCTCTCGCTCGGCCTCCCTAGAGTTGCAGATGAAAGGACCTAATTGACTTTTGATCCTTAGTTGGGCTTTCTTCTTCACACTACAAAAATGGATCACATCTGAATTATTCATTTGCCTGAAATATTCCAAGGAAAAAATTCTCATGGGCACATATCTTGGCAACTTGAATGGATGTAATTCACATCCATAGATTCTAATGACTGTATGGTTTTGATATAAATACCAATCTCCAACTTTATAAGTCCTTGAAAGTTGCAAGGTCTTCTTGATTTCATTACTGAGCCTTGGAGGAGGGATTCCTTTCAACAAGGTAGTTGCAGGATATACAAAAAGATCTATGAACTCAGTATAAGAATATGGAGACTTATAGGAAGAATGAATTATGGGAGACCAAAATATGACTGACCTAGTGTTTCCCTTGGCATCAAGCTTTTTAACAGGGAAAGGGAATTTTTCTGATTGATAGAAGATAATGAGATGATAAATAACTGAGGAATATTTGAAAACTTTCTCATCATCTAGCCTCATGAACTGATCATGGATCTTATTGGCTATGAAGGAGGCAAAGTCATATTTGACTTCAGGAGGTTGCCCAGGAGTAAAAATAGACAGCAAAGCCAGGGTTATCTCATCAACATATTCACTGGTATTGAAACCCAAGACAAAAGATATCATATTTAGGATGAGCCTTCCCAACTTAGTGAAATAATAAAAACCATAGGGAGGAAGTCCCTTAGGTTGATGTTCAGGCAACATGAAATTCTAGCAAATGGACTTCAATTTTTCTGCGGTCAATTGATTAGACTTTTCAATCAGTGCTTCTATAGACAAAGGTGCTAGTTCTTGACCTGGTTCAAAATGTAGCATTGCATTGATAGCCTGGGGAGTAATGTGGAAAAGAACACTCTGGTCAGGGGATATTACAGCTCTCTGAGTGGGATCATAGTTAGAATGGCAATAGTGGATGATTTATGGGAAAGAAATGACTGAGGGGATGAGATATCTCGGGAGATTGGATTCCCACAACCCAATGAGATCTTGCCCCTTCGAGTACTCGTCTCTGCAGCGACAATAACTCAGAAGGGGACTTTCATCAAAATGCAAGTCTTTAATCTGGAAATCTTTATCTACTAAAGGTAAATATTCTAACTCTCGATGAGGGGCATTCAGTGGAGTTACATTCAAAGTTGCCGGGGCCTCCATTTTGGTTCTTGTGGATTCAAAACGGAGGTTTCTGGTTTTTCTTCACAGGCCGGGTGCAATTTCAATTTAAATGAAGGAAATTAACACAATTGCAGTTTCAGGGGAACAATTCACAATTTTAAAACCTCAGGGAATGATTTCAGTGATAAGATTTAATCACTAATCCAGTGGAAAACAAGGAAAACAGACTTTCTTTTGAGGTTCGAAGCGCTATAGGATAAATACCTGTTCTTTGAGGAAAGCTGGCTTTTAACAGGTATCAGGTGGTAGCAGGAGGACGTTTGAACACAGGTCTGGCGGAAATCTGGAGCGAAATCGAATTGAACAGTGGATTTTAGTGAAAATTCGAATTCTTTAGCGGAAAGCACAGTCGCGTTCAAATGACTAAAATGACATAAAAACGCGAAAATTTGTTTTATTTCCAAAGGCAAAAGAGGGGTTTTAGTTTTTCGAGGAGTGACGTCACTTTGGTACGGGCTGACGTGGGGCAGGAGGGCCGGGCGGTAAGCGGTTAGTCCCCGCACCGCTTATGGACAAAGGTGGTATTAGATGAGCGGGCAGCGATTCCATTTGAGTATCGACACGTGGACGGGTGACTAGTCAAATACCACCAAGTCCCCGCGCGTTAAAACTCTGACAAAGGATGGCTGGCGGAATTGACGTGGAGCGTCGATCTGCGGAGGGGCGATCCAACGGTGGAAAGTACTGGGAAATGATGGGGCGTTATCGTGCGGGCCCGAGTTGATTAGTGTTTGTTTAATCATCCCAGGTGGCATATAATTGGTGGAAAAATGTTATTAGTTAGTTCTGATAACTGATTAATCCCATGGTTACAAAGGGTCGGGGTAAATGAATTTTGCGCGCGGGTCTTCATTTAAAGTGTCGGGTGGGATGCCAGGTGGATGAGCCACGGTGGCACGAGGTTTTTCCGAAGTTTTAGTTTGAATTAAAACTTTGGCTTTATTTATATTTTTGGGTTAAACATATATATCGTATGTTTAAAGTTTATTTTTCATATATGTTTTTATTATATGGTAATAAATAAACATTATTTAATTACCATAAGGGGCGGGACTATGATATAAGGATATATTTAACCAAAGGGCTTGTATAGTGGGTTTTTATTGAATATTTGGGAAGTAAATACTTTGGTTAAAACATAATAGAGGGGTTTTTGGGATATTAATTTAAAAGGAATTATATACTTAGGATATGGCATTTTCACTAGGGATTTAGTAACTAGAGTTAAACATTAATATGACAAAGGGACAAGGGAACTCAAAACACTTTTCTCATCTAAGAAAGTGACAATTTCTGAAGTAAATTGCAATATCTCATCTTCAACACTTAAACTTAGAATAGTAAGTTATTTTGAGGGATTTTTATGGAATTTTGCATAATTTTCCTAAGCAAAATGAGATTTTACTTAGGAAAAGATTAAAGATGAATGATTATAATGATGAATTATCTCAAGTACTTAGGTCTTTTTGATCATTAGGCCGAGGGTCCGGTCCCTCCAAAAGTCAAGGAAATGCCTTGAGCCCCTTTGATCTCCAAATACCTTAGTACTTTGGGGGAAATTAGTAAAACTTTTAAGGGGAAAGTGATGAGGGAGGTTAATGATTTTGACTTTGCTTGCTGTGATTTTCCAGTGTATTTCCTGCTTCAGTATTTGTGATGAAAGTTAAAGGATCAAAAACATGTAGCATCATCATTCATCAGATAAAACTTTGTAACACCATCTACCTACCCTATCTACTACTACCATTTTATCTTCTTTATTAGGGTGCATTTGGACTTGCAAACCCTTTTCAACCTTTTCTTTTTACATGATAAATCTATCTATTTCTACCCTTATTACATCCAAGGGCTCAGATTAAACTGTTGAGCACCTTTTAATAACTCTACCTATCTACTTATCTGCCAAGATTAAACTGTTGGTCAGATATTTATTCTTTATTCTATAACATGAAATTGAAATATGAATAAGTCAAGTTTAAACAGTTTGACCCTTCATAAATTGTGGCAAAAGTTTGACAAGCTGCACACAATTGCTTATTTACAAAAATGAAATAGTAGTGGCATTTGGGATTTGCACACTTTCCTTGGTCTATTTTTTGTTTGGGGTTCATTTCTTTCACTTTTCTGACCAATTTATTTTTCTTACCCTTTGATTTTTCTTTTAGGGTATACCCTCTTTACATTTTTTAAATTTTTTGATTTTTTGGTTTTTCAAGAATATGGAACACCTTTGCTCAAGAAAAAGGTTTGAACATATTCCATAGTTCAATCAAGACAATCATGAAAAATGACACCTATTGGTATAGGAGACTAACAATATGGATAATTTGCATCGGAGTGCGTGCGAAAAATGGAGCAATCGGAGCCGTTGATTGTATTGCGATCAATGGTCGGGGGAACTTTAAAAAGTCAGCGAAGAAAAAGAGATTTTGTACAGTGGAATCGGGAGGACGAATGAGAACCGTCGATCCGCGGAGATCGACGGCGGAGATCGACTTTTGGACGCGCCGGGGGAAAATTCAACAGGCGGGGAAATCTGTTAAAAGCCGAGCAGAAAAGGCGATTAGCAACCGTCGGATGGGAAGGCCCAGATCCGACGGAAGAGATGAATCCCGCTGCGGGGTGATGGGACGACAGATAACACGCAGGCAAAGTGGAAGGATGGCGGTTTTGGGAATGAGGTGGAGGACACGCGTCGGCCAGCGTGTGGAATCACTGGCCGACGGAATAAAACCGCCATTTGACGAAAGGTGGTGCAGGATATATACCATGGTTTTTGGAAACGAGCGCGGGGGAAGGGGGTCCACCAGGTGTGAGGTACTCCGCTCCGTCAGATCTGGGGAGCAGATCGACGGCTGGGAAGGCTCAGAGCAATAAAATTCGTGGTTTCATATTTCACACCCAAACCTTATAAAAGATGGGTTTTTTGAAGGTTTCAAAAAGAAAAGGGTGGAGTGGGGACCATGCTTCTATTTAGTGCCTTTGGACTTGAGTGGCCGATCGCGGCGCTCGGGCATATGGAGGGAGAGACGGGAAGGGGCTTAGCCTGAGGGGCTGAAAACCAGCGCATAGAAAATAGGCGTATTTTACATGATTTTTAATGGTTTTTGAAAAAGGAAAAAGGTTCCGATAGGCTAAAAAAGTGGGTTTTTAACTTTAGGAAATGAGATTAATGAGGGGATAAGGAATAGCATATGGTTTAGTGGGGTTTTTATGGATGAAAGGAAACTGAAGAAATGAAGGTAAGATGGAAGCAGGGGAGGGGAAAAAGGAGGAGGATGCAGCAATATTTGATTTGGATTTTCATGGAATATCAGAGGCCGAAAGATGTAAAAGTATGAAGAACCAACCAACATTTTATGGTCTTACCAACAGATTTCAAGCACCAACAATTTTAGTCCTGAATTTGTTTCTTGAAGGTTGCAAAGAATATTTAGCCACCAGCTGATTTAATTGAAAAATATAGGTAATAATGTGGTAAAAAACAACATGGTGGAATAAAACTGTGTTTTCACCGTTCGATTTGGTTTATGGGAAATCCCTGTTGTTTCCAATAGAATTTGAAATAAGCATGCTCAGAACAGCTCTGGAAGTTCATTTAGATCTATCAGATGCCCAGAAACACCGATTGGCTCAGCTTAATGAAATTGATGAAATACGTTGAATGGTTGTCCAGCAAAATACTGCTATCTAGTAGCAGAGAACGAAATGGCACGATAAGTTTATTAAAAATAAGGTGTTTCAAAGTGGAGATTGGGCACTACTTTATGACTCTCGTTTTAAATATTTTAAGGGAAATCTTTGCAATCATTGGATGGGACCTTATGAGGTGGATGTTGTATTTGATAATGGAACTGTTAGTGCCTAAATCCACCTTAGGCTGAAGGAAGGCGGGATTCAGGGTAACACCAAACCACGCTCAGTCTGGTAGCTAGCCCTACCAGAATAGGAGAAGGCTCCCTCCAGGTCAATCTCAGGAAAAATGTATCAATAAGCCTTGAGATGACTGAAATGAGTGCTAATTTTAGGCTAGGTATATTAATCAAGGAGTTTGGAATGATTTATAGGGGTTTTTTGTTGGAAAAAGGGAAAAACAATTTTGGGCTTGGGGATGAGGCCAAATTCTTGCAGAGTTCAAGTTGGGGTAGGGAAGGCAATGGCTTTGATGTATTAGATTCAATGAATGGATAGAAACAACTACTGAGGAGCTGAAGAGGGAAAGAAGGTGCAAGGATCCTCTTCAAACAGAAGAAAACATATAAAACTAAACAAAAGTTTAAGGCAGAGCACCAGCAAACTAATGAATTCTACCTTAGTTACTCATTTGTTTAATTCAAAAGCAAAGAGAAGGGAAATGGAATACATATAAAATTAATGAAACTTAAAATAACATGGAGAAAAACATCATCAAAACTCAGAGCCACAAGGTTCCCAAAAAGTGCTACAAAACTCTGGTCTTTCCTTTGCCAAAAATCTGAAATGAATATACAATGAGGCGCCAAACTTTTCCCAAGAGTCCAAACCTAAAAATTCCTCAGAAAATAAAATATATAGACCATCATAACCCCTTCCCATGCCTCTAGGGTTTGAGCTCATCCTTCTAGGAGCTGTTTCAATCAATTCTAAACATGGAACAAATCTAGGCAGCCAAACAACTTGCCTCTATGTGCTAGGAAACTGATCCATTCACTCACATTTCACCCTTTAGTGAATGAATCTTCTAGAAAAAGTAAATGTGAGCCAAAATTACATCATAGCCATAAAATTACATCAAGATAGATCAAGAGTAACATCAAAAAGTAAAACTAGTCAAACTAGGCGAATTTCTGAATTGAAAAGTGAAAATTGGGCAAAAATCCTCTATGCGTTGAGCCCAAAAACTCAATGCGCCGCACCACTTTGAGGCTATTTTTGAGGCACTTCCTGAAGTCCAAATTGAGCTCATGATAGCTCTTTGGAAATCCCTGGATGTCTTCTATCCAACCCAAATAGAATTTGTCAATTTGGAGTTCATTTTCCCCTCCAAAACTGCAATCTCCCAAGACTGGTTCCTGCTGGTGCAAAAAGTGGCAAAAAGGCCATTTTTGGAGTGTTTTTGACCTTTAAGACCACCCAGAACTTCATGAAATCTCTTAGCCATTCTTGAGCATGCATAATTTACCATAAAAAACCCCAAAATATCAATTTTTCCTCCAAAAGATGTCCCAATCATAAGCGCGCGTCGGGTGGCATGGCGCGTCGGGCAGAAAAACCTATTTTACAACCAAAATTTCAAAAATGACAAAATTTTCTCCAAATTTGATAAAACTTGGAGTGAAGGTCTCCCATCATGTCCCATGCTTAGAAAATGAAGCTTCAGCAAAGATTCAGTGCCCTTAGTGATGTTTCAGTGCTCTCCTGGTGCATGCAGTTTAGTGATGGGATCACTATCTTGTTCAGATGATGTGTTGGTGTTTGTCTCCGTCTCCGTGATGTTGCAAGGTATATGACAAGTGTATGATTGGTTTTTTTGAAAATTATGAATTGGTGTTTGTCTTTCAATACCAAATGTGTACCAAGTAGGAAATGAGGGACTGTGAGGAAATATTACAGTGGGTATAGTGGGTTGTGGAAAATAATACGGTGGTAACAATGTGATTAAGTCAAATGA
Source organism: Pinus albicaulis (assembly GCA_034641835.2). Taxonomy (NCBI): domain Eukaryota; kingdom Viridiplantae; phylum Streptophyta; class Pinopsida; order Pinales; family Pinaceae; genus Pinus; species Pinus albicaulis. Next base: position 1,913,069,053 of record CM076575.1, read on the forward strand.
ACTTTATAATTGTGGGGATCATCACTTGACTATATTTGGGAATTTGAAAGTTTTATAAATGATATGAAGGAGGGAAAGTAGTAGGAAATGGTAGGGTTTTAGGGATGGGACATAGGAATAAGTAATATGGGAACGTAAGGGAATCAAGGATGGACAATAATGATAGGATTATGAAGGGGAAAGGGATCACAGTTGGGAAATGGAAACTTGGCACCAAAAATACAGTTTCAACACACCAATTTCAAACCCTTGGAGCAAATTTTACAAAAGGATGGGGTTTGAATTTTTGACATCACAAATTCTCATAATCAATCCTATAATCACACCAGGCACGAGTTAATAGGCAGTAGAGGATCACGTGAACCTACGTGGAGCGAAAGAACCGAGTCATTTCACAAATTTTGGAGTAACAGTGAAAATTTGCATTTCAGGCTTGTGCGCCACACACTCTGCCCAGTGCACCGCGCAGGTTGTATGCGCCACGCAGGAGCTAATTAACACAGTGAAAAATGGCTCAATGCGTCGCACACCTCCAGTGCGCCGTGCCAGTTACCCAATGCACCGCGACACTGAAATCTGCCCACAGTCCAGCGTTTAACAAATACTTTCGCTCCTTCAAATTTGACTTGGCTTCTTTGTTACCTTTGGCGTGTAAATGGATTGTTTAAACACCAAAAATGTCTTATATATCATGGACTTGATTTTTCCTTTTGAAACAACCCACCTTTGCAATTTTGCAGACTTTGGCACTTTTCCAATAAGCTTTGTTTTTTACTCCCACTTTGATTTTTGGCTTAAATGATGGCTCCTTTATTGATTTTTTGCAGGAATGGTGCCATGTTTTAGCAAAGGAGGACCAAGGCTACCTTTGAATACTTCGTGACTGAAAAACCTTTAAAAATTACATATTCATTAGAAACAATAAATTTGATGATTTCTTCTTCAAAACAGAGTTTTGAAGAAGAATCATTCTCGAGCATTATTGATGATGAAAATTGCGATGAAAACTTATTCTGAACTTCCCTCATGTGCCTGCTGGGATTTATTGGACACTTTGTAGACTGAATTGACAAACGCTAGACCTAATAACCAAAATGACACTTTGTTGACCAAAATAGCATTTATGACTGTAAATGACTGAAATCAACTTTGATGAACTTTGATAAATTTTGACCAACCCAGCAGGTACAAACATGAGGGAAATGAGAAAATAAACCCTTCCGTCAGATAATGGCATGCCCCTAATGGAATGCAAATGAATGGACTGAATGGGACACCTAAAAATGAAATGCAATAAAGAGTTTTGATCTCTGACAGAGCAATGTCAAGAACGACTCTAACAGGAACAATAAGGCTAATCACAATTGATGATACATGTACTTCTTTTACAATCAATGGACATCCCTTAAGACTATCCCACCAGCCGGCCTCTAAGGACGCTTTTATTAAACAACTCTCTGGGAAATCTGGTTTGAAGGTTATCAATGCAGAGAATCCTTCCTTTGCACCCTAGTTGTAAAAAAATATAAAAAATAATTTATATATATATATATATAATTCTATACTATTTTCTTGTCTTTTTGTAGGAGCTACGACTAAGGAGTGAAAATCAAGGAATTTTCATGTTGCTACTACTCATGTTGCTATTATTTAGATGTTGCTACTCATGATGCTGTTACACCAAGTGTTGTTACTCCATGATCAATGCTACTACACCGAATGTTGTTACTTGCATTGTTGTTACTCGGTCGCTAATACTCATGTTGTTGTTACTTGGTTGTTGTTGCTCATGTTGTTGTTGCTCAATTGTTGTTACTCATGTTGTTGTTACTTACTTTTTGTTACTTGGTTGCTGCTACTCCGATGTTGTTACTCTGATGTTGTTACACCGATTTTGTTACTCTGATGTTGTTACACCGGATGCTATTACTCCAATGATATTACTCTAATGTTGTTGCACCAGATGTTATTACTCCCATGATGTTACTCCAATATTATTACATGGACATTGTTACACCGATGTTGTTACTCCGATGGTATTACACCATACATTGTTACTCCGATGTTTTTACTCCACTACTGTTACACCAGTTGCTGTTACATTAGATGTTGTTACACCAATGTTTTTACACCGATCTTGTTACACCATCCACATCATTACTGCACTATCATCCTACCAACCATCACATCATCCAGGTAGGCCATCAGGTACGCCTCCATGTGAATTTTACTGATTTAAGTATGTATCCCATGTGAATATTTTAATGGCGCTAACAGAAAAAATGTAAGTTTAGGTGGGGGGGGGGGGGGGTGTCATCATGTCAAGGATGGTGTAATAATTGCCTCATAAGTTAAGTATGACATTCCACTCATGGTACACCCTACGATTCCCATCAATATGTGGTATCATCATTTAAATCATATTGGGATTCGTACGATGTCTCTTCCACCCTATACAGACAATTATTATTTCTATTTTACCACACTTACCATATTCCTTCGTGATTTTTCTCGGTTTTCGAGAGTTACCAACTATATTTACCATTACCAAGGTTTCATTTTCACTATGTTGTTCCTCTGAATTTGGTACCCACCACCTTGCTCAATGGTTTTCTACTACAGGAAGTGCTACTACAAGTCTCCATAGTATGGGTGGGCTGGTTGGCTGTGCGGCATGAGCCTGAAAACACAGTTTCAATTCGTAGCAATCCAAAGGTTTGGTAAGTCTTTTTCGACGCAGGGTGGGATATATACTTTGACAGATTGAAGGGATTTGATGGAGGTATCACAATGGAATTCACACTCAATTTAGGGGAGAATTATTCTCGAGTTAGAGTTTTGGAAGTTCCTATCATAGAGGAGGTAATTGCAGAGGTTAGAGGGCTGAGACAACAGGGGCAACAATGGTTTGCTGGGAAATTTTATCTCCCATAGTTTCCCAAATTATTCTTGTAGGCAAGAGAAAGTGTCGTTCAATTGGGCAGAGGATACAAGCATAGAACTGTGTTGTATCCTTCGAATGAAGTTGCAGGTTTCGTAATAAAATACATTACCTATGAGATTTATGCCTCAGCTATGTTCAAGTATCACTTTAAAATTCTAACACACCTCTGATGTCCATAGAATTGGGTGCATGCCCTAAATATTCCATTTTTCCTATTGAAACAACTACAACATATGGCACAGTTTGCTCGTCACTCTCGCCGGATGATGGTAGTACTTTATAACCATGGATTGGTGCGATTATTGGTCATGCATGCAATATGCAGGCTGCGAGTTTCCTGGGTGGAACTCTGTGGATCCTCAGAAGAAGCGGTTCCAACTATGATTGCTTCTAGAGAAGAAGAACCAGCCTCTCTGGCTAGTCAGGTGGAAGAATAATATTCAGAGGAAATTTATCAAGAGGAACCAAAGGAAATGGAAACAAAAATTGACCAAGAGGAACCCAAGGAAATGGAAATGGAAATTGATCAGGAGGAACCCGAGGAAGAAGATATGAGTATGGAGAAAGTAGTCGACGACACAGATGAGGCTGCCACACAAGAACCAGCGTTTCTTGAAGAACCCTCAAAGGAAGGAGTTATGGACATTGTGTAGGAAATTGATATTGTTATATAGTCAGCAACCTTTGTTAATGAAGAACAAAGGAATGAAATTTTGGTCAGAGGAATGGAAACTGATGTTTTTTTACAAGAAACAACATCACCTACATAGAAAAATATGTATGTTGATACACGTGGTGGTGTTACACAAGAACCACCCCCAATTTGGCTAGAACAGGAGGAGTCAGCCCGCGAAATCAATGTTGGACCTCAAGAATCAGGACCAACTGTGAATACAAAGGTGAGTCCTGAGGAAAAGGAGGCAAAAGAAGGAATGAACCAGGTGGTCAATACTATTCCATAAGAACCAGTATCGACCCATGAAGAAGAAATGGTAAGCAAAGGGCAAGAGGAAAGAAGGGAATTGAGCCACATAATCGATGCTGCTCCACAAGAACTAGCATCGACTCCAGTTGAGGGGGTAATGCATGAAGTCCTGCTCCAAACCAGAAATGAAGATGATGGATCTATTTTCTATTCTCTGTTACAGCCCCTGATTCCCAGAGGGGTGAGGGGATTTTGCTCGCCTAAATGGTTAATGGAAGAAGTGCCTATTCCCCCGGTATTAAAATTTGTTGACACGGCCAAGATTGGCCCAGACACTACTGAACCAGAACACTTAGAGGTTAAAAAGGAAGACAGAATTCCTGTAGAAACATCAAAACACATGGGGATCAATGAAATTTCCGACCAAACAGTAGGAGTTCCCGGAAGAAATGTAGAAGAAGAAGGCATTGTGGATAGGGAGCCCAGCCAGAAGGGCTTGACAAAAGAATCTATAGAGGATGCCGGTAGAATTCCACTGCCTTCTGGGCCCGTCATAGGTCTAGAACTTGAATTCACCGTTAAATAGGAATGGGTCAAATAGTGTGAGAAAAGAAGGTTACCTCTCAAAAAGAGGTATTAGCTGCAGTTCAGTGAAACCATGAGACTAAAAAGGGAGGTTCGGGATTTAAAGAAGGAAGTTTCACATTTAAAAAGGAAGGTAAAAATCTACAAATGGAGGGAAATAAAGCCAAAGATTGAAGTCTCCACTGCAGCTACCCAGACTGGCCCAATCGAAGAGTTGTTCGAAGGTTGAGAATTTGTATTGGTCGCTGAAATTCAAAAGTGGCAGTTTGCGACGAGTGGGCACAAGAAAGGAATGGATAGGGTTCGAGAATAGGATTCTGGAGTTGTCACGAGGTACATGGATCATTTATACAAGGAATGGTTGACTCAAGCAAACATAAGGCCATGATAGAAGAGTTGGAAGAACAAGTTCAGTTGCTAAAGATAGATAAGGAGAAGAAGTTCTGCCTAGCACAACAGGTAATGGCCTGCAAACCTCCTACACATATCTATGCCTTATTCCTTCATGAAAAATTTATTTTATTTTGTATTGGAAGTATATATAAGGAAATTTGGTACGAAATTGAGGACAATACAAAATTGAGGACCCCATTCAATTTCTCCATATTTTAAAAATTCATGATATTATAGGAAAACACTTAATGTGCAAGCTCTACATGCATGGGTATTATTTAAAGCATGACTAGTCCTTTGACCCCGTTCCATTTATGGGGGACATCCACTTAAGGGCTTTCACCTCCTATACCATCAATCAGATTAAATGGAGAAAGACCTAGGACAAATTTGAAGAAAATCAAGCCAGAAAGCCATTAATGGTGAGAAGAGAGAATGGTCAGTCCTCAAACATTTATAACAAGAATTATACCTTCCTACAGATTGAGGGTCATAAAGAACACATGTCGGCAACCCAAAAATGGTGCCCTAACATGTGTGTCAGCCAAATTATGAAATTTCGCAAGGAAGCACTGGACAATTGTCAGAAAATATGGATGTTGTCTTCTTCAGCCGTCAGGGAAAGAGAACCATTTGGGGCACCTAACTTTGCACGTGCCTTAGAGTGAATGTCACATTATGTGGCATGCATTCATACCTATGGGGTTAGATGGATGGGATTAATATTTCAATTTCCCATTTTATGGTTGCCAGTTGCACAGTATACTCCTTCTTATAACGTTGAACCCGACTGGTGGAAAGACGGTGTTTTGACAGAAGGATATAAGCCACCAGGAACAGAAATGGCTGCAGAATATGACCCCACACAGCTTCATGCTGATCATAGTCAGTCCAATCTAAATCTCAGGAAACGAGCTGCATGAGGACATGGAGATAGATCAGTTGGGGGGAGATGTTGGGTACTGGATTTGTATACTTTCCTCTCCCATTTTACCCTATCTTTCTGTCTCTCTGTGCCATTATTTATCTTAAAGGCATGAGGTAAAACCCTTCTTCCTATATTTCATGGGATATTTGATTAATGATGTATTTTTCATGGAGGTTTTAACTTTCTACATATTAACTCCAATATTTCTTCAGATTTGGCTACAACAGGATCATTGCGGCCGCGAGTCAAGGCACAACCCATCATCTCCAGTGTCTTCCCTATTTGCTGCTATAGTGTGACATCCATGGGTATATCAACACTATCTTAGGCTTTCATATGGTTTCTTTCTCGACAATGCGGTTGCCATTGTAACAAGATGTACTTTTGTAACAATGGAGTCATTGAGAGGAATCAGGGGTTTCAGGACAGTGGTATAAAGAGGCCTACAGGCTATGAATCAAGGGAACCTTGGACATACAGACTTTGTAATCAATATTTTTATCATTAATTGAATGCATAGCAGCTTGTTGTTTCTCCTATAATCTTTGAGTTTCCGCAGCCTTGGTCCTAGAGTTAGGCCCACTCTTGTGATCAGGTGCTGCGTTCTTCTTTCTTTTCTTTGCAGTGTTTTGTTTGGTGTGATTCTTTATTTTTTGTTACAGTTGCGTTAATTCCTGTGGATGCCTTTTATTTCTTCATTTCATTTCATTTTTGTTACAGTGGTATTTGTGTTATAGATTAAACCTGTGATCTACAGTGGACTGTTAGTATTGAAATAACTAATGCCCTCATTTTGATAATTTATGTGGAAAAAGGGTTGAATTCTATTCATATCCAGACACCAACAGCTGCAATGATGTACAATCAGATCTATTCAAGAAGGTCTGATCCCTTCAGTAGATCCTTAGGCGAAAAGCTCAATATCTAACTCCTCCAATCTCCTCCACTGAAAATAGCTACTGGATGAACAACAACTTCCGAAAACTATGTTGTCAAAGAGGGAGGCTCACTAGTCTGCTGCTATATATTTAAAATTAGCTCCTGAGTGATGGAAACAATAGATCCAATCTGAGGAGGTTATCCCTTAGAGGATTTCCAGCTGAAATACTAGAAACTTCATTCCTCCAATATATTTACAAGACTGAACTAGGCAATCCTTAAATGGACTGCCACTGCATGGAGGTAAAACCCAATGGCCTGAATGCCAGATGTAGATTTTTTTCTCCTGAAAGGCTAGATCTAAAGAACAAGGAGGTCGGATGAATCCTCCACTAGTTTCCTAGCTGAGTATGGCATGAAGAAAAATCCTCTTTCCAGAGCTACTCACAGAAAGAGGTGGGATTCCTGCTTGGGAATTCCTTGTGCTAAACAACACTGCAAACTCTACTAAATAACCCAAGTCTCCATAGAAATGTGCTAAGACAAATCTCGATCTAAACAAATCAAGAAAATAATTATCCAAATCATGTCTTCCATTGTGCCTTCAACTTCATTATATGCATGAGCCTTCCATAGCCTAAGCCCACTACAATAATGCATTGTACATGTCGAGAAAAGTCTCCAGGGTTGACTGCGCTGTTGATCCATGTCCTCCATCATGTTCACATGGGGTGATTACCCCCTCCATCATGTGTGCATTAAATGCATCACTTTGTCCACTATCTTATCATAAGTGCTTCATGATATTCTTGAATGCGCTATGATCTCAGTTGACCTTATCAAAGATCCTCATGATTTTACTTTTAAGATCCATGATCTTATTTGACTATTTCATCCTCCATAATCTCTCTCATAAATTAAAAATGATCTCCATTAATGGAGATGCTCCACTACTCCATGATTCTAGATCTAGATCTAAATTATCCACATACACACATCAAAAGTGGCATTTATTCATCTTTGACGATTTTGGGTCCCTCCACCCTTTTATTTACTTAATTTATTAATAAAATCAAGGACTCTAATATTCCAAATATGATGTCAAATTTTGCGAATATTATAGTCCCCCTTGGCAAAATGTTGCTTGTCCTGAAGCAACTCCAGAAGTAGATGCAAATCCATCTATTCCCCTCCAAATGGAAACCACATAAGGAAGGCTTCCTCCATTTGATGCAATGTGTTATGCATTTTTGGTGCCAAAGTTGTCTTTGAAAAATATAGAATGACTTCCAATTTCATGGTTAGATGTTGATCAAGTGATCATGGCCTAAGTTGAAAAAATGCTCAAAAATGAAATTTCTCAGAATTGGTTGAAACCTAAATGACCGAATATGCCTCATCGCTCCGATTTTGGTGCCACTAACGGCACTCAAATCTGACATCGAATGAGAAAGTTATGCAGGTTTGAAGTTTCTAGTATCCTTCAAAAACATAGTTTGACCAAGGTTGACTTGACTTTGGAATTATTTAAAAAAAGAATATTCCATAGGGACGAATGAAGGTTCGACAAATGGCAAGTTCATATTCATTTATGGTTTGACTTTTGGAGATTTTGGCCAATCGGAGGGTGCCATGTGGCAAGCCCGGAGGCCACCACGTGACCCCAGGCCACATTTGGATAGTATGGAAAAATTTTTATGAGTCTGTAGGTTTGAACCCCAGACCTCCTGCTGGCTAAAAAATTGCTCCAAAAAACTCTCCTATCCAATAGTTCTTATCATATATGCAAAAAAAATCGTATTTGAAGTTTAAATGTGTTTCTGCTGGAGGGAAAAGGGGCTAGCCCATTAGGGCTAGCGTGGAGTTCATATGTTCGAGTGCCGAGAACCTTGGCCTAAGGGCCTTGACCGGTGGGAGCATATAGTTAAACAAAAACCATTTTCATTAACCATCCATCTATTATGCCATGTAAATGTGCCACTTCGTTACACTTTGTGCCACGGTAAATAAAACATGGCTTGTTAAACTTTTTCATTGGCGGTCTATACGGAGGTCATGTGACCACTTTAATACGCCCTCCAAACATTTAATTTTACAACTAACGGTTCCACCATTTTGGAGCGGCCTCAGTCATTTTCAGCAAGAAAATCTAAATTAGCACCCCTAACTATAGTTAGCCCACATTTAGTGGGGTTTTCACTTGACATTAGGAAAAATCTTGCTTTTGTCATAACTTTTCAAATATTGAGCCAATTTGGACGAAATTTTGGTCAATTTTGGGTATTCTAAAAATTATAGAGCCATTGGGATAGGTTGCAAAGCCAATAGAGGTGTTTTATAGCCATTTTTGCTTCAGGGAAGCTTGGCGAGCCATCAAGGCCATGAGGGAAATGGAGCTGCTTTGGGCTACACTTCACTATTTTAGGTGAAATAAAAGTCATTATTATCTTATTTCTACCTTTTGAATTCATTTTAACAATTGGTTTTGCCTGTTTAGGCCTTTTTCTCTCTATATAACCAATTTTAGCATCATAATATAGCAAGGACATGCCCATTGGGAGCCTTGGACCCGCCAAAGGTAGCCTAGGAGGGGTGAACTACCTCATCATGTTGTTATGGTGAAGTTATGCTACTATGTATTTCAGATTTAAGATGTTAAATAGTAATTTTAATTAACATTCCCTCACACATAAACTCAAAAATAGTTACCAAAAACACTTTGTTTAATTTCCAAGACATGACAAACAATTTGCACACTTAATTTAATGGAAATGAATAATTTTAACAGTAGTACAAATACTTTAATTTTCAGATCAAATGGTATCAAAACTCAATATTTGAGTATTAAGAGACATATTTTTACTCAAAATTTGGTTTGTGCAAAGATATAGTTGATTGTTTGCAAGTTTTGACACTTACTAGGCTAAACTCAAGAGAGGTGAAGGACACTTAGTTAGTGTAAAAAGTAATCCAAAACCAATAAGGGTTATAGAGCCACCTTCAAGATCCATAGAAGAAACTTCAAGCATGTCTTCAAGAGAAGGAGAAGCTCCTAAAGATATTGATCCCAAAGAAGAGGAACGAATATTCCGAAAAGCTTTCCTAGACATGACATAGATGGTAAGGATACTCTACCAAGAAAGGAATGATACACTTGTTGGAGAAGGGTCTAAAAAACAGAAAGAAGGAGAGGGTTCTTCAGGAGGAAAGAGAAGTGATGACAAGTCAAAGAAAGGAGATGGAGGAAATGGCGATCCCTCATCCCCATCTTCATCCTCTTCCTCTACATTGTCATCCTCAACTTCGATGAATCAATATGACAAGTCTAAAACTACTGGTGAAAGTGCATTTTTAAAGCTTGATGTTAAATTTGAGTTTCCTATGTTTGATGGTGAGGTAAATGTAGAGAAACTTGACAGTTGGATAATACAGTTGGAAGTTTACTTGAGGATACAAAACCTTCATGAAGACTACACCAAGATTCAGTTAGCCTCTTTAAGAATGGAAGGAGCAACATTGGTATGGTGGGAAGCCAAGATGAAGGATGAAATTAAAAATTATGGTAAGATTACTTTATCAAGGTCTGAATTTATTTCCACAATTAAGCAGCAATTTTATCCATTAGCTCATTTACAAAAGGCTATCATGAATTGGCAAAGTTTTAGATAGCTTAAAGGACAAACTGTTCAAGATTACACTCAATATTTTAGAGGAAGGGCTTTACTACTTGGAATTTATTTTCATAGTCAAGATACCTTGCTGAAATATATAGGTGGTTTACACAATTACCTTATACATACTATCCTTATGTTCAATCCTACTAGTCTGGATGAAGCTTGTGTGTAAGCTACGTATTTAGAGGTTGGAGGTAAACAATATTTTGATGAGAATATGGATAGTGAATTTAAAGGAAAAGGAAGGAAAAAAAATGAAAACTCTAGGAAAGTAAATGGAAAGTTCTTTGGTAAAAACTGTTCCAAAACAAGCCGCGATTAATACCATTACTGGAAGCTTCACCCTAGGCTGAAACTAGAGAAATTTAAAACCAAAGATAAGGCCAAAGAAAAGGGTAAAACTGTTGCAACTATTGAAGAAGACTTAGGGTCTAAATCGGGTGATGAAACGAAAATCATATCCATGGTACTAAGGAAAAGGTAAAAGACATAGTTAAGGAAACAATTCTCAGTTCTAGCACTTTAAACTATGACATAGAAGCTCAAAATGAAGAGAGGAGGATAGAGCTATTTCATATAAGGATAATCTCGAAACACACAAATATAGACACACTATTTGATAGTGGGTCTCAAGTAAATATCATTTCAGAAGACTTGGTTAAGAAGCTAAAACTTGAGACCATTCCTCATCCAAATCCATATCCACTTGGATGGATTTGCAAGGATGCTAATTTACAAGTCTGAAGAAAGTGCATGTTGCGCTTTGCCATAACAACTCATTATGTTGATTGGGTTGAATTAGATGTGGTACCACTTGACATTACACATGTTGTGTTGGGTAGTCCATATTTATATGACAGAAAGGTGATCTTCCATCACCAGGAGAACAAGTATCATCTGTTCAAATATGGAAAAGAGTTTATTGTGAGAGCACATCAGAAGAAGCTAGAATCTTCTTTGGTCCATGCAGGGAAATTGAAAAGGATTTTCAATGCAAGTCAAAATTTGACTTTGTTGATGGTTAAGTAAAAATATTTTGTACATTCTCCCTTCATGTTATTTCTGATGTAAATGATGATATGTTTAAGCCTGAAAGCAATTTGTATTTTGAAGATGACAAGATGTTACAGAAAGTGCCTTTGGTGTCGATCGGTGCAGAGAAAAAAGTTTCAGTGCAAAGTGGTGCAAGAATCCAAGAGAGGGTAAAGCATGCAAGCAAAGAAGACACAAATTTCAGCATGGGTCAATTTTGGTTTCAGAATGGAAAATTGGTATGGAGAGAAAACTTGGTTGGGATTCGACGCAAGTACATGGCTCATTTGTGAAAAATTCACCATGCGGATAGTTGGCAAGGTGAATCTCAATTTCAATTTCCTTTAAATTTTGACCATTGTAGAAACAATATGTATTCTGTAAATTATAGTTTTCGCTCTGAAAAATTCAAAAATTTTCATTATGACTCAGTCAAGGTTAGCAACGGTCAGTCAGTAGATTCAAGCAAGAATTTGTCTTTTTATGGGAAATTCAATTTGATGAAGTCAGGAAGATTTTAGTCGTTCAAGGTTGGAAGAGTGGAGAATCAGCCTCCTTATCTTCAATTTTGGTAAATCAGAGAGCTTTTGGGGTCCAAAAGCTTCCCATTTGGGAGGTGTGATGAGGTGATCATGTCCTAAGTTGAAAAAGTGCTCAAAAATGGAATTTGTTAGAATTGGTTGAAACATGAATGACTGGATAGGCCCCATCGCTGCGATTCTAGCACCATGAACTCCACTCAAATCTGACATCGTATGAGAAATTTATGTAGGTTTGAAGTTTACAGTATCCTTCAAAAATTCAGTTTGACCAAGGTTGACTTGACTTTGGAATTATTTAAAAAAATAATATTCCTTGGAATATTCTAGGAATATTCCTCAAAATATTCCCTAGAATATTCCCTTGAATATTCTACAGGGATGAATGAAGGTTTGACAAATGGCAAGTTTGTATTCATTTATGGTTTGACTTTTGGATATTTTTGCCAATCGGAGGGTGCCACGTGGCAAGCCCAGAGGCCACCACGTGGCCCCAGGCCGCATTTGGATGGTATGGAAATTTTTTTGTGAGTCTGCAGGTTTGAACCCTGGACCTCCCAGTGTCTAACAAGGCACTCCAGCCAACTCTCCTATCCAATAGTTCTTATCATATATGCAAAAAAAATCATATTTGAAGTTTAAATGTGTTTCCGCCAGAGGGAAAAGTGTCTAGCCCCTTAGGGCTAGCCCAGAGTTCAGATGTTCGAGTGCCGAGAACCCTGGCCTAAGGGCCTTCACTGGTGGGAACATATGGTTAAAAAAAAATTGTTTGCATTAACTGTTTGTCTATTATTCCACGTAAACGCGCCACTTGGTTACACTTTATGCCACAGTAAATAAAACATGGCTTGTTAAACGTTTTCACTGGCGGTCTATGCGAAGGTCATGTGACCACTTTAATATGCCCTCCAAACATTTAATTTTACAACTAACGGTTCTGCCATTTTGGAGCAACCTCAGTCATTTTCAGCCAAAATTACTAAATTAGCATCCCTAATTGTAGTTAGCCCACATTTAGTGGGGTTTTCACTTGACATTGCGCCAAATCTTGTTTTTGTCATAACTTCTCTAGTATTGAGCCAATTTGGATGAAATTTTGGTCAATTTTTAGTACTCTGAGCATTATAGAGCCATTGGAATATGTTGCAGAGCTAACAAAGGTTTTTTATAGGCATTTTTTCTTCAGGGAAGCTTGGAGAGCCATTAGGGCCATGAGGGAAATGGAGCTGCATTGGGCTACACTTCACTATTTTAGGTGAAATAAAAGTCATTCTTAGCTTATTTATGCCTTCTGAATTCATTTTCATAGCTATTTTTGTCTATTTAGGCATTTTTCTCATTGTATAACAAATTTGAGCATCATAATATAGTAAGGACATGCCCATTGGGAGCCTTGGACCCGACAGATGTAGCCAAGGAGGGGTGAACTGCCTCATCATGTTGTTGTGTTGTTATGGTGAATTTATGTTGCTGTGTATTTTAGATTTAAGATGTTAAACAGTAATTTTAATTAACATTCCCTCACACATAAACTCAAAAACAGTTACCAAAAACACTTTTTTTAATTTGCAAGACATGAAAAATGCTTTGCACACTTAATTAAATGGAAATGAATACTTTGAACAACAGTACAAATACTTACATTTTCAAATCAGATGTCCTACTTCCACCATTAAGTAGCAAGTGACAACCACATGATGTCCAACATCATCATTAATACATGAGATACATAAAATAAAGTGGCTCTTTCCACAAAGGAAAAGCTCCATCTCACAATACACTTCTTCATCCCATGCTTTATAAATTTGATTGAGCGTTGATATGCTCTCATCCTTAGCCCTATTGTCCTTGTTGGATCCAAGCATCTTTCCAACGTTATGGAAAAGAAGAAGGAAAGGAGTTATATGTGTAGACAAAGATGCCAGAACATATTCTCTTAATAGTAACCACCGGAGTAAGGCCCTTTGATACCATCCTCCATCTCCTCCATGTAATATGGACAAGCCAAACTCCCCCAAAAGCAACCAAAGCAACAAGAGATCTCGTTTCTTTCTCTTCTCCTCATGTGCATCATGGAGCAAAAACATACTAATTGACATGTGGAATGTCACATCATCCCAATACAAATAAACACCCTCAATGCACATCATGAGAGCAGCATGCCAAGCTTTACCCAATACAAAACACATAGACATAGGAGATTTCATGTGGTGGCCAAACTATCTCAAGAAAAACAAAAATGAACATGCCTTCTTTTGCTGCATTTAATCATTGATACACAAGGCATGAATCAGAAAAATATGAACTATTGGGTGGTAACCATATTCACCCAAGAGCATCCACCACAGCCATGCCTCCTTCTTCATTTCATAAGTTTTTTTCAAGGCATGGATCAAAGAAATAGGAGCCTTTGGGAAATTAAAAAAATCTCCCAAGGGAAACCAACGTAACTAAGCTTGCTGGCCCATGTCATAAATTTGCAAGTGGTCATGAAACTCCTTGCTTATTGTCCTCATCCACTCATCCCAATGTGGATAGTGAATGATGTGTTGCATAATCATGGTATCCTCCCTTTTTAGAATACCATCCTCCCCAAATGATGAAGAACTTTGCACTTCATGAAATGTTGAAGTGCACCTACAATGAGATCTCTCAATGGGATTCTCTTTTCACCAAAGGCCCTCCAAAACCAATAAATTTTTGGATATACTCCAGGTATAAGTTTCACTTTGAGCTGTGAGATTCTCATTGAGAAAGGGTCATCGAGAAAGAAGAAAAGATTCGTCATCTCAAGAAGTCTTCCATCTACCACCTTTACCTCCATTGCTTCATGAGTGAAGCTACCTTAAGAAGGCTCCAAGAATGATGGGGCTTCTTCATTTTCACAACTATTAAGTAACAGTGTTGTAGATCTATAGGGTAATAAATGTGCTATCTCAAAACAAGGTACAATATTGATCTGACAACTAGTTATTATACATAGGATCATATCCATTCCAGTTTCTGAAACTCTGCATTTAAACTCAAGGGGTTGAATGTAGTTCAACGATGATGAAATGGGATAGTTCTTAATCTCTTCCTTGATTAGATAAAGGGTCCTCTGCGCTGTGATATGTTGCTACTTCAAATCATCATTTTGTTCTAACCCGTGGTTGTGCATTGGACTTGATGGCATGTCATCATCAGTTCCAATAAGATCTACTGAAACAATATGTGATAAAAGTTCATGGATACCTTGGATCATTTGATGTGTGGAAAACTCTTGCCAGAACACAAGAGTTCCTCCAACCGGGACAATAGTGTCTCCCACTACTGGTAAGAGTGATGGCTGCTCTTCTCCAACTGTACCAGTGCTGAAATATTCCTCCTTCTCCTCATGCATCTCTTGAATCATGCATGGGACTCTATGTGTCAAGAGCTCAGGACTATCTTGCAAGGTTGCAACTATCTCTTCTCTGGATGCAAGTACTTTTATAGCTAGTGGTGAATGTATTGAATTCTTGTCCAGAGTGACAAGATTGACATTCTCCTCCTTAGGAAATGTCACTTTGTGACACATCTCTAGTTTTCTCACATCAAATTCCTTCCTCAAATTATGAAAGAAATATGAATATTTACTCACCTTTGCATGCTCCATGTGACCAAACCACCAATCATTAGCTTCACCTAAAAGATGAAGTGCTGCAATTTGGACAGCCTCTTCTTCAACTACATGATGTAGCCTAAAAAATACATCTAAATCTCTCCTCCAAGCCTTAACAATGCTTGACAAAGATCCATCAAATGTAGGCAAATAGAATCTATTATGCCTCTTTCTTCCATTGCTGCTATATGATCCTCTTTCTTCTTTAATTTTGAATAATTGTTGGAGTGTTAGCTTCTCCTTGAATGCTCTAGACTGTGCTTTGTACTCTTCAAGATATAGACTGAGAGTCTCATGAGTCTTGGGTTCATTCCTTTCTTCATTTCTACACCTTTCACCTTCTCCAAAGAAAATGGGCATAATGGATCTATGAGGAGATCTAGGATTCTCTAGTTTTCTTCTTTGCTGATAGGAAGTGCTTGGACCTTCCTCATCACATATTCTTCTTGGATCTTCTTTCTATCCTTCCTTCTTCATTGGATTTACCTCCTTGGAGAGATCTTGCATGGATCTAAGGAAAGGAGTGGCAAAATTATCCTCCTCCATGATATATCTCATCTAACTGCTTCTTATTTTGATGTAAAAGATGAAGTGTCCACAAGCTGAGTCAAAGATCATGCTCTGATACCACTATAATATCCCAAAAGGGAGAATGCAGTAATACTAAAACACAATATAAGAACTGCAGCAAAGTAAAAAATAAATCTATATACACATCAGAATGTATAGAAATAGCTGAGCCATTTTATTATTTTTGGAGGTGAAAAATAAAGTACAACAATGCTCAAAATATGAGACACTCAAGCCACAAGGGTGGCCTAGAATGAGCATGCTATGATATCCCTAGAGGGAATTCGTAACTGTTGCTCTGACAGAAGGTAATGTTGTGAAACCAGCTCCAAAAAGAGAAGAAAAGAGATATCAATGCCTTGGAAATAAGCCACTTCGAGGGGGAAACCTCCAATATATTACAAGAATGAACAATTCTTGGATGATACAAATGACCAAAACCTCCTTCTATATATATGAGTCCATGGGGCCACAATATAATCCTATTGGGGCCATAATGTAATCCTATCCGACCTAACAATAATAATGTAAGGGCACAATAATAACAATATGGGGGTTACAGGGGTACAACAATAACAATAAGGGGGGCTACACTAACATAATAAGGGACTACACTATTAATATAGGGACTTAACATGCCCCTCTCCTTCAAACAATTGTTGTTCTCAACGCTTTATTATTTCTTGATGCTTTTGTATAAAATTCACATCCTCCCATGTGGAATATTCTACAGAGTTATTCCACTTGCTGAGATACTTTGAAATTGATCATACTTGTCGATTTCTTCTTTCTATGACTTCTTCAGAAATTATTTCGATGTGATGTTGATCTTCCTGTTGTTTCATTAGATTCTGCACCAAAGATAGGTTATCATTTGAGAGTTGGAGAACTTTTTGTTGATGCTTGATGTGATCTTCCACTAATTTATGATCCATATTAGCTATTATTTGATCCTTCAAACCATCAAACATGGCCTTCATTTCTTCTTTTAAACCCTCTATGTCATCTTCAGTTGCTCTTCGTAATATCAAAATTTGTTGCACTTGGTACCGTAATTTTGGTATCTCATACTGCAATTCTTCCTCTTGATCTGTCATAGTATAGATTTTTGAGGGCTTAATGGGTATGGAATTATTTTTTGGAGGCATTATAGAACCCAATAAAAATTCTAAAATATGCCCTTGGAATCACTTCAAACTGCTTTTTCGAGCAAACATTATGCAATTTTAAAAACCAAACACACACCTTTTTCTTGATTTTGAGGAGTCCGATATTGAAACTAAATTACCTTTGTGATTTTAGATACTCAATATCTAAAATTTTGCACTAATGTAGCCCTCTAAATTCTTTTTATAATGCCATAGGTCTGACCTAATTTGGATTCTTTAAGACAAAGTTGTGCCCAATCTCCTACGATGACCTAATTATGGACTGGTTCAGTAGAGCGAACTTGTATGACTTGCCACGTGTCACTGTTTCCTCCTTCAGCTCGGAAATTTATTGAGAGGAAACTACAGTCTATGTACTTGCAGCCATTTTTTACGGCATTCCAGTCTGATGCTCAAAGAGAGATTTTTGAAGATTTTCCTATGATCACCTCTTTGAGATGAAATTCAGGAGCCTACAAAATCCCTAAATTCCACAGTCCATATCTCCTAAAATATTGTGAACCAAGCTCTAAAATTTTTCAATGATGTTCCTCAGGATTTCGGCTTCACACTATAAAAATTTCAGCTTGTGAACCTTCGTAGAAAAAACATAATAGCTAAAATTCCACGATGAATTGGTTAGGTTAAATTCAAGAGCCTGCAAAAAGACCTAACTCCTATAGCTCATATCTCCAAAAATATTGCGAACCAAGCTCTGAAATTTTGTGACGACGTTCCTTCAGATTTTGGCTTTGCCCTCTATAAATTTCATCTTCTGAGCCTTCATAGAAAAAACGTTATAGTGAAAATTCCACGATGACCTATTTGGAGCAGACAAACCCTAGAATCTCAAAGCTCTGGTACCAAATGTTGTGAAACCAGCTCCAAAAAGAGAAAAAAAGAGATATCAATGCCTTAGAAATAAGCCACTTCGAGGGGGAAACCACCAATACATTACATGAATGAAAAATTCCTGGATGATACAAATGAACAAAACCTCCTTCTATATATAGGAGTCCATGGGGCCACAATATAATCCTAGTGGGGCAACAATTTAATCCTAGCCGACCTAACAATAATAATGTAAGGGCACAATAATAACAATATGGGGTTTACAGGGGTACAACAATAACAATAAGGGGGGCTACGCTAACATATTAAGGGACTACACTATTAATATAGGGAATTAACAGGTAAACTACGTTGTCCTTACTACAACTGTAGGGACTGCAACTGCCTGGAAGATAAAAAGTCAGATCTAGGTAGAATGGGAGCTACGATAATGCTGAAATTGTAGATCTGGGCTCAATGATGGATTCCCAAGATAACCCAGAAGAGATTTCTCATGTCTATAAGTCTAAGAAAACCACCCTCTTAGGGCTTCACATATATGTTGCTGGGAATGTAGATATGAAGCTAGATTTGATGATATGATGGCTACAATGATGTACAATCAGATCTATGCAAGAAGGGTTGATCCCTTCACTAGATCATTGGGCTAAAAGCTCAAGATCTAGCTCCTCCAATCTCTTCCATTGAAAATAATTTTTGGATGAAAAACAACTTTAGAAAATTGCACTTTCAGAGAGGGGGGTTCATTAGCATACTGCTAGATATGTCAAATCAACTCCTGAGTGATGGAAACAATAGATCCAATGTAAGGAGGTTATCCCTCATAGGATTTCTAGCCGAAATACTCGAAACTTCCTTCCTCCAATAGATCTACAGGACTCAACTATGAAATCCTTGAAGGGACTCCTGCTGCATGGAGGTAAAACCCAATGGCCTGAATGCTGGATGTAGATCTGATGCTCCTAAAAGGCTAGATCTAAAGAATAAGGTGGTAGGATGAATCCTCCTTTAGTTTCCTAGCTAAATTCTAGAAACAACCTCTTGAAGATGGCAGCAATGGCTGATATGGAATGAAGAATAATCCTCTTTCCAGAGCTACTCAAAGAAAGAGGTGGGAGTCCCACTCGAGAATGCCCTATGCTAAACATCACTGCAAACTCTGGTAAATAGCCGAAATCTGCATAGAGATGTCCTAAGACAAATCTAGATCTAAACAGATCAAGAAATGATTTATCCAAGTCATGCATTCCATTGTTCTTTCACCTTCATTATATGCATGAGCCTTCCATAGCCTAGGCCCACTCCAATACTGTGTTGTACATGTGGAAAAAAGTCTCCATGGTGGACTACGTTGTTGATCCATGTCCTCCATCATGTTCACATGGGGTGATTACCCCCTCCATCATGTGTGCATTAAATGCATCACTTTATCCACTATCTTATCATAAGTGCTTCATGATCTTCTTGAATGCACTATGATCTCAGTTCACCTTATCAAAGATCCTCATGATTTTACATTTAAGATCTATGACCTTATTTGACTGTTTCATCCTCCATAATATACCTCATAAATGAGACATGATCTCCATTAATGGAGCTACTCCACTACTCCATGATTCTAGATCTAGATCTAAATTATCCACATACTCACATCAAAGGTGGATTTTATTCATCTTGAGGTTTGTGGGTCCCTCCACCCTTTTATTTACTTAATTTATTAATGAAATCAAGGACTCTAATATTCCAAATATGATGTGAAATTTTGGGAATATTACAGTTAGCTTGATATTATGGCACTTTCCAAAGAAATTTATAGTTCCTCCATTTTCCACCATCACTTGACACTCTGGTGTTGCGTATAGGAAGAAATTCAATTCCTTATCTACCTTAAAATGAATAAAATTATGGGTACTACCCAAATAAATAAGTATTATTACATTTTTATTCTTGATATGTGCTTCTATCTTGAGATTTTGAGGAGTGGTAGTTCCTACCAATGCATTTTAGGATATGGTCGGATTCGTTTATTCTTCTTCTAGGGTTGGTTCCTAGTGTATATCCTCTTATTTTGAAGTTTTTTTGCCTTTTCTTCCTCCTCTTCACAATCTATGTAAAATAATTTCTCCTTAGCACACTTATGAACTTTAGTGTATTTTCCATAACAACTATAGAAAATCCATTTTCTCTTTTTCTTCCAATTATTATGGTGTCAACCTTGTAGGTTTTGAAAGTCTAGGAGTAACAACACTTCCATCTTTATAGTTGTGAATGGTAGGATTCCTTGTTTCCATAATTTTTCTTTCAATTTTTCTTGCCAACATGAATGCCTTCTCCAATGTATCAGGTTCCCCAAGGTGAACCTAATTCTGGATGTTATCCTTTAGATTCTCTATGAAGACATCAATCCTATGTTCCTCTGGATCACTATTTACCCTTATATTCAATTTTGGAAGTCCTCAATGTGCTCCATCATTGAACCCTTTTGTTTGATATTTATCAATTGGCTAAAGAAGGTGTTGCTCTATGTATCCTCATAATGTGCTATCATTTCCTCCATCAAAATTATCTATGTCACCATTAGTTTATGAGAACAAAGGCATCAATACCATGGAAACTTATTTTGTTCTCAATATAAAGTTGCAATGTGTACTTTTTGTGTTTTTTGTGTATTATGGAGCTCAAAGTATTGCTCCATTTGTAGTATCCAAGTTAAGATATCCTTGCCATCAAAATTCCTCATATCTACATTTGGAATATGGTCAGTCTTAAATACAACATTAGAGCCTATGAAATCATGATTAACATTTTTTTTGTCATCATGACTTTCCTCTACGACCTTTTTGCCATTAGGAAGCTTTTCTGGTAGCAAATTTGCCTAACCTTCCTTCAAACCTTCCATGTATTTATTAAAATATTCGATGTTGCCTTCTATGCCATCCATCTTAGCTTCCAATCCATCCATAGCTTCCATGCCATTCTTCAAACTATCCATCTTAGCTTCCATGCCTTTCTTCAAACCATGCCTCTTACCTTCCACAACATTCTTCAAACCATCCATGTTGCCTTCTATACCATCCATCTTAGCTTCCATGCCATCCATCTTAGCTTCCATTTTATTCTTCAAACCATCCATATTAGCTTCCACGCCTTTCTTCAAACCATCAATCTTAGCTTCCATTTCATTTTTTGTAACTCTTTGCAAGAGAGAAATTTGTTACACTTGATCTTGTAATGTTGATATATCATGTTGCACTTCGTCCTCTTCATGAGTCATAGTAGAGCCTTATGAGGGCTTCATGGGTGTTGAATTATTTTTAGGGGGAATTTTAGAAACCAATACTGATATGTATGGTTCAATATTCCCAAAAATCACTTCAAACCTTTTTTTCAAACAAGGCCTATGCAATTTTTAAAAAAAGGTACAAAAATTTTTCTTGATTTTTAGGATCTCTATATTAAAATTGATGTATCTCCGTAATTTCAGATCCCCAATATTTTTTATTCATTCGTTTAGTATCCCTCTGCATCTTCTTTCCAATGTCACAGGTCAGACCCAATTTGGATTCCTCAATACAAAGTTATGACCAATCTACCACAATGAACTAATTATGGACTGGTTCAGTAGAGAAAAGTTGTATGACATGCCACATGTCACAGTTTCATCCTTCGGCTCTAACATTGATACACATGAAACTCAAATTCATGTAAGTTTCACAACTTTTTTCATAATTTTAGTCTGATGCTCAGAGGGAGACTTATGACGATTTTCCCAAGGTCACCTGTTTGAGATGAAATTCAGAAACATGCACAAAACCTAACTTCCACATATCGATCTCCAGAAATATTGCAAACAAAGATTTAAAGTTTTTGCATTAAATTCCTCCAGATTTCAATGCAAATGGGTTTTCGTTTTAGCTTTTGAACCTTCATAGAAAACAACTTATAGAAAAAATCCTATTAGCCACCTATGAAATTTGTTATACCAAAAGGTGGCTAAATCATTTTTTGGAGCCTTCAAGGAGCAAATTTTATTGCAAAAAAGTGTTATCTCTTGAACACTCTTGAAGGCCTCATGCCTCTGTCCAAAATATTCCCTACTCTGCCCATTTTACACTATGGAATTCTGCTGATTTCATGAAAAAAGACTGCTGCAAAATCCCTTTTCCCCCTCCTCCATTAAGAAAACTAACCTCCATTTTGCTCCCCTTTTCCTCCATAAAACTCCTCTATTTTCATGATTCCCCTTCTTCCGTTCATGAAAATCATTTTTCATGTTTAAAACTCATTTTTGAACTCTGCCAAAACCCCCAAAATCCATTGAAAACTTGAAAAAATTCATAAAAAATTAGTTTTTTTTACCACAGGCTTAAGCCCCTTTGTCCTTAGTCTTAAACCACTTCCCCTCCATGTGCCCCAGATCTAGAACCAAGTGCTAGGGTCCTGAGTGCTTATCGCGTTGGAGAAACTCGCGGAGCGCATTTGTTTATGTCTAAACAAAACTCTGATGCCGATTGGCCCTCTTATATAAGCCCCGGGCCTATTATCATTCCATATAGACCAAGGCCCCGCAGTTGGGCACCTATCCACTTCATATATATAAAACCATCCCGACACATAAAACCTTTGTTTATATTAATTTTTGGGTTTTTCACATGGTTTGAAGAGTTTTCCACTGGCGCATTTCTCAAAACATCTTCACCGTCAATCTGATCTGTAGATCGACGGCCCACAATCAATCGCCTTGGTCCCCACAGCCATGACAGTAGTTAGCAGTCCCACAGAACTAGTGGTCCCCAATGCCTAGTCAGCATACACATCAGCACACACGCGGTAGCAACTGATTGGAGCAGGTCTTGTTTGGTTTCTTGCATAGTCATGAAATCCAGAGCCGAAATTGTTATAGGGTGGATTTGATAAAAATTTCGGGTCACATTTGGGCTGACATCAGCAGGCACCAAAACGGACCCGATACGCTTTATAGGGCGGATTTGATAAAAATTTTGGGTCACAATGACCCTGACGTCAGCGGGTTCCTTTTGTAACCTGAAATAGTTTATGCAACTTGGTTTTATCGGGAGTTTTGAAGTCCAGGGTATGCTATTTGATAAAGGGTGATTAAAATGTTTTTCCATTATATTAAAGAGAAAGCTAAAGGCTGGGAATGAGTTAATGGAGCCACAGTTCTGAGGTTTGAACCTGGAGTTTAATGTACCGAAGTGAATAGGAAGCAGGGTATTGACCCCGGTTTAACCTACGATCACTTACTGTTCAAAATCCGAAAGCAGTTTTGATCGCACCGCTTTTGGTATGAAAAGGAAACCACTCAATAGTAAGCGATCCTGTGAAAAGCCACCATGTCAATGGGACAATACCACCTCATCGCTCCCTCATCGAGTGTCAAATGTCAATTGTCGGCTCAACGCGATATTGATGTACGTCGTCCGATCTGAG
The DNA here is from genome assembly GCA_034641835.2 of Pinus albicaulis. NCBI lineage: Eukaryota > Viridiplantae > Streptophyta > Pinopsida > Pinales > Pinaceae > Pinus > Pinus albicaulis. The sequence goes on from CM076575.1 coordinate 1,913,092,616, forward strand.
GTTGGATCATCGAATGGTGATCGCACTTAAAGGAGCTCAGGGGATAGACTAAGGTATGGCATGTGAATTTAATTAAAACCTGTCGATTGTGTATATGGGCCCATAACCCACAGGTCCCAGGATCAGTTTTAGAGATATGAATCTACGAAAACGATACATATATGAAGGTTGTAGATTCATTTTGGTAAATGAAAAGCGAACCTACTTGTAGTGGGTTTTGCTCTTCATCACATCGATGCCATATGAGCCCTGCATGGCCTACACATTGGAAAGACACAGTGAATAAAATCACAATCAAAGAGTATCAATGTCGAAGACAGAATGCACCAAAATGGAAGATTGAAGACAAATTTATGAGTATTATGGCTAGGATTGATTATCAAAAGCCTAATCCTCCAAATTAAAAAAACAGTTTAGAGAAAATCATAAGTGTTTATCAGACAAAAAGGCCTCCATTGCCGCATCAGAGGCAAATCGATTCCTCCCAGCTACCACAAAGCCACCTGTGCCTCAAAGCATTCAAAAAAAGGCCGAAGTTATTGATCAAGATCAGATATTTGCCTCAGCACAGCCAGAGAGTTAATTCTGCAAATAAACTTGATGAAAAAATATCAGTAGAGTTACTTTAAGATAACACAGAGCCTCAAAATTCAATAAGAGCTCCCACTGAGCTTAATCTTAAATGAAAAACATTAGTACAGAAAAAACACCTAAAAACTTCTTCATCGAGCCCCCCAAAGGCCGAGAAGCCATTAAGACTGTATGAATTATCTTTGGAGATCTTTTATCAGATCTCACCTCCTCATTCTTCTATGAATACTACTGGAGAAGATGATAAAAAGGTTGGTTGCTGAACTTTGAAATATAATTGAGCTTGAGACTTCTATTTGTAAATAGTGTTAAGTAGCTCTTGAAGCTCTACTTGTGATAGATAAGTTAGTCTGGGAAGTGTAGATGATTGTTTAAGATACACCATTGGACTTAAAGTTGTAACTGGTTTGGAGCATCAATACAAGTTGATTTATGGGATCCTGGTCTATGTCGATGGTGATGTTGTTTTCTTATTGTAAATTTTTATTTTATTTTCATTTTCACTGTGTTCATCTTCTCTTATAAAGAACAACATGCATAGATTTAGGACCTACTATATGTCAGTATCATTCTCTGACTGAAAATATCTATCTACATGTTTTCTTCCAATTCGTGTTATTTAGGAATGATTTAATTAGGTTCTAAGCATAGGAATGTTGGCTTTTCCTCATCCTATTTCCTTAGCTAATTGTTATTCTTAAATGTTATTTTTAGTATATGTTAAGTAGAGATGAACTAAGGAAGATATGGTGTGCTCTGGTCCTAGTTGTATCCCAAAAAACTGTCTGAAAGTTTCCCTTGGAATGTGTTAAAATCTAGCTAGGTTAAAAGTACTTACTAGATCTTAGGCCATTCTTTGTTATCTTGGTGTTTTTCTTGAAAGTTACCAAGTAGAGCAGAGCTAGGAGAGGATTTGTGGTGAGCCCGATCCTCTAGTTTCTTCTCCAACAGTTGCCTTCAAGTTTCCCTTTGTTTTAAAAATGTTTTTCTATTGAAAGTACATCAAAAGCAGGCTAGTTTAGAAGTACTTACCTGATCTTAGATTACTTTTATGTATTTCTTAAGTGTATATCAAAAGTAGGCTAGTTTAGAAGTACTTACCTGATCTTGGGTTTCTTTTTATTCTTCATCTGTTTAATTCCCCTTCTTATTGTTCCATTTCATCCCATAAAATTAAACTTTAAAGATATCCTTAGACATAGATGACTTGCCCCATGGACAACTCTTGAAACCTTGCTATTTCAATTAAACCCTATTATGACTCCATAGCCCAATGGACCTAAGCCTGCAATTATCTATCTTTTTGGCCAAAGCTTGTTCTATTTGCTTGCAACTTCACACCTTTGAAACTCTTTGCATTTGGAACTTTCCACCTCAAATAATAATCATGCTCAACCATCCAAAAACAAAACAAACACTTGACCTTCATAAATAGACTAACATCATTACCCAAGACTTCAAAGACAAATCCATCTTTGGACTTATTGGAGAGATCCCTCTTTAGATTCAGGAGGGCTAGATCCTAGAATCCCAAAGTGGTTGAAACGATGTTCTCCCTGTGGTTAGACTTTTTCCAATATTGTTGATTATAGGGTGCCAACATTTCTGGCGACTCCACTGGGGATCGAACCCAAAATCTCTAGTTCCCCTTAAAATTTCATAAAAACGTTGTTTAGTGAGTAAGAAGCAGCCTTTTCAAGCACTACCAAGTAATGGTAATCATTATAAAACTTGTTTGAAGCAGTGACAAACTAGGAAAAACCTAGGATTCTCATAAGAGTTTGTCTAACCTTGAAAGATCAGCTGGCTTAGCCGTAAGAGTAGACTGTCTTTGTCTCATAACTGTAGCTAAGTTTTGAAACAGATTTAGGACACTCATAACAACCAATAGGACTAAAAAGTAACTCAGAAAACCTCAAAATGTTTCAGATTGGTATCAAATAAACATGGTAGTGGACCATAAAACATTTTATCTCTGAAAAAGAGCTAACAACTTTCACTTGGCGACTCCACAATCCTGAACAGACCTTAAGACTCCACTGGAAAGAACCCTTATCATTGTAATATAATTCAAACTCAGTTAGAGGACTGTAGGATTAAAATTTGTGTAAACAGATTAGTTGACCTTTTAAAGACTGTCATACCTAGTTGAACTTTTCTTGTTTATTTGGGTCTAAAAAACACAACATAGTGGCTCCTAGAAAGATTCACACTAGAGCCTATGCTGACCGTGATCCACCTGTAATAGTTGATAACCCATAAAGTATCCTTAGGAAGTCTCCTAGGATTAAATTATCAACTGTTTTCAGATCACCCTTGAGAGCTAATTCAGTTCCTGAAAATATTTCATCTCTACAACAATCACAAGTTGGCTTAGTAAATCCCTTTAGAACTAGGTCATTTGATGATATAACTCAACTAGATTCTGAGTCTTCACTTTCATCTCCTGAAACAAGTAAACATCTTGATAGTAGAGAAGCAAAACCTCCTTATTCACATTTCCTTCACAATTTAGGTGTCTCTCATCCAAGATCAGCTCAGCAATCTATTGCTGTTCCATCCACATCCCTTCATCCTCCATTCACTGTCCAAACCACTCCACTTCATCCCACTTTTTCTCTTGTTAATCCACCTCTTTTGAATCCACCCCCACCACATATCATGGTAGCATGGTATGCTCCCTTATTCCTTCCTATACCATTAGTCAATCTTCCACAGGACTATCAGTCCAAAATTCCATTGTATGATGCTAGTAATGCTACAACTACATCACAATATGTGGATAAGATGAACGACTACTTTGACAGAAATGAAATTGATCATGATTCTATCAAGCTTAGATTTTTTGCTCAGAGTCTGGGGGAGAAGTAAGAAAATGGTTCAAAGGCTTAAGACCCCATAGTATCAATGATCTCCAAGCCTTCCATCAAACATTCTTAAACAAATGGGAAGTAAAGAAGAATCCTCTCCAATTCCTTTTTGATTACAAGGACCTCCATAGAAACATGGGGGAAAGTGTACAAGCTTATTGTACCAGATTCAACAGTGTACATAATGCACTTTCCCCAAATCTAAAACCTCCACAAGGCTCAGCTTTAAACAAGTTTCCTAAAGGGTTTGACCCTGAAATGGCCTATCAACTGAGAGAGAGGGATCCTGCAACTCTTGAAGAGATGAAAAAAGGTGCTCTTGTTGTGGAAGTCAACTTGATGGAGAAGAGAGCAAGAATGAAGAATGAGAAGAGAATGTCCTTTAGAGAAGAAAATACACCTTCTACTTCCAACTCAAAGATGGAAATAATGATGGAGGAGATGATGAAGAAAATGAGCATCCTTGAGAGAGCACAAGCTAGTCAAAACCAAATTTCTTCTCAAAATAGAAACCAGAACTACAATCAGAATTTTAGAAGGAACCAACCTCCAAATATACCTAGGGAAGATGATCAACAGATCACTCCTCCCTTTCATCAAAAATTTGTAAGTGAGGTTGAGGAAACAGATGAGATAACAAAGGAAGATGATATCAACATGCTGGGGGTAGATAATGATGACTTTGAGATTCATTATGATAGAAAAAAAGGTCTATACACACCTTATGATGAAAAAAGAGATGACGATAAAAATTATTATCAAGACATGGAAAATGTCATCATAGGGTCTCAAAGAGAACATGAACTTAGAAGCAAAACCAGTCAACAAACTCCCAACAACAAAAAATTTGACAAATCTTCACAAAACAACACTGCAACCAAGCCTAAAGTTGTCAAAAAAAAGGACAAAACAGTGGCTGTTAATTCTGATAAAGGTAGAGAGAAAGGCACTCAAAACAATGAAAAACAAAGTGCAGACATTAGTGGTACTAACACTTCAGCTAGTACTCATGTTAAGACCATTTTTTCAAATTTAAATAGAACAAATCAGCAAGCTAATGTTGCTGATAGACTAACAGCTACTAAGGCTGAGACATGTTCTTCAAAGAACCAATTTCGTTTCAGCCTAGAGCAGGAAATTTCAAAGATCAAAATATTTGTTCCCCTGACTAAGTTAGCTGCCCAGAATGTATATAGGACACAAATTTTGAAGGCTTTAAATATTTAGGATAATAATGACACAATCAATCTTAATGATGACTATCCAGAGCTCATTTTTGTTCCTAATATTGAAGGTAGATATCAATAGGGACCTGTTCCTCCCTTTTATGTAGGTTTAAATGTTCATGACAAGATTTTGCATAACGCTATGCATGATTCTGGGGCTTCTCATAATTTAATTCCTAAAGCTTTCATGGAGAGCCTTGGTCTAGAAATCACCAGACCTTACAAATACCTTTACTCCTTTGAATCAAGCGGAGTAAAATGTTTAGGATTAGTTAAAGACCTATGTGTTAACTTAGCTCAAATTCTAGCCAAATGTATAGTCATGGATATTGTTGTGGCTGATGTGCCCCCAAAGTATGGAATGTATTATCTAGGTCTTGGGGAGCTAAGTTACAAGGAACTATGCAGATGGAAATGACCTATGTGACCATCCCTGCTTTCAATCAGACAAGAAGGCTTTACAGGGAGTCTCATATGCAATACATGGTGACCAACTAAGACAAACCACAGAACTCTCCCCTTTATTCTGTAAACACAGGCTTGGATTCATTTATCCTTTTCAATTATGAAACTTCCAGTGAACAAGTGACCTTGTCTGATTTAATGACAGATAGAGAAGAGGAAGAAGATAACGTAGGAGTGTCAGAACAGTTTGTTGAACCTGTAAACTCTAGCAAACAAAACACAGGTCTTGAGCTACAAATCATGTGTCCTTTTCTTTTAAACGTTGAGAGTCAAGAAAGCAGTCCTCAACCCAATAAAAAATATGAGGAGTTAGAACAAGTTCAACAGTGTGCTAACCTCCAAGAACAATTCGATAGCACACTTATTGAAGAGCATAGTAACCCAAATGATAAACTCGAGACTAGTCCTCTATGGAGTATGAACTTCGATGGGTCTTGCACTAAGACCAACACTGGTGTAGGTGTTTGGATATGCAACACTGAGAATAACCACACAGAAAGCCTTTCCTGTAGATTAAACTTCTAGTGTTTAAATAACATAACGGAATATGAATCCCTTCTCTTAGGCTTACGATTGTTGAAAAAGTTAAGAGCCAAAAGAATCAATGTGTATGGGGATTCAGAGTTAGTCATTAAGCAAGTCAATGGGGAGTATAACACAAATAATCCCAGACTTATGGCCTACCGAAATGATGTCATGGACCTTTTAAAAAAATTCGAGGAATCCAAACTAATTTTTGTCCCAAGAAAAAGAAATATTGCAGCCCACAATTTAGCTTTTGCGGCTAGAACATGCTTAACTTCATATGAAACCAAAGACTGCAAAACTCAGATAAAATTTAGACCAGCCATTCCTGATAATGAAAAATATTGGCAAGTGTTCGATGGAGACAAACAAATAGAATACTTCATGCAGTTCAGAAACAAATTCAAACTACCAAGTTTGGATTCAAATTATGAAACCGAGTGCCCTAGTGAAGAAAATTTTCTTGATAAAGAAGAAAGGTCTCCTGAACTTGCTAATGTAAACCTGTTATCTAGCAAACTTGAAAATGAAATAAAGATGAATGCAGAGTTATAATCAGAGTAGTTAGAAACCCTGCACTCTAAAGACGAAAGTTTGCCAAAGGGTCGGGCACCTTTAGAAGAGTTGTTTGATTTTAACGATGTGGCCAAGAAGCCAAAAATGGAACTTGTAGAGACTGAAGTGGAAGAGTGAAATATAGGCAGTGAACTTAAACCTATGATGATTAAACTGTCTAAAAATTTACCATCTCACATTAAACTAAAATATATAGAGCTATTTAAATAGTTTTCTGATCTTTTTGCGTGGAGTTACGAAGATCTGAAATCCTATGACACTGAAATAATCCAACTCAAAATCCCTCTCAAGAAGAACTAGAAGCCATTCAAATAGAAATTGCACAGAATAAACCCTGTTCAGCCACCTCTAGTTGAGAAGAAAATCAGGAAAATGTATGAAGCCGGTATTATTATCCCTATTAGATATTATAAGTGGGTGTTTAATCTGGTGTTAGTTAGGAAGAAAACTGGAGAGATCAGGCTTTGTATAGACTTTAAAGACTTAAAAAAAGCTTCATTAAAAGATAACTACCCTTTACCTAAGATGGATCATATTTTACAAATGGTGGTAAGGTCTAGAAGAATTTCTTTGCTTGGTGGCTACTCAGGGTACAATCAGATCTTATTTCACCTTTCTGATCAATTAAAGATAGCCATTACTACACCATGGGGCACTTTCATGTATGTGAAAATGCCCTTTGGTCTAAGGAATGCTGGAGAAACTTTTCAGAGAGCCATGGACATAGCATTCTCAGAAGAACTAGGCTACTTCATCATTATATACCTTGATGATGTCACTGTGTTTTCAAAAATAGATGAAGAGCACTTAAAACACTTAAGAAAAGTTTTTGAGAAATGCAGAAAGTTTGGGATATCTTTAAACCCTAAGAAAACACTATTTGGGCTCCAAGAAGGTAAACTTCTTGGGCACATTATTTCAAAAGAGGGTATTAAGATAGATCCCAAAAGGATTGAGGCCATATTGCAAATATCTCATCCTCGAAACATCAAGGAGTTGCAATCTTCCAAGGTTCATCCCCAACTTGGCCGAGCTTCTTAGAAATATCAAAAACATGTTGAAGAAGGAGCAAGGGGTAAAATGGACCTTGGAAGCAAAGAAGTCCTTTGAAATAGTGAAACAATCATTAACCAAAACACCGATTCTAATAAGTCCTGATTTTTCAAAAGATTTTTATATTTTTTCGTTTGCATCAGAACATACCATAGCTGCTATCCTTTTATAGAAAAATCCACAAGGAAAAGAGTAGCCTATTGCATTCTTTAGCAAGGCATTGAGGGATGCCCCTCTAAAGTATAACATTATGGAGAAGCAAGCTTTTTCTTTGGTTAAAGCTTTGAAAGACTTCAAAGTATACATCCTTCACTCACACATCATTGCCTTTGTCCCAAACTTAGTTGTTAAAAACATTCTAACACAGGACCCAGATGGTAAGAGAGGTAAGTGGATTGCTCTTATTCTTGAATATGATTTAGAGATAAAACCCACTAAACTCATCAAAGGCCAAGGTCTAGCTAGATTAATGGCTAAATCCAATTTTGAGGTTCTCGATATTAATATGATTAATGCTTTGGATGAAAAAGAGGAAATATCAACTCCCATTGTTGAAGATCATTTTATGAATTCCTCTTGGTATGCTGATATTATTTATGTTTTTCTTAATTTAAATACACCTTCTAGTTTGACAAAAACAAAGACAAGGTTCCTAAAGTTAAAAGTTGTAAACTATTGCATTATAGATAGATGTCTTTATTGGAAAAATGCAAGTGGTGTATTGATTAAATGTTTGCCTGAGTATGATGCAGAGAAGGTTAAGGACAGGTTCCATGAAGGAGACTGTGGAGGTCATTTGTACTGGAAGACAACAACCAACAAAATTTTGAGGGCTGGTCTCTATTGGCCTACTCTCTTTCCTGATATATGCAAGATGATCATTGCCTGTCATAAATGTCAACTTTTTGAGGGAAAAAGGAAACTGATACCCCTACCTCTGCATCCAATCATTGTTGAAGCTCCTTTTCAATAGTGGGGACTTAACTTCATAGGAGAAATCCATCCACCATCTTCTGCTCAGCATATATGGATTCTCACTGCCACAGACTATTTCACTAAGTGGATAGAAGCCATACCTTGTAGGTAAGCGAATGATTCTATTATTATGAAATTCATAGAGAATAATACTCTCTCTAGATTTTGCTGTCCTACCAAGATCATCACTAATAATGTAGCAGCATTTAGATCAAAGAAGATGGTTGAATTCTGTCACAGATATTAGATAACATTGGGGCATTCCACGGCCTTTTACCCTCAAGGTAATGGACTTGCAAAATCCTCAAACAAGAGTTTAGTGAACATAATCAAGAAACTGTTGGAGGACAATAAAAAGTCTTGGCACACAAAGCTATTTCATGCACTTTGGGCTGACATATTGACTTTGAAGAAATCTATTGATAGGTCACCTTTCCAAATTGTGTATGGTACTGATGCAATTTTTCCAACCAGCCTTGGTGTACCAGTGATGAAGTTGATTCAAGAGTTGAAAACTGAAGATAATGACATGATCAGAAGAATAAATCAGACCATTCATCTTCAACAAACCAGAGAGGAGGTTTATAACAAAGCATTGCAAAAGCAGGATAGCATTAAAAGGCCTTTTGATAGAAGAACAAAGGCTAGCAATTTCAATATTGGGGACAAAGTTTTGAAGTGGGACTCAAGGAGGGAAGACAAGGGCAAGCATGGAAAATTTAACAACTTATGGCTTGGCCCTTACTCCATCCATTCAGCTGCTGGTAATAATGCCTATTTCTTGCAAGAGTTGAATGGGGCAGAATTGTTTGGGGGTCCTGTCAATGGCAGGATTCTTAAGCATTACTTCTCTTGATCCATGTTATGTTCTGAAATCCTTTTTATCTTTTTTATCATTATAAATAATTCACCCATCATTGCATTCAAAGTTATGAAAATAAAAAATACAGAAACAAAGAAAGAAAGAAAAGAGGGCGGATTGTAAAAACAAGAAAGGTACAGCCCCATACCAAAAAGAGAAACAAATTTGAAAGTGTGCAAGCTCAAATGCCACTCCTAAAGAACACACTTCTAGTTAGTCAAACAGCCTAATGTTGACTAATTAGTTTTAAATTTTCTGCTGATAGGATAGTGACTTCGATTTTCCAAACTGTTTAATCTTGGCTTATCAGTAGATAGTTTAGGATAGAAATTAAAGGTTCAAACATGCTCAAAATCTGAACTAGAGGACAAGCAAAGAACAACTCAAGTAAGAATCAAAACAGAGCTGTAAAAGAGATGAAGGAAATACTTTGAAATTTCAGATCCTAAGCCTTCTATTTTGCTTTAATTTTCTGCAAAATAAGATCTATGTGCGGCTTGTTTTTTATGCTATAGATCAACAACACGTTAGATTGTTCAATCCTGACTTGTATGCTTTAAATTTTTTCTTGTAGGATTTAGTGAATAAAATCTGTTGGACAATTTAATCCCAACAGATGGTAGATTATGTAGAGAATCATATAGACTCAACTGTTTAAAATGAGTCCATGGAGAAATAAGAAGTAGAAATAGATTAGATTTCCTGTTTTCAAAAGAATAAAATTTTGTAAGAAGAGTTTGCCAATCCAAGTGCACTCTAATGAAGAAAAAATGTTAGATCAATAGGATTGGGTAGGAAGAAATCTTGTTGATGAAAGATCCATTGTTTTCCCTGGCTGCTAACCTGATTTTAGAACAGAAGAAGATCACCCAAGGAAAGAAAGGAAGCCCAATGGATAAGGCACTGATCAACATCCCAGAGAATGCAAGTCCGAAGTTCTTGATGCCTTCAAGAAGGCACCATCCCCAAGTGGAGCCACTGTTAGCCACCTATGAAATTTGTTATACCAAAAGGTGGCTAAATCATTTTTTGGAGCCTTCAAGGAACAAATTTTATTGAAAAAAAGTGTTATCTCTTGAAGGCCTCATGCCTCTGTCCAAAATCTTCCCTACTATGCCCATTTTACACTATGGAATTTTGCTGATTTCAACTACTGCAAAATCCCTTTTCCCCCCTCCTCCATTAAGAAAACTAACCTCCATTTTTCTCCCCTTTTCCTCCATAAAACTCCTCTATTTTCATATTCCCCTTCTTCCATTCATGAAAATCATTTTTCATATTTAAAAATCATTTTTGAACTCTGTTGAAACCCCCAAAATCCATTAAAAACTTGAAAAAATTCATAAAAAATAAGTTTTGTTTACCACAGGCTTAAGCCCCTTTGGGCTTAGTCTTAAATCACTTCCCCTCCATGTGCCCCAGTGCTAGAACCAAGTGCTAGGGTCCTGAGCACTTATCGCATCGGAGCAACTCATGGAGTGCATTTGTATATATTTAAACAAAACTCCAATGCCGATTGGCCCTCTTATATAAGCCCCGGGCCTATTATCATTCCATATAGACCAAGGCCCCGCAGTTGGGAAACTATCCACTTCATATATATAAAACCATCCCGATGCATAAAACCTTTTTTTATATTAATTTTTGGGTTTTTCATATGGTTTCAAGAGTTTTCCGCTGGCACATTTCTCAAAACATCTCCACTGTCGATCTGATCTGCAGATCGATGGCCCACAATCAATCGCCTTGGTCCCCACGGCCACGACAACAGTCAGAATTCCCACAGAACTAGTGGTCCCCAATGCCTAGTCAGCATACACATAAGCACACATGCAACAACAAATGATTGGAGAGGGTCTTGTTTGGTTGCTCGCATAGTCGTGAAATCCGGACCCGAAATTGTTATAGGGTGGATTTGATAAAAATTTCGGGTCACATTTGGGCTGACATCAGCAGGCCCCAAAACGGACTCGATACGCTTTATAGGATGGATTTGATTAAAATTTCGGGTCACAAAGACCCTGACGTCAGCGAGCTCCTTTTATAACTCGAAATGGTCTATGCAGCTTGGTTTTATCGGGAGTTTTGAAGTCCGAGGTATGTTATTTGATAAAGGGTGATTAAAAGGTTTTTCCATTATATTAAATAGAAAGTTGAAGGCTGGGAATGAGTTAATGGAGCCACAGTTTCGAGGTTTGAACCTGGAGTTTAATGGACCGAAGTGAATAGGAAGTAGGGTGTTGACCCTGGTTTAACCTACGGTCACTTACTGTTCAAAAGCCGGAAGCAGTTTTGATCGCACCTCTTTTGGTACGGAAAGGAAACCACTCAATAGCAAGAAATCCTGTGAAAAGCCGCCATGTCGACGGGACAATACTGCCTCATCGCTCCCTCATCGCACGTTAAATGTCTACTGTGGGCTCAGCGTGATATTGATGTATGCCGTCCGATCTGAGGCTGGCTCATTGAACGGTGATCACACTCAAAGGAGCTCGGGGGATAAACTAAGGTATGGCATGTGAATTTAATTAAAACCCATCGATTGTGTATATGGGCCCATAACCCACAGGTGCCAGGATCAGTTTCAGAGTTATGAATCTACAAAAATGATACATATATGAAGGTTGTAGATTCATTTTGGTAAATGAAAGGTGAACCTACTTGTAGTGGGTTTCCCTCTTCATCACATTGATTCCATATGAGCCCTACGCAGCCTGCACATCGGCAAGACACAGTGAATAAAATCACAATCAAAGAGTATTAGTCTCGAAGACAGAATGCACCAGAATGGAAGATTGAAGACAAATTTATGAGGATTACGGCTAAGATTGATTATCAAAAGCCTAATCCTCCAAATTAAAAACATAGTTTAAAGAAAATCATAAGATTTTATCAAACAAAAAGGCCTCCACCACTGCCTCAGAGGAAAATCGATTCCTCCCATCTACCACAAAGCCACCTGTGCCTCAAAGAATTCAAACAGAGGCCGAAGTTATTGCTCAAGATCAGATATTTGCCTCAGCGCAGCTAGAGAGTTAATTCTGCAAATAAATTTAATGACAAAATATCAGCAGAGTTACTTTAACATAACACAGAGCCTCAAAAGTCAATAATAGCTCCCATTGAGCTTAATCTTAAATGAAAAACATTAATACAGGCAGAACCCCTGTAAACTTCTTCATCGAGCCCCCCAAAGGCCGAGAAGACATTAAGACTGTATTAATTATCTTTGGAGATATTTTATCATATCTCACCTCCTCATTCCTCTATAAATACTACTGGAGAAGATGAGAAAAAGCTTGGTTGCTGAACTTTGAAATATAATTGAGCTTGAGACTTCTACTTGTAAATAGTGTTCACTGGCTCTTGAAGCTCTACTTGTGATAGATAAGTTAGTCTGGGAAGTGTAGATGATTGTTTAAGCTAGAGCATTGAACTTAAAGTTGTAACTGGTTTGGAGCATCAATACAAGCTAATTTATGGGACCCTGGTCTATGTCGACGGTGATGTTATTTTATTATTGTAAATTGTTATTTTATTTTTGTTTTCACTGTGTTCATCTTCTCTTATAAAGAACAACATGCATAGAGTTAGGACCTACTGTATATCAGTATCCTTCTTTGACTAAAAATCTTTATCTACATTTTTTCTTCCAATTCGTGTTATTTAGGAATGATTTAATTACGTTCTAAGCATAGGAATGTTGGTGTTCCCTCGTCCTATTTCCTTAGCTAATTGTTATTCTTAAATTTTATTTTCAGTATATGTTAAGTAGAGATGAATTAAGGAAGATATGGTGTGCCCTGGTCCTATTTTTATCCCAAAGACTGTTTGAAAGATTCCCTTGGAATGTGTTAAAAGCTGACTAGGTTAAAAGCACTTACCAGATCTTAGGCCATTCTTCGTTATCTTTGTGTTTTTCTTGAAAGTTACCAAGTAGAGCAGAGCTAGGAGAGGATTTGTGGTGAGCACGACCCTCTAGTTTCTTCTCCAACAGTTTCCTTCAAGTTTCCCTTTGTTTTAAAAATGTTTTTCTATTGAAAGTACATCAAAAGAAGGCTAGTTTAGAAGTAATTACTTGATCTTAGATTAATTTTATGTATTTCTTAAGTGTATATCAAAAGCAGGCTAGTTTAGAAGGTCTTTCCTAATCTTGGGCTACTCTTTGTTATTCATCTGTTTAATTCCCCTTCTTATTGTTCCACTTCATCCCATAAAATCAAACTTTAAAGAGATCCTTAGACGTAGATGACTTGCCCCATGGACCACTCTTGAAACCTTGATGTTTCAATTAAACCCTATTATGACTCCATAGCCCAATGGACCTAAGCCTACAATTATATATCATTTTGGCCAAAGCTTGTTTTATTTGCTTGCAACTTCACACCTTTGAAACTCTTTGCATTTGGAACTTTCCACCTCAAATAATAATCATGCTCAACCATCCAAAAACAAAACAAACCCTCGGCCTTCATAACTAGCCTAACATCATTACCTAAGACTTCAAATACAAATCCATCTTTGCACTTATTGGAGAGATCCCTCTCCGGATTCAGGAGGGCTAGATCCTAGAATCCCAAAGTGGTTGAAACGATGTTCTCCCTGTGGTCTAACTTTTTCCAATCTTGTTGATTACAGGGTGCCAAAAAATCCCATGATGATATGTTTGAAGGAATAAAACCCTAGAATCCAAAGCTCTGTTACCAAGTGTTATGAAACCAACTCACAAATAGAAAAAAAGAGAGTTCAATGACTTATAAATCATCCTCTTCGAGGGGGAAACCTCATTTACATTACATAAATGAAAAATTATTGGATGACACAAATGAAAAAACCTCATTTCAATATATATGAGTCCATGGGATCACAATATAATCCTAGCTGGCCTAAAAATAATAATGCAAGGCACAATAATAAAAATATGGGGGCTACAGGGGTATGCCAATAACAATAAGGGGGCTACAATAACAAAAATAAGGGACTACACTAGTAATATAGGGCCCTAACATGGATTTAAAGACAACAATCTGTTAAAATCCATCATGATCAATGATCCTTGCCCAAATCCAATAGGATGGAGAAATTGTTCCTTTCACAAATGTTGCAGCATCACTTCTCTACTCTCATGAAGTCACTGCTCCTCTATTCTATGCATACCTCATTTCATATACTTTTAGACTAGATCCAAGACACTTTTCTCAACTCCAATTTAGCTCTGTAATCGAAATTTCAACAACAAGATTCTCTACGAATCATCATAAAAAATCACCACAAACATATTCTATCCACACCAACAAAAAATTTCATAAAACATGCATCAAATGAATAACATGATGAACGCAAATAATCAAACTCAACCATAACATCAATCCTTCACACCTAAATATGAATTCAGCATAATACAGTCAACAATATAAAACATAATGGCTATGTGCCAAATGCACCAGTAGAACCTGCAAAACAAATGTGAGAGTCAGAAACGTGGAGCTATACCAAGCTCTCCATCTCTACCAAGAAACTCCACTGCAACTCTCTGCATCCCTAATCTACAATTTGAAGTTCTTAATTAATAACATGCTTATACAATTTTATCTTCTCATTTTGCAGTCATTTTCAGTCACATATTGAGGAAATTCTTCTCACAACTTGGTTTGAAACATACTTCTTCTATTCCACCTTCTCTCAATCACCCAATCACTGAACCAACCATTACTTAGCACCGAAGTGAATAATATAAAAACATGTAGGGAAAATTTTACTTTTGGACTGGGATTAAGAGTGCACAATGTTGAAAAAAGCCAACCATTATCACCACTACTTGTGAACTTAAGTAATTCACAACTATAGAAGGAATTTATCAATCAATTACGACCTTTAGAAATTAATTTCGAATCTTCTAGGAATATGAAAGTTGAAATACACCTGATATTCATGAGGATTCTAGAGAATCTTTTGTGAATAAGAATAACCACAGATATAGAAATTCCTAATCTTGGTTGAAATCACACACACAGTCTCATCGACATGGGGTAGGAGCCTTCCAACTGCACACATGAGCTAGTCTTCAAGTGGTTTGGGAATACCAATTAAGAAACTCATCTTTGAACCTCTGCCAAATTTTTTTTCACCTTCATAACCACAATTACATGCCTCGAAACCTTTTCTAAGTTCCATGACACCTTGGAAAATGGATCAAACATGTCTCCCAAGTTCCATCATCTAGTTGACCTACAAGCCAACCAAACACGGGTTGACATAACTATCAACATGTCATATACTCTCCAAAAACAAATTTACAAGTTGAAAGACATTTTTACACCATTTTATCATGTCATCATAATCATCATAATCATCATGAAGAAAATCCATCACTGTAAGAAGTCACCTCCATGATCGTAAGCATGAAAACGTAGATTAATAACTAATATTTCAACTCATCAAGTGTGCCAACGCAAAAACATCGAGCACTTTAGAAATCATCTCCAACACTTATAGCAACAACATATACATATATGAGCATCAAAAAACCCTCATAAAATTTCCTACAGCCATTTCTACTCATCCTCCAGTTCTTGCACTAGGTTAATCATGCACTAATTGATGAACAAGAACATAACGATGAGTACACATGAGAAACCATCAACCAAATCATTACCATCATCCTACATCAAGGTTTAAATATTAAGGTTGAAATAAATGTGAACATAACAATCTCGATTCCAACACAACCAACTGCATCCATACTATACATAAATATTTCACACATCAGCTAGATCACCATAGGGTTGAGATGAATGCCAACACAAGCTAGTTGAAATAATGTGACAAATTCCAACATCATATAGCTGGAACCATGAAAACCACAATGAAAACACAATCTAGTTTGAATGGAATAATTATTACTCTGCAACTTCATGATATTCTTAGCATATGACTAGTTTCATAAAATCATTTTAGAAAAGAAATCAAATAAATGTTTAAAGATAACCTAACCTATGATGAGAATCATGTAGTATATAATTATGCCATTCATTTACATGTCTCATGCAATTTTCTTGAGATATGGCGTTGAAGGTACTATCACTATCATTTTTTTTAGTGATATTAGTTAGTACCTAGTTTTCTAACATCATTAACTGTTGAAAGCACCTAAAAAATAGGTTTTCACTACCTAATCTTTTTCCCCTTTTTTTTCATTGGACTATAAATTAAGAGGTCGTAGAAGGGTGTGGGTAAAATAACCTCTCTACATATTATAGATCTACATGATTTACTAACTCCTTAATGAATTCTTATTGATACTTAGACTTTTGATATAACATTAATCAATGCTCATTTTCAATGAATGGTGTCTTTGCTTCATGAATAGGATGAAGATTTCCATACCTATTGTTGAACAGAGTTTCAATTTTTTATGGCCCTATCAATTGGGTATATAATTTCCCTTTGAAATCCATTTATATTGAGTCAAACATGAAATAATACTCTCCTTATTTAAATTTCTTCTTCTTAATGAATTTGTTGTGCCAGTTTACTCATTGTTACTAGACACAAATTGCTTTTTATATGGCATCCTGATACGTTTTGTTATGTTCATTGAGTTGATACAATCAATGTTATTGACTCTCTGAGAGGTCCATTCCCACTTTCAGGGCTATCCATAGTTTATTGATTTCAAACTCGATAGGAATGGCAACTTTCTTCCTAAATACAACCTCGTGGGGAGTAAAACTAGTGACATTTATCCATGTGACTCTGTAGGCCCACAACACCTCTCAATGTCTCTTGGAAAAATACTTATGATGTTGTATAATACTAGTCAAGATACTCTTCAGAACCTTCCTAGGAACATCTACTTTTCCATTTTATTGAGGGTGAGACAAAGTGGGCATTCAATGCTTAGTTTTGAACTTCTTAGTATTAAACTGGATGAGCTTGTAAGTGAACTAAGTCCCTTGATATGTATCAATTTCTAGTGGGATGCCAAAACGAACAAATATTTATTTATATAATAAATTAGCCACTTATTGTTATGTTACCTTAGGTAGGGTCTTGGCCTTAACCCACTTATTTACATAGTCAATACACACCAAAATGTATTATTTTTTTTTTGATGGTGAGTTAATCAACCCTACAATATTGAGAATACATTTCTCAATGGATCTATCATAACTTGTGGATTCATTGGAATTTTGTCAGATTGTGCTAGTTTTCCGATTCTAAATTTTTTCATAGCTTTTGACATTTTTCTTAGCATCCTAAAGATCATTTCCAATAATATCCTTTTGCAAGACTTTTTTTGAAATTATTTTATCGACAAAGTTCCTCCTAGAAGGATTATCATGACATTATTTTAGTATGTCATAAATTTCAACTTCTTGAACACATCACGAGATCACATGATCATGTCCCATTTAGAATGGGTACTCTTGAATCAAAGAGTACATAACACTATCTCTAATAACATTTTGTCATTCTCTCGACAAAAAATGTTGTGGGAGTTTCCCTACAACCAAGTAGTTATAAAAAATTTCAAACTAGTTTGTATTAACCGATAAAGAAAAAAAAAATTAATCTATAAAAACACATTCTATAGGATTATATTCATATTTTTTGTGGAGTCGTAAAAATCCTTGACACCACTTTCCTTTCCTGGCTTGTCAAGGATAGTAATATCAAATTCTTGCAGAAGAATAAGACACTTGGCCACTTTACTATGAGAAATATGTTTATTCATAAGATATGGAATGATGGAGTGATTAGTATGTATGAATACAATATATACATTAATATAATGATAAAATTTATTTATGTCACCCTGGCAAGGAATTCCTTTTTGGCTACAATGATTCAATTTAGTTAGGGTTAGGTTATTCGTGACACAGTCAATGGCATAGGTAATTTTTTCTTCCTTTTTCTCCTAATAAAAAATTATTGCATTTGTGTGAGGAATCAATATGAATGTGAAAAGGAAGGGATCGATCATGGTATTGAAAAATAATAGCACTGGATAATTTTTCTTTGAGGGTATAAAATTCCCGCTAACAATGATGAGTCCAACATAAGTCTACAAAATTTTTTAGGAGATGGAATAATGGGGAAGATATATTAGTAAAATTATTTATGAATCTTTGATATTAAACGAAATATTCTAGAAATTTGTGGGCATCCTTCTGTGTATATTGGGTTGATATTTTGAGAATTGCATCTATTTTAGGAGGAACCACCCTAATCCCTTCAGGAGGTATATGATGTGCTAACATGATTCTTTCAATGAGAAGCATTTGGAATTTTTCATTATTAAGAGAAAAGTTTGTCTCTTGACATCAAAATAATACCTTTTTATGATTCGTCAAGTCCCCTTCAAAATTTTCCCAATATAGCATAATTACATCCATATATATATCAAGATATTCGTTGGTCAAGTTAGAAAATATCCCAAGAACAATTGATTGGAAGATTAATTGAGCATTGCATAATCCAAACAGAGGTACGTTGTATGTATCCGTTACCCATGGATAGGTAAAAATTGTATTTTCTTTATCTTTGGAGGATACTTGGATAAAATTGTAGCCATTGAATCCATCAATAAAATAAAAGAATGATTCTCTACTAGGGTTTCTAAGACTTGATCAATGAAAGGAAATGGGAAATATCCTTTTAATGTAGTATTATTTAGTTCTTGATAGTCAACACAAAGTTAAAATTTGTTATTATTTTTAGGTATAATGACCAGAAGTGAGACACACTTACTATCAAATATAAGGTAAATAAATGTTGTTTTCAAAAAAATTTGCAACTCCTCCTTAACTTTGTCCTGCAGTGTTGGAGTCATTCTCGTTTTGGGTTTCCGAATAGGTCAAGAAACCAATTTTATATAAATAAAATGGTGACCTAAACTAGGAGGAATCCCCTTCATATCACTAATTTCCAAGGAAAAAGCATATTTAATTTTCCTAATAATTTCTATATGTTGTGTTTGTTACAAGGGTTCTAGCTAGGAATTTATGTTCTCAGATTTTTTGGGGTAAATTTCAATAGCCTTAGTTTGGTTTTCTAGAATAGTATTAGGTGTATATATTATATCTAGTTGTTTTTATTGCTATTGGGTATGTGTTATATTCTTTCCACGACTAGCCCCACGCGCTATATGTTGCGCCGGGTGCAGCAGGGGGGTCACAGGGGGGGCGGCAGTGCCCCGAAAATTTTTTTTTTTGGTCTGCGGACCCACCCATGTTTTGTGCATGATTTTGCACATGGTTTTGGGGTACGATGGTCTTCGGCCCCTGGTATTTTGTAGATCCGGTCAAGGGAACTACAGTTATGTTCTAATCTAGGTTTAATGGATTGGGGTTTATGTATGATTCAACATGTATATATATGTGTTGTAACACTAAAAGGAATATAATGAAAAATCAAGCTGGTCGTCCCAATTTGGGATCCAGGGGAAAATCTCTGTGTTTATCTATTTTATGTTTTATGCTCTCGCTATTGTTTATTTTTTGTTATAAGATTCGTGTGTAGATAATTTATGTTCAAGGTTAAAACCTACATTTGGTATTAGAGTTGTTTCGGCTTCAAGGGGGCACCTTTACTGCTGAGGGTTTCTTTTTTGCTCGGGCCTGAGGTAGACCATACTCAGTGGGAGATCTACGAGATCGATTCTTGCGGTGAAAGAAGTTGGCGAGCGGAAGGAAGATAGAGATCGAGAAATTTAATGGTCATAGTTTTGAGTTATGGAATCTCAAGATGGAGGATCTGCTAGTGGATAAATATTAGTGGATCAGGATAGATCCAGGTACTAAACCAACGGCAATGTCAAATGAAGACTGGAAGAAACTAGATCGGAAGGCTAAGAGCACAATACGGTTGTGTGTTTCAGATTCAGTATTGTTGAATGTATCTGGGGAAGCTACGGTGAAGAATTTGTGGGAGAAACTTGGGACTTTGTACCAATCTAAGTCTCTAGTCAATAAGTTTCTCCTGTAGAAAAAGTTGTATAACTTGAGGATGAAGGATGGAGACTCGGTGATAGAGCATCTAAACGCCTTCAATACTGTGGTAAGTCAGCTGGCATCTGTTGATATTAAAATCTCAGATGAAGATAAGTGCATTAGTTTGTTGTGTTCTCTACCAGACTTGTGGGACAGTTTGGTTATTGCAATAGGTAGCAATAAAACTACCTTGAATTTTGATGACATTGTCTCAGCCTTTTTGTCGGAGGAAATGAGACGAAGAAATATGGAGGGTCAAAATGAAGATGCCTTATTTGTACGAGGAAGGTCCCAAAATAGAAACAAGAATAAGGTTTCGAGTGGGAGAGCCAAATCTAGAGGGAGATCTAAATCTCTTGGAAAGTTTGTAAAGGTATGCTGGAAATGTGGAAAGGAAGGACACTACAAAAAGGTCTGCAGATATAAAGCTTCTGAGAAAGGAAAGGGATATGATGATGCTCCTTCTACAGAGGCAAAAACCACCTCGGATGAAGGTGGGGATGTGTATTTGGCTTTTTCTTCAAATACACATGTAGATCATGAGTCATGGTTAATTGACTTGGGTGCATCCTTTCACTTCACTCCGCATAGGGAGTGGTTCTACGAGTATGAGAAATATGATGGCGGTGATGTATTCCTAGGGGATGATAGGAAGGCCAGAATCGTCAGACGTGGAAAAGTCAAGCTGAAGCTGCAAGGTGGAAGGATTAGAACACTTCCTGGTGTTCTGCATATTCCTGCATTTGCCAGAAATCTGATTTCTGTAAGTAAGATGGATGATGCAGGTGTAAAAACAATGTTCGATAAAGATACCTACAAGAAGCTTCGGGGAGCACTAGTATTAATGTGGAGAGTTCGGATTGGAACTCTATACAAGCTAGAAGGTAGAACTATTATTGATGGGTGTAACAGTTCTGTGGTTCCTGAAAGTAGAGCGGAAAGCCTATCTATCTCTAGAGAAAAGGCCATGCTATGGCATCAAAGGCTTGGACATATTGGAGAGAAGGGCCTTCGGATACTACATAGAAATGGTATGGTAGAAGGTATGTCTAATAGCTCTCTAGATTTTGATTTCTGTGAAAATTTTGTATATGGGAAGCAAAATTGGGTGAGTTTTCCTTCTAATGCTAAGAGGGTGAATAAGATATTAGATCTTGTGCACAGTGATGTGTTTGGACCTGTGTCGGTTCCATCACTGGGTAAGTCTGTGTACTGTGTTTCATTCATAGATGACTTCTCAAGGAACACATGGATATATTTCTTGAGGAATAAATCTAAATTCTTTGACAGATTTAAATAATTTAAGGCTTTGGTGGAAAACCAGATAGAGAAGAAGATAAAGGTGTTGAGGATAGATAATGGTGGGGAGTTCTGCAAGAAGGAATTTGAAGAGTTACGTAAGAAGTGTGGTATGGCACGACAGAAGACTACTCCATCTGAAACTCTTAAGAATAGTGAAAGAATGAACAGAACGCTGATGGAAAAGGCAAGAAACATGCTCAGTGGTACCGATTTAGGACAAGAATTCTGGGCAAAGGCAGTGGAGAGTGCATGTTACTTAGTTAACAGATCACCTTCATCAGCGTTGGAGGATAAGACTCCACATGAGGTATGGACTGGTAAGAAACCCTCTCTTTCACATCTGAGGGTATTTGGATGTGATGCATATGTACATTTTCCAAAGGAGAAAAGGAGAAAGTTGGATAATAAATCTAAACGGTGCATCTTTATTGGGTATAAGGATGGTTTAAAGGGTTACAAGCTTTGGAACACGGAAACAAGGAAGGTTGTGTACAGCCGAGATGTAGTGTTTAGAGAGGTGAAAGATGTTGTTAAACATGAATTCCTACCAAAGGAAACTAAGAAGATAGAGTTTGAGCTAAAGGAGGATGAATCAAACTCTACAACAGAAGAAGACTTAGAAGAGGAAGAGCCACAAACTCCGGCTGTGAGAAGAATAGTTCGGGAAAGAAAACCACCAGAAAGGGATAGTCCATCTTCTTTATTCAAGTTTTAACTAGCTTACCAAGGTGATGATGATCCCAGCGTCGGGGAGGCAGTAGATTCAAAGGATGGAAAACTCTAGAAGGAGGCCATGGTTGATGAAATGGCATCCTTGCAAAAAAATGAGGCATGGGATCTGGTGGAGTTGTTGGCTGGAAGGAAGCCCATCGGGAGAAAATGGGTGTTTAAGAAGAAGATGAATGTAGAAGGCAAGGTGGAGAAATACAAAGCTCGGTTGGTAGCCAAAGGTTATTCCCAGGTGCTGGGAATTGATTTTGGTGATATTTTTTCTCCTGTTGCCAAAGTTGCTTCTATTAGATTACTTTTAGCTGTTGCTGTTGCATTTGATTTTGAGATAGAACATATGGATGTGAAGACAACATTTCTTCACAGGGATCTAGAAGAGGAGGTCTACATGAAGAAAACTGAAGTATTTATGGTGAAGGGTAAGAAAGAATTGGTATGCAGGTTGAAGAAGTCTCTGTATGGGTTAAAATAGTCACCAAGGAAGTGGTATCAGAAATTTGATACCTATATACAGGGACTTGGCTTCACCAGAAGCAAGGAGGATCACTGTGTTTATTTTAAATTAATTGGTGACCGTGTTATTTATTTGTTCTTGTATGTGGATGATGTGTTGTTGATTGGAAATGACAAAGAAATTATCCAAGATTTGAAGACCCAACTGTTCTCCAAATTCGACACGAAGGATCTTGGTGCTGCAAACTATATTTTGGGCATGGAAATTAAGACAGATTGGGCAAAGAGGAAGCTCTAGTTAAACCAGAGGAAGTATGTCGAGACTATATTGCAGAGGTTCAATATGCAGGATAGTAAACCGGTGAATGTTCCTATTCCTGTAGGTGTAAAGCTGTCTGCTGAACAGTGTCCCAATACACAAGAAGAAGAGGAGGATATGTCTTATGTTCCATATGCAAGTGCGGTGGGTAGCCTGATGTATGCAATGGTCTATACTAGACCAGACATTGCACATGCAGTACAAGTATTGAGCAGTTTTATGTCAAACCCAGGGAAGAAGCATTGGACAATAGTGAAGCGGGTTTTCAAATATTTACGTGGCACTAGTTCTTATGGCTTGTGCTACCAGGGAAGACCAGGATTGGAAAGAATGTTGGAAATTCATGGTTTTGTTGATGCAAACTGGGCTGGAGATCTGGACCAAGCAAGATCTACAAGTGGGTATGTGTTTAGCCTATTTGAAGGTTCAGTTTGTTGGATGAGTAAAAGACAGTCTGTAGTGGTGCTTTCAACTACAGAGGTAGAATACATAGCAGCCACTAATGCAAGCAAGGAAGCAGTTTGGTTGTAGAGATTGTGTTCAAGTATGGGGTAGGTACAACAAGCTATAAGAATAGACTGTGATAGACAAAGTGCAATTTTCTTAGCTAAGAAACCTGCTTATCATTCAAAGACAAAGCACATTGATGTTCAATATCACTTTGTTAGAGATATGGTTGAGGCTAAAAGGGTGTTGCTGGTAAAGGTGGACACTTTGAAGAATGTTGCAGATGCATTGACGAAGTCTGTCATCACTTAGAAGTTTTCTTGGTGTAGATAAACAATGGGTGTTGAAGAATTTTTCCAATGACTAAGCTCTCCTGTGGAAAGAAAAAAACAGGTGGGAGAATGTTGGGTATTGTTATATTCTTTCCACGACTAGCCTCACGCACTGTACATTATGCCGGGTGTAGCAGGGGGGTCACAAGGGGGGCGAAAGTGCCCCAGATTTTTTTTTTTTTAGTGTGTGGACCCACTCATAGGCGGACTCACCCATGTTTTGTGCATGAGTTTGCACGTGGTTTTGGGGTACGATGGTTTTCAGCCCCTGGTATTTTGTAGATCCAATCAAGGGAACTACGGTTATGTTCTAATCCAGGGTTAATGGATTGGGGTTTATGTATGCTTTGACTTGTATATATATGTGTTGTAACACTATAATGAATATAATGAAAAATCAAGCTGGTCATCCCAATTTGGGATCTAGGGGAAAATCTCTGTGGTTATCTGTTTTATGTTTTATGCTCTCGCTATTGCTTATTTTCTGTTATAATATTCGTGTGTAGATAATTTCTGTTCAGGGTTAAAACCTACACTTTCTTAATGGGTGAACATGTTTCCATTAAAACTGGCTATGGTGAATTGTAAGAAATATGGAGAGGAGCTATAAATGTACATATTAGATCATATTCAATATTTACCTTAAAATTTGAGGCTTAGTTGGCGGTAAAGAGAGGTTTTGTAGATTATTTATCATGGTATTCAAAACAAAGGGATTTTTCATGGTCACAGGAAGGCTGAGTAGGAGGATAAAGGGTAAGCTTCTTAGTGGAATTCTCATGGGAATGTAATATCTGTAGACCTATAGTTAATATAAGAATTCTTTGTGGCCAACTAGGGTCTTCCAAGGATTAATAGGAAGCCGCTAACATTAGATTTAGGCTGAAGAATCATGACTTTAGTTAGGTATTCCCATGAATCTGTGGAAATTAAAATATTCTCCACCATTCCTTCTATTTTTTCAGTATAGTTATCGGCCAGTTGAAGGATAGTGTGGGTTGGCCATAAACTAGGTAATTTAAGTTTCATCATGGTTTTTTCTAATAACATTTATGTATGTGAAGGAGTATATTAAGTTATTGGATATGGGGATATTATTAACACTAACAATAATGATGGGGCTTCTAGGATTCCCACAATTTTCCATAAACACTTTTCCTGACAATACATCTACTAATTTCTGATCACATGAACTGTCTTGCGATATTTCCTTTTTATTATCAATTTCTTTAAAAAAAATTCCCAAAATAGTCTTATATATAGGAAAATCCTTGATATTATCAAATAATGTTGTATTCACACACACATTTCTCAAGTCTCTCAATAAATCAACCTCGAGTTGTGCATGGGTTTTTCGAGAGAACCTCTCTTGATAAGGAGAAAAATGTAGCTCATTTTCATGAGATTGTTTTGTTGGAGTATATTCATCTTTTGAGGAAATAAATTATGGTTTCTTATAGTTATCTTCATCATATTTTTCTTGGATGATAGGAGAATTTTTATTTTAGATTAATTTACCATAACACAGATGGGTATTTTTACTGTCCATTGATGAAAGGGTATAAGTAGGAAAAGTGGGTATTTTAACATTATAGGTGGGTGGTAATACTTTATTGTTTGGATTAGAGATAGGTTTGGTAGGTAACTGGGGTATCTCTTTGTTTTGAAAAGGTCTATTAGAATGTAGATGAAGTTGTTGATGATGTGTTTGAGGTGGAGCTTATGGTGGCATATTTCCAAAAGTGAATGGTCCTCTCCAGCTGGGGCTCATCCTTGATTTTACATTTGAGGGGGGCATTGTACCTATGGCACAATATGGTACCATCTAATGGTTGGAGTAAAATATTGGAAAGCATCAGAGGATATAGGTCCAGATGATCAAGGGGGGCATACTTTCTTTCAAGCCACAAAGAAAAATTTATTGGTCTCCTCATTAATTGCTTGAAACATTTCCCTAAGTCCTCATACATAAGAGATTGATGATTGGAATGTTTTTGGTAAAAATATTTCATGTCTCAACAAAATATGGCCAAGGTTGAGTCAACCTTGTCCACCTTATTTTTGGCTTGAGGGGTGTCTAATTGAGAACTAAGTGAGCTAACTCTACCGAGGATATATATTTTGAAATTATCTAATAAGTTCCCCAACTCAAATTTAGTCACTCCTTCCCTACTTTACCTACTAATTCCAGAGACCACAACTCTAGAAATCTTTCCATATTTTGATCTACCTCTAGAATATCACTTATAGAGGTCAAAAATCTCCTAAAAAGTTACCAAAGAAACACCTCTCTCTCCCATAATTCTTAAACACCTCTATATAGTCCTTTATTTCATATAACTTTATGAAAAAGGATATATAAATTTTTTTGGTCCAAAGTATTGATTTTTTCCCTTTTGAAATTATACTAGAGCATCTCTATGTAATCCTCCAAAATTTCATTATCTATTTGGGAAATTTTGAAGACCTCTTCTTTGATGTCGTGAACCTTACAGTAGTCTTGATATTTATTCAAAAATGTTTTCTTCATGTTATCTGTAATTTGAATGGAGTTTCCCCAAAGTCCCATTAAAAAACAAAGGATTTCATCTTTCAAATTTGTAGGAAATAATTTCAACCTTTGGGCATTAGTAGAATAATCATAACTACAACAAATAACATCAAACTAAAAAAAGGGGGTATATGGATATTCCTTTAAAGTCCACAAAATTTTTTTTGAGAAAAAATAAATATTCTTCATTTGAAACAACCCATCATGATCTCTGATGGGGAATTCAAAACTGATAGGTTTGTTATGTTTAGTTCAATTCACTTCTTCATCACCCATATTTTCTTTTCTAGAAGGCTAAGGGTTTTGAATTTTTTTTAACCTTTGGAACTTTATGATTCCTCATCCATTGTAGGTTTTCCCCTCCTTGATGGTGGTTCTCATTTCAATTTCTACCTTATTGTAATATTTTGAAATAGGTTTACCTTTAAAGAATTTTCCTTTCCCTTCTCACTTTCCAAAATTTTAGTTTGAATGGATCCTACTGCACCAGGCATGGTCTTGGTTGATTTTTTTTTTTTTCCTTTTAGCCATGGTGTTTTAATGCACCTATCATGTCCTAGCTACAAAATATTTAGGATGTAGGATAATGAAAGGGAATAATTGACAATTTACCTTTCGTTGCTTCTAATCCCAGTATCATACCTATTTTACCTAACCTAGGAAACCTAATACTCTTGAGTGACTCCTGGGAAACAACACCAAAAATGATTATGTGAACATTCGATTCCTATTTGAGGAGGTATTGGTATTAAATTATCAATTAGTTTTTGAACCTAGTGTTTCATGACTTGTGAGTCTATCGGTCTTGTATATAGAAGCATCATAATTGTTACCACTTCCACATGTGGCTATCCATACTATGGTTAAGTAGTTTTGCAGACTTATGGTTTCATAGCAAGTACTATAAATTTCACTGTAGATAGATTTAGTAACACAACCAGGAAATCATCACCTTCAAAACTGAAAATCAAATCATATCCTGAATACAAAAAAAGTAATGTAGAAAGGAAATTCAATAAAACATTCAACATGAAATGAAACACACTGTAACAAAGGAATTTAACATGCATAACATAATAAAAGAAGGTTCATTACCAATTAACTTTGAAAATGAAACAAAATATAAATTATGATATGCTAAAAAGCACATTAAATATATGAAACAAAAGGATTTACCTTCAGTGGGCCCAAATATATGTTGAACATAAACCTTATTAAATTATAAATTCACCAAGTGAGCTTGATCAAGTAATCCAAAAAATCCACAAGAAGGAGGATTTTGTATTAAATAGAATCAAATTACAAAATGAAATTATTCTCACACTATATATTTCTTATCATATATCAGTCAAACTCATAGTACCTATTTATAGGAGAAAAAGAAGAATCTATGTCCAGGAAATTGTTCAAGAGATCGTTGAGTATTTTCGATGACTAACGAAATTAGCTAATATAATCTTATCACATGTATAATATGGTCTGTAAACAAGGATGAGGCTTAAAAATTTGATTCTATTAGACAATATCTACTTTACCCTTGATGACGTAATGAATATTATGCACTGATGCATCTCATACATGCTTGGGTTGGTTGTGTACTGGTCCATGTAATAATTAGGCAATACAAGGAGTTGGAATTAATCTATCCACAACGAGTCAACTAGAAAATAAAACTAAACGAAACATCTCCCACAACAGTATGCAAGTGGCTATGAAAATGTTTACCATGCTTCTGTCCATGTGCTAAATCCATCATTGCTCCACTTGATGTGATTTACCCATGAGTTCTCCAAACCTTACGATCATGCCACTTATTTCCTTCTTGGGATACTACTGCAAATATTTATCCCTTAATAAAAACATGACACTTCCTAATAATATATTTTTATATCTCTGCAATCACTTGAATTATCATCCTTTATTCCATATATACATATAATACACTAAAGAAAATCTTAAAGCATCCTTCCATTTTAATGTAGAAATGACAATAAGATAACTAGAAGAAAGAAATCATACCTTGAGCTATCCAGGGTATATACATGGTTTTATGGTAATTAAATGGTGGAAAATTCTATTGTTATCAAAACATAGTAGGGTGATTTCATAGCAAAAATGAATAATTTCACAACCCATCAAGGATTCTCGTACATTAGACTCCTGGGGAAGAAAGGATTTATCCATTAGGTCTTCAACATCCATGTAAAACATAGAAATTTATACTAATATCATCAAACTACCATATTCTATTGGTTGATTTATCCATTTGACCAAGTACTCAAAATTTTCTTTTCCTCTAGTCCTCTCTGTCATCCTCTTTTCTAGCATTGCTTCAATATCCTTCTAAATTGTTCTTTGAAATTAGTACTCCCACCAGTAGGTCTAGCCCTCATCATCTACAAGTTCATCAACTATCTCCTTAAAGAGAAATACATCTACTACATTGAAAATTGGTGAAATCCCAATATCTTTTGGAAGCTCTATTTCATAATCTTTGGAGGATAACTTCCTTGGGATTTTACATGGGCGAATTTTATTAAATTTCAATTTTTTTTATGTCACTTAAGAAAACCTTTTATTTCTAAGATGAGCCATTACTAAGTCGCCAAATTAAAATTCCACCTATTTACTTATTCTATCTATGTTTTTTTTGCACGTGCTGCTAATTTCGTGTAGTTGTTGCTTGAATCTCTTGCAGCTTGTGCATGCTTACTACAAATTCTTCACCTTCAACACTCGTGATTTCCTTTTTTCCTCTTCTCCTCAACTCATAAACCCCTCTTGGTTGCATTCCATATAATATCTAGAATATAATTTTATTGTTACTTCTATTGGCAGATTCATTTAAATAAAATTAATCTTGAGAAATAACTTGGTCCCACTGCTTGGGGTTTTCACTTTCCAAACATCTCAAGATTTTCCCAAAATTATACTCACCACCTCTATTTTTCCATCTGTTTGTGGATGGTAAGCTTAAATATAATTCAAATTGGTACATAGTTTCTTCAATAATATCCTCCATAAATTAGCTGAAAACCTCATATTTTGATCTAAAACAATGATTCTACATGAACCATGTAATCTCACAATTTTTTTAAAGAATAAATTTACGACATTGGTTGCATTAGTGGTTTTTGTGCAAGGCATAAAATGAATTTTTTTTAAAAACCTATCCACAAGAACAATAATAAAATCATTACCTCTTTTTTTTCAATCTAATCCTAGAACAAAACCCATGCTAATAGAATCCCAAGGCCTTCTTGTAATGAGAAATATGTTATGAAACCAACTCCAAAAATAGAAGAAAAGAGAGATCAACGCCTTAGAAATAATCCACTTCGCGGGGACAACCTCCAATACATTACATAAGTGAAAAATTCTTGGATGATACAAATGAAAAAACCTCCTTTCTATATATAGGAGTCCATGGGGCCACAATGTAATCATAGCTGCCCTAACAATAATAATGTAAGGGAATAATAATAATAATATGGGTGTTATCAGGGTACAGCAATAACAATAAGGGAGTTACACTAACAACAATAAGGGACTATACTAGTAATACAAGGACCTAACATGCTCCTCTCCTTCAAAAAGGTGTTTTCCTCAATGCTTGAGTAGGTCTGGGTGCTTTTGTATATATTTTTCATCCTCCAATGTAGAATCTTCAGTGGGTAAGTTCTTCCATTTGATGAGATACTCTGAAATTGATCGATTTCATAGCTGTCGAGTTCTTGTTTCCGTGAATGCTTCAGGTTCTGATATGTTCTTTCCTTCCTCATCAAGTTCTGTCAATATTGTTTGAACTGGAATTTTGTCACCTATAACCTTCTTTAAGCATGAAACATGGAAAAATGGATGCACTCGCAAAGAAACAGGAAGCTCCAATTTGTATGCCATAGTACCAATATTTTGCAAAACCTTGTAAGGACCATAGTAATTTTGCGATAATTTAGTATCCTTCTTAGCTTGCTTGAGTGAAATTTGTTTGTATGGTTGTAGCCGTAAAAATACCCAATCTCCTACATCAGAACTTCTCTCACTATGATGTTGATTTTCTTGTTGTTTCATTCAATTTTGTGCCAAATTTAGGTTATCCTTTAAGAGTTGGAGAACTTCTTGTTGATGCTCGATGTGATCTTCCACTGCTTGAACCGTAGAATTTTCCCTTAAATAAGATGTTATGGACATTGGATGATATCCATAAAGTACGATAAAAGGGGTCATTTTTGCTACAATATGGAAGGAAGTGTTATACCACCATTCAACGAGATGTAACCACTTGAACAATTGTGCTTGCTTATCAGATACAAAACAACAAAGATATCCTTCCAAAAATTGATTCACTATCTTTTTTTGACCATCAGATTGAGGATGATAAGATAATCTATGAGCTAGTTGAGTAGCCAAACAAGAAAATAATTCCGTCAAAAAATTTCCTATTAAAATGGGATCTCTATCACTTACAATAATCTTCAGTTTTCCATGTAGATTTTGAATTGTTTCCATAAATGCAGTAGAAATTGTACTTTCTTTAAATGGATGAGATAATGCACAAAAGTGTGCATACTTGTTAAGTCTATCAACTACAACCATGATGGCACTCCTTCCTTTAGAGTTAGGTAAACCTGTGATAAAATCCATTGAAATTTCCTCCCAATGTTGACTTCGAATGGATAAAGGTTGTAGAAGACCCGGGGTATTAATTGTCTCAACCTTATTTTGCTGGAAAACCAAAAATTCTACCGCAAAATTTTGAATATCATATTTAAGGCCATCCCCAAAAAAAAAATTCTTCACCCTGTGGTAAGTTTTTAAAAATCTCGAGTGTCCTCCTAAAGGAGAAGTGTGCAATTCCAAAAGAATATTTTTTTTAGTTGGCGGTTATTGAAAATATATAAGTGATATTTGTACCATAAGGAATCATTTTTCCAACTAAATGTATCAGATGTACTAGGATCTTGCTGCAACTTTTGAATGAATGCCCACACTTCTTCATCCTTCTTCGATTCATCCCTTGCTTCGGTTATCCTGTTGTGAAACCAGCTCCAAAAAGAGAAGAAACGAGATATAAATGCCTTAGAAATAATCCACTTCAAGGGGGAAACCTCCAATACATTACATGAATGAAAAATTCTTGGATGATACAAATGACCAAAACCTCCTTCTATATATAGGAGTCCATGGGTCCACAATATAATCCTAGTGGGGCCACAATGTAATCCTAGCCGACCTAACAATAATAATGTAAGGGCACCATAAAAACAATATGGGGGTTACATGGGTACAACAATAAAAGCAAGGGGGGCTATACTAACATAATAAGGGACTAAACTATTAATATAGGGAGTTAACATGCCCCTCTCCTTCAAACAAGTGTTGTCCTCAATGCTTGATTATTTCTTGATGCTTCTGTATAAAATTCTCATCCTCCCATGTGAAATCTTCTATAGGAAAGTTCTTCCACTTGCTGAGATACTTTAAAATTTATGATACTTGTCAAGTTCTTGTTTTTGCGACTGCTTCAAAAATTATTTCGATGTGATGTTGATCTTCCTGTTGTTTCATTAGATTCTGCACCAAAGTTAGGTTATCCTTTGAGAGTTGGATAACTTGTTGTTGGTGCTCGATGTGATATTCCAGTAATTTATCATCCATATTAGCTATTATTTGATCCTTCAAACCATAAAAATTAGCCTTCATTATGCTTTTAAACCATCTATGTCATCTTCAGTTGCTCTTCACAATCCTGAAATTTGTTGCACTTGGTATCATAATTTTGATATCTCATACTGCAATTATTCCTCTTCATGCATCATAGTATAGATTTTTGAGGGCTTAATGGGTATGGAATTATTTTTTGGAGGCATTATAGAACCCAATATGATAAAAATTCTAAAATATTCCCTTGGAATCGCTTCAAACTATTTTTTCAAACAAACGTTATGAAATTTTAAAAACCAAATACACACCTTTTTGTTGATTTTGAGGAGCTCGATATTGAAACTAAATTATATCTATAATTTTGGATCCTCAATATCTGAAATTCAACCCTCTGGAGCTTCCCTTGAATGCCATAGGTCAAATCTGAATTGGATTCTTCAAGGCAAAGTTATATCCAATATCCCACAATAACCCAATTTTGGACTGTTTCAGTAAAGAGAACTTGTACGACTTGCCACGTGTCACTTTTTCCTCCTTTGGCTCTGAAATTTATAGAACTAAAACTATAGTCCATGTGCTTGTAGCCACTTTTTAAATCATTTCAATACGATGCTCAGAGAGAGAGCTATGAATATTTTCCCACGATCATGTCTTTGACATGAAATTCATAAGCCTGAAAAATCCCTAACTTCCACAGATCCTATCGCAAAAAATATTGTGAAACAATATATGAAATTTTGCGACGATGTTCCTTAGGATTGCAGCTTCGTAATCTAAATATTTCAGCTTTTGAACCTTCGTAGAAAAAAAATTATTACAAAAATACCACGATGACCTGTTTAGTTTAAATTCAGGAGCCTGCAAAATGACCTAACTTGCATAGATCATATCTCCGAAAATATTACGAACCAAGCTCTAAAATTTTGTGACGATGTTCCTCATGATTTTGGCTTCGCACTCTAAACATTTCAGATTCTGAACCTTCGTAGGAAAAACGTTATAGTGAAAATTCCACAATGTCCTGTTTTGAGCAGCAAAACCCTAGATTCTCAAAGCTATGATACCAAATGTTGTGAAACCAGCTCCAAAAAGAGAAGAAAAGAGATATCAACGCCTTATAAATAAGCCACTTCGAGGGGGAAACCTCCAATACATTACATGAATGAACAATTATTAGATGATACAAATGGCCAAAACCTCCTTCTATATATAGGAGTCCATGGGACCACAATATAATCCTAGTTGGGTCACAATGTAGTCCTAGCTGACCTAACAATAATAATGTAGGGGCACAATAATAACAATATGGGGGTTACAGGGGTACAAAAATAACAGTAAGTGGGGCTATAATAAGATAATAAGGGACTACACTATTAATGTAGGGACTTAACATACCCAATCTAGTTGGATAACAGAAATGGCACAAATAAATGCTTCCACCTATTCATCCTTTTTGGAGAGTGCATCTGCAACAATATTTAGCTTCCTTTTTTTGTAGATGATTTCAAATTCATAACCCAACATGTTTGTGACCCATTTTTTCTGCTCTTTTGAAGATAATATTTGTTCCAAAAAGTGTTTAAGACTATCATGATCAATTTTTAACTTGAAGTGTCCTCCCATTAGGTAAGTTCTCCATTTCTTTAGTGCATGTAGTATGGAAAACATTTGCTTCTCATAAACAAACTTTTTCAAATACTATCCTTTGATTGGATGACTTTAAAAAGCAACGGGTCTTCCTTATTGCATTAAAAAAACACCAATTCCATTTCCTGAGGCATTACATTCCAAAATAATGGTTTTTGTGAAGTCTGGTGTAGCTAAGACTAGTGCTAGGCACATTTCCTCTTTAAGATGTTCAAAGGCCTTAGTTACTTCAGGAGTCCATCAAAATGCATCTTTCTTCAATAATGTTGTTAGAGGTTCTACTATTCTCTCATAATTCTCAACAAACTTGCGATGATACTATGTCAACTCGAGAAATCTGCACGACTACTTTATGGTTGTGGGGACTTTCAATTCCTTAATGGATTTAATTTTGTTAGGGTCTACCTTAACACCCTCGTGAGATACAATATGACCCAGGTATTCCACCTCTTGTACTCCAAAGAAACATTTGGATGTTTTTGCATATAATTGTTTCTCCTCCAATAGTTTCAGCACCCTATCAACACGTTGAACATGATCCTTCAAAGGCCTGCTGTAGATTAGTAGATCATCAAAAAATACTAGAAAAAAATTTCTAAGGAAGGGTTTGAAAATGGAATTCATCAACCCTTGAAATGTAGAAGGTGCATTGGTAGGGCCAAAAGGCATGAACAAAAATTCATAATGACCCTCATGAGTTCGAGATGCTGTTTTCAGAATATTTTCAGTCTTCATTCTAATTTGATGATATCATGAACAAAGATCCAACTTGGTAAAATGAATTGCTCCATGTAATTCATCCAATAATTCATCAATCACAGGAATGGGAAATTTATCTTTAATAGTGAGCTTATTGATCTCCCTATAATTCTGACACATGCACCATGGTCCATCCTTCTTATGCACCAATACTACTAGAGCAGAGAAAGAACTTTGACTAGGTTGAATTATACCAGCCTCTAACATTTCTGCAATCATATGTTCAATTTCACTCTTTTGGACATAAGGATATCGGTAAGGCCTGATGTTTGGAGGAAAAATTCCTAGAATCAAATGAATAGCATGATCATGATCACGAATAGGTGGGAGTCCTTTGGGAGTTTTAAGCACCTTGGAATGATTGTCCAAGAATTTTTGGAGATCTGGAGAAATATATGATTTTTATGTTGGAACTTATAGTGAGCATAATTGTGCAATTACGCCTCATTTTTCTTTCTTCAGAAGCTTCGTCATGGCATAGATATTATTATATTTCCGGGATTCCTTGCGATGCCCCGTAGTTCGATTTCCTTTCCTTCTGCAAAAAATTTCAAGAAAATTTCTTGAAAATTAAAAGCTACCGTCCCCAAAGATTGTAACCATTGTACTCCTAGTACAACATCAACACCTCCCATTGGGATGGAAAGAATTGAACTATTCAATACATATTCTCCCATGGATAGGTTGTTATTATGGCATTTTCCATAGAAATTTATAGTTCCTCCATTTGCAACCATCACTTGACATTCTAGTTTTGGGTATATGAAACAATTCAATTCCTTGGCTACCTTACAATGAATAAAATTATGGGTACTACCCGAATTAATCAACACTTACTTTTTTCTTCTTGATATGTATTTCTATATTGAGAGTTTGAGGAGTGGTAATTCCTGCCAATGCATTAGATGATATGGTTGGACCCATTTGTTCTTCTTCTAGGGTTGGTTCCTAGTTTATATCTTCTTATTAAATGAAGTTTCTTGTTCATTTTCTTCGTCCTCTTCAAAATCTATGTAAAATAATTTCTTCTCAGCACACTTATGACCTTTAGTGTATTTTCTATCACAACTGTAGCAAAGCCCTTTTTCTCTTTTTTCTTCCAATTTTTGTGGTGTCAACCTTGTAGGTTGTGCAAGCCTAGGAGTAGCAACACTTCCATCTTTATAGATGTCAGTGGTAGGCTTCCTTGTCGCCATAATTTTACATTCAATTTTTCTTTCCAACCTCAATGCCTTCTCCAATGAATCCGATTCCCAAAAAAAAATTCATGTTGGATGTTATCCTTTAAAGTCCGTATGAAAACATCAACCCCGTGTTCCTCTAGAATATCATTTACCCTTATATTCAATTTTTGGAAGTCCTCAATGTGCTCCACCACTGAACCCTTTTGTTTGAGATTTATCAGTTAAGTAAAGAAGGTGTTGCTCTTTATATCCTCATAATGTGCTATCATTTCCTCCATAAAAATTGACCAAGTGAAATTATTTTTATGGGGGCAAAGCCATCGATACCATACCAATGTATTTTTTTCTAAATGTAAAGTTGCATGCATACCTTTTGTGTGTTTTGCACATTATTGGGATCAAAATATTTCACTATATGTAGTATCCATGTTAAGGGATCCTTGCAATAAAACTTACTAATATCCATCTTTGGAATATGGTGGTTCTTCAACCCAATGTTAGAGTTTATGAAATCATGAATAACATTTATTTTGTTGTCATCATGAGTTTCCTCTAATATCTTTTTTCCATTAGGAATCGTTTCTTGTATCAACTTTGAAAAACCTTCCTTCATGTTGGGAAAAATACTGAGAGGGGAGGGTGAATCAATATTTAGGACATACTTAAAAATTTTTACTTTTCCATTCACTAAAACCCATACGCTACTTTGCTGAAGCCAACTAGCGTATACACGCGGATATCCTTCATAAAACTCGCGTATACACAGAGATCTTATTATGCATTTCTTTCTTTACTTAGGTATATGCATCATTCATTCATCAGATGTTTAGTTAACAGTAAGCATGTGCAGTAATAACAGAATAAACCATCACACATAAGCAACACACATGAACACCAGGATTTTAGGTGGAAACCCAAGTCGGGAGAAAACCACCGTTGTCGTTGTCTCAGCCTTCAATATTTTATTATAGAGAAAACATCATACAACCATGTACTGGCGCAGACTCATACCAGCACGCAGGCACCCACCTGCAGAAGGCTACAACCTTCTCTCATTTACCAGCCTCTCCTGGAAGGGAGCTACAACCCCCTGCTCTCGTTTACCAGCCTCTCCTGGAAGGGAGCTACGACACCCTGCTCTCGTTTACCAGCCTCTCCTGGAAGGGAGCTACAACCCCCTGACTAAAGGCTTCAACCTTCAGCACCACCATGAACCAAGTTTCATCAATTTTCAAACTGGATCCAACTCACAGAATTAAGCTCAAGGAACATTCATCAAACCAACAACTTGCTCTATAGCAACATAATCAATATTCAAACAACCCAGATCATCATTGACAGATAGCAGTAAAATAGCAGAACAAATCAAACATTTCATACCACATACTTCAGCAAACCCTAAATTACATACGCGCCTTTTCTTCACTAAACCTGTGTATATACGTGCTTTAACACATACCAACCTACATATACATTTTCACACATTTCAAAGCTGAGTTTAATTCCCATACGTGCATTTGGTGAATACAAGCCGTGTATATACACGCTTTCTCCTCGACAAACCTGCATATAGCTCTTCAGAAATTTTAGGGTAGTGCAGCTCTCCAGAACAGCTCAGATCTTCATTCTTTACTTCAGTACAGATTCACCAGATCACAGATCTAATCATTCCATAAACAGATCTAGAAGATAAATATACATTTCAGATCTAGAGATCCCTCTTCATCATTTTCTTCATAGGTGCATCATAGATTCAGATCTATCATCAAACTGTTACCCTTTCCATTCAGACATACTTCAGAGTGAAGTATACATTCAAACCCAGACTCATGCACACCCATTGCACAATGAATTTCTTCTCCTTAAATAGATCTAGCCTTTGACAATACCATGAACCAAAACCACACAACTTCCGATGGTATTCTTGGACGGGATCACATAGACAATCCAACGCTTAATACAGTGGTTCAATACCATGGTAGTAACCCCTGGCTTTATTCTTTTAGAGAGCAATTGAGCATACGCGACTTGGCACATACTTTTCCGCGTGCATACGCTACTTCTCCTTAAAAAACTCGCGTATGCTTTGTGTCACACACTTTTCATCATTGTTTTGGCCCTTACTGATATTTCTTTCTCTGGTACTTATGAGCTACTTGTACAACATCAGATTTACATCATTAATAAACTCATCAAGCATCAATAACAACTTCATTAAGTAGGTTGCCATCATCTTCATGAAGTGGGTTGCCATCAAGGACAACACTCTGCATCATATTGCCAACAATCTCCCCCTATGGACTTGATGGCAACCACGATGGTGTTTGATCACCAAAACAGATAGATACATTAAGCATAATGATATTCTCCCCTATTCAAACACTGTGTCACTCTCCCCCTTTGAAATCAAGGGCAAAGGGCAGATCAAAACCAATACAAGGTTGTTTTCTCCTCATGTAGATAGAAGAGCGTTGTAGATATGATGTGCACTGAAGTTACCATGCTCCCCCTGAGTTCATGCTGAATCTTCAAACATATTTTTCAATGAAGTACATGACTCTATGACCTTCCTATCACCAAGGACTCATACTTACATCAAAGATCCAACCAAGTTGATTTACATATGAGACTCAAATACCCAACCAAGTGGGTTTACACAATTTGACTCAACTACCCAATCAAGAGGGTTTACACATTTTGACTCAAGTACCCAACCAAGTGGGTTTACATATTTGATCAAGTCCTTACATGACTGAATATTACAATTTTACATCATAGGTCTCAACATGACCTTTTCATCAAATTACAAATATGACTTTTTATGACCAGTACCATAAAGACCTCAAGAGAGAGATCATATTTCAGAATCATC
This sequence comes from Pinus albicaulis, assembly GCA_034641835.2. Classification (NCBI taxonomy): domain Eukaryota; kingdom Viridiplantae; phylum Streptophyta; class Pinopsida; order Pinales; family Pinaceae; genus Pinus; species Pinus albicaulis. The sequence goes on from CM076575.1 coordinate 1,913,131,012, forward strand.
ATAATGCCAACAATGCATTATGCTCAGCAAGGCTAATGCTCCCCCTGAAAATGTGCATCCAAGCATCCTTTCCATATGACCAAGGCTCCTCCTTAGCTTGTGTAACCTGAAACTCTTTCAACAGCAAGTTATCAACAACAATCTCTGCATGATCTGTCCTTATCTCTGAATCATAAGACTTCCATCTCATCCATGTGTGAAAACAAAGAATACTCTTCAGCAAAAAGCAAACAGGGCTCATCCATAATCTCATCATAAGAAACCATGTATCATGTCATCATCATTTAGAACTGAGAAATAAGCAAATACAGTGCCAATAATACAATCATTAGTAGTCAGACTGATGCTCCCCCTGAACCTATGCTCCTGATCTTCAGCTGTCATACAAATTTTCTTATCATTAGTGCATACGCGACTGTATCCACTGTAACTCGCGTGTATACGCGGATTTAGTTCACCGAACCCGCGTATGGAAAGTGAAACATTGAAAACTTCACATTCCTTCATCTCCCCCTGAGTTTGTACCACCTGTACCTGTCTTCTTCACATCAGATGCTTTGTCAGAAATAAATATAACCAGAATAACCAAAACCATCATGGGAATCACCATACATCGCTCCCCCTGTGACGATACATTACTAATCCCTATAATGTATCTCACATCACTCCTGCAGTCATTAAGAGAAGTAAGCTTTAGAAGCAGATGACTGCAGTAGGGTCAATATTCCCTACGTTTCTGACCGGTCCTTCTTCTTTTTCCAACTTTGCTTGAACTTTCTTATTGTGTGCTGGAAGTTCTCCAATTTTTTAGATCTATTCATCCTGCATTCTTTTTCTACATGTCCATACTTGTTACAAGTATAGCATCTTATGTGACCAGAAAAGTAAGCATAAGGATCATAATGTGTTGTTCTATTCTTCCTTCTATTGAAATCAGCTGCTTTATGACCATACTTGCTGCATGAAAAACAATATCCCTTGAAGCAACCAGAGTACCTTTCTGAATAGAATCTGTTTGATTGTGACTGAAATGATCTGCTTCTGCAATTTGCTGCAACATGCCCATAATTATGACATTTAAAGAATTCAACATTATTGAATGATTTCCTTTGAGAATTCATGATTGTAGGTTGACCTTTAGTTTCTTTCAACACTTCAGGTTTTGCTTTGACATCCTTTGAATCTCTAGCACTTCCTTGCAAACTAGATTCTCCTTTGACAGTTTCATGAAAACCAAGACCAAGTTTAATAGCAGGAGACCTTTGATTACTAAGAATATTGTCCAGAATCTTAGTACTATCTTGAAACCTCAAGAGTTTATCCTTTTCTTCTAATTTACCTTTGAGAATGTTTACCTCAACCTCCAATTTTTGGCATTTCTTCTTCATGCTTTCTTCGACCCTCTTTCCTTCTTCTACTTGATGATTTAATTTTAAGATTTCTTCCTTCAACCAATTTTCTTGATCTTCACATGTTTGTAGCAGTTCTTCATTCTTCTTATTTGATTTTTCCAGATCTTCTTTGAGAGAGATGATTTCTGCTTCAAGTCCTTCATTCTTCTTATTTGAATTTTCCAGATCTTCATTTAAATCATTGATTTCTACTTCAAGTCTTTTATTTCGATTGCTTCCATAATTGTACAACTTTTGATACTTGTCTACCTGTTCATTCAGAATTTCTATCTGTCCTTTCAGTTGAGAGATCATCTCATTGTAGATACCGTCTCTTTCTTTAAATGATCTTTGTTGATCTTCAACTTTAATCTTGAGAGCTTCTTCTAGATCCATAACATTACTTTCACTATCTTTACCATTGCATGCACAAGAAAGTGAATCACAAGAACCACATTCAATACCTGTTTTATTTTCCTCATTTTCTGCTGCACATTTTTTCTGAGAAATCTCCTTTTGAGTAGCCTTCTTCTTTTGCTTCCTTGCCATGAGAACTAGTAGATCTTGGTCAGAATCTTCTTCATCTTCACTTGAAATTTCATTATTATCTTCATTAGCATAATAACTCTTTCCCTTTAAAAATTGTTTCCCTTTATCATGATTTTCTCTATAAGGACATTTAGCAGCACGATGACCAACTCTTCCACAATCAAAACATTTGAAGGGAAGCTTACCTTTGAATCTTCCAATACCTGGTTGGAGTCTTCTCACAAAATTTGCTTCTTCTTCTTCTGATATGTAACTTGATTCCTTGACAACTTCCTTTTCTTTTCCTTTTGCACACGCGGTTACACCTTTTTTTGGTCATCTAACCTACTACTATTAGATGGACCCAAGTACACCATGTAAGACCAATTTTACCCTAAGTAAAATTTCTTTCACTATGTAAAATAACTTAATAAAACACATTTATTAGGTTGTTTATGGTCTAAACAGGAAACCCCAAAAGGAAATATTAAACAAACCTATGTTTGTTTGATTTTCCTGGTCATGTTTAACCCAAAACAAAGAAATTAATTAGATAAATCTTTATTTATCTTATTATTTTCTAGGAATAATTATTTAAATCTTATTTAAATAATATTCCCTGTTAAATATGACTAAATCACCCATAAATAATTAAATAAATCATTATTTATTTAATTATCTTTCAACCACTTCCTTAAAATGATAAATAAATCATTTATTTATTTATTATTCACAAATAAAGGGATTTGACCCAAGTCAAATACTTTTTACCTCCAACAAATATAATAAAATATTCCATAAAAGGTGGATCTAGATTTGGTTAATGCTATTTTAATCATGCACCAAGATCTAGAATGACCCAATATTTTGTTATAAATAGGAGGGTTTTTCCTACCATTCTTCACCTTTTGTTGCCTATTAGATCACTCTGGATCTATACACTTGGTCACATTCTTCATTATTTGTTGTGTGAGCTCCCTTTGAGTTCTATCTTTGTCTAGGTTTTCTACACCAACAAGAGAGAGAGATTCTAGATCTGAAGTGCTGAGGACTTCCAAGAACCCATCCCATTGAGGAGAATTGGATACACCTTCTTGTTTTCCTCCCAGGTGCCCTTAATACAAAAATTCTTTCAAAAAAACATTGTTCTTGTCTTGTCTATTGGATGTATGGAGAAAACTCTTGATTTTACTGCTTAATGTCTTTCTATGCATAGATCTGGTTTTTTGCAGAACTTGTCTTGATCAACTAACTGCAGATATGAAGATATTGGCAGCCATATTTGATGTTAGGGCTATAAGTTATGCGTAGCTAAAGTGGTATTTTTTCGTATGCTTCGACAAAATATTCATACTAACAATTGGCGACTCCACACGGGTTTTCAATTACGACCGCTGTCGTTTTTCATATTCTTGCATATCCAGCTACTTCAAACCCTAGGGTTTCTTTTCAACGTTTTGTTTTTCCTATTTTTATGTTTTTTTTCTCACATAAAACCCTAAAACATTAAAATTTCTAACTTCCTCATGTTTCTGGCCCTATTGCGCAGGTGACAAACATCAACAGCAACTGAGACGACAACTTTTTCAGAAATCTGCCGACGAGACACCCAGAGCTCTAGGTCGCACTCTTCAGCCCAAAAACTGTGACCTGGCCTCCAGGTCGCACTTTTCAGCCCATTATCTATGATCTGCATAGAAAACAGGTCAGAACCTGTGACCTGCCAGTTTTTCTGCTAATTTTCTGCAATTTCTCTGGGTTTTTCTGAAGCTTCTGTAAGGGTTCTTCAGCCTCTGTCTCAGCCCGTTTAGACCTATTTCTGATCTGTTTTACTCATCTAAGCGGGAACCTAGCCCCCTAGGGCTTTAGTACCCTCCACTTTTTGTGGAAGATTTTTAACTGTTTCAGGTGTCTGTTTTTTCAGAGTTTCAGCCACCCCTTTTTCAGATATGATACCTCCTTTTCAGATCCCTTTTAATCAGATCTTATCCCTTTCAAATCACCTCCTACAGTTTTGTTTGGATCTACTTTTAGGGCCTCCTCCTTTTCCCTTCTTCCTTTTGCTGATTTCCCCCTTTTTTACAGCCACCTTGCCTCTGCCTCTTGGCTGTGTTCTACACCTCTTTTCAGCTGATTTATCCTTTAGATCCCTGTCCCTCCCGACCTTAGGTCTATTGGCCTCTTTTTAGTGTGTTTCGACTAGATTTTTTCCCTCTTTTAGACTAGTTTTGAGAGACCCGCCTTTTTGGGTTAGATCGATGCATTGTTAGCTGTTAATTTTATGTTATTTCAGCATTATATGCTGTTCTCTGTAGATTTATTTTCAGTTACGTAGTACACTTTTTTTTGTGCTCTCAAAACGTCAGAGTTTAAAAATTAAAATTAACACACGCCACACAATCACCCTAAGCAAAGAAGAGCCTGGTTCACACCGCCAGGCAAAGAGTTTAAAACATTGTAAAATCAACTGACACTGCTCCTTTTCTTCCCTTGTTTCAACATTGTAATCACTTGATTCTGCACCTCCCTGCCCTTGTTGGTCGTTCTTCTTCCCCTTGTGCCGTGTTTGTGTTGTCATCATTGTGCCCCCAAGGCACAGCTCTCGGAGACTTCTTGGCCTTCACCCTTAGTTTCTGGTTGGTCGACCTACTCTGTCCCGCCGTCGTCTAGTTAGTCCTCCTCTGAGTCCGCACTCCGACTCTTCTTCTGATTCATTAGGTTCTCCTTTTACTTATGGTTCTCCCCCTATCACCTTCACTATGTCTGGTCCAGGGCCTTGTTATAGCATCATTTCTCACCTTGACATGATTCATGATTGCTACATGGCTTTATGGGCACCCATTCCTACAGACTTGGACAAATTCACTTAAAAACAGTGGAAAATCCTTCATACACGACTATGCCCGTGTTTTTCCGCGTGTATACTGTAGCACAGCCAGATTCTTCAAACATGCCATTTTAATGACAAAATATATAAAAATCCCACTCATTGCTGATGGTTACTGCAAGTTCAACCACCATGCTCTCAGGCCAACCTGCTCAACTCATTAAAACTACTTGGAGGGACTATAAAAGGACCTCATATGTATGGCCTAAGGGAGAGAATTATTATTATTATACTCTGTTGGTTCCCTATTCAAGTCTGATTCCCCGTGCCTCCTGCACTTTCCCAGTTCATTTCAGGAAACCCTTGTTTCCTTGAGATACACATCCCTTTATATGTTATCTCGTGTGCACGCATTTGGAAGGAGTCTTAGCGAGGCAAGGGCTGGACGGATCCGGACGACGGTCTGCGAAGGCCTTGGAAGGATCAGGTGATCTCTCCACTTACTTTTGCACGTACTATTTTTATAATACAGAAGTATCATGTCATCTCTTAAATAAACGTGTTAGTGTATGCTTTAATGTATGAAGAATATTTGTTATACAAGCATTCATGATGATTTATTTAATGTTTTTTATGAATCTCACTAACATATAGAGTAGAAATATACTGTACAACTTGTCCTTTGTGCTGGTTTCTTCTTGTATTTCAGGTGAAAGAGGAAGGACGGTTGCAGGGAGTTTGAACTCCATGAATTAAAAAATATATAAAAATCCCTAATTTCGCGCTGGGTTGATGGTTACTCAGGTAGTTCAACCACCCCAGCCCGTGGCCAACTGTTTCCAACTACTGAAACTACTTGGAGGGACTATAAAAAGACCTCATATGTATGGCCTAAGGGGGAGAGAGAATTATTATTATTATACTCTGTTGGTTCCCTATCCAAGTCTGATTCCCCGTGCCTCCTGCACTTTCCCAGTTCATTTCAGGAAACCCTTGTTTCCTCGAGATACACATCCCTTTATATGTTATCTCGTATGCACTCATTTGGAAGGAGTCTTAGCGAGGCAAGGGCTGGACGGATCCGGACGACGGTCTGCGAAGGCCTTGGAAGGATCAGGTGATCTCTCCACTTACTTTTGTACGTACTATTTTTATAATACAGAAGTATCATGCTGTTCTCGAAATAAACGTGTTAGTGTATGCTTTAATGTATGAAGAATATTTGTTATACAAGCATTCATGATGATTTATTTAATGTTTTATATGAATCTCACTAACATATAGAGTAGAAATATACTGTACAACTTGTCCTTTGTGCCGGTTTCTTCTTGTATTTCAGGTGAAAGAGGAAGGACGGTTGCAGGGAGTTTGAACTCCACGTGGATCTACTTCAAACGTAGGACCAACGGGTAAACTCCTCATTCTACTCGATTTCGTTTTTATGAATGTGCATGATCGTGTGAGTCTCTGTTAAGTAGTACGCCCCTGCTCTGTGGAGGTTGAATCCCAACCAACCTCTAGGGTGTAAAATCCCCGAAACAGAACTGGCGACTCTACTGGGGATCACATTTTTGTGATTCTCCTGTTGGGTTTTGTCAGCTTTTGGGAGGTTACCAACAGTTTTTTCTGTCTTTTACAGTCCAGTCGGCTTTCTTGCAATCAGTCTGAAGCTTTTATACCTTTCCCAGGCTTGTACTTTTTATTTTTTATCATCTTTCTTTGTATACGCAGTATTTCTTGTACACAGTCGCGTATACCCGCGAGTTTGTTTAGAAGGAACCGCGTACACGCGGGTTTCCCTCTACACAGACGCGTATACACGCCTGTTGCATAACTGCAAGGTCGCGTATACCTAGGCTGAATTTGAAATTTCAAGATTTTGGTGTTTTTGGTCTTTGCTGGCTGTGGAAGCCTGTGTTTTTACAGTCTTTGTACTTACTGGAGTGTGACAGAAGTGGTTTTAAGTCTTGGTTCTCTTTCGTTTGTTCGAAAACTGATCTTTTTGGCGAAGTGTTCTTGTTGGTGCTAGCACTCCCGGATTGAGTTCCAAGATCGCTTTCTGAGCGTTCTTTGCTGTTCTGCTTTACCAGAACAGAGAGCTTTTGCTCACTGACTCGCTCCTGTCTTTGTGTTGTGCTTCGCATTGCGTTCTTTGCTTTGTTTTCGATTGGTTTTCTTGAGTTTCATAGGCTAGGGTTTTGTTGCAATTTTCGAAGATCTTTTCTTGTTTCTTTGGAGTTTTGTGTTGCAACGAATTTGCACTATTTCTCTTGGCTGTTTGATTGAGTTTTGGTCTTCCGTTGCTCTCATTGATCTTGCTATTATTAGCCTTATAAGGTTTGGGGGCATAGCTGAAGTTTAAGCTTGAAATTCGGTCTCGTTTTGGCTTGGATTGGGATAGTTGTTCTTGGTTTTCTTGAAACTCTTGTTTTATAAAACTGAAAAGCTCAAAAACATTTGTTTTGCTTTTTGTTTTTGCATATCAAAAACTCAAAAAACATTGTTTCTTGTTTTTGTTTTTGTTGTTGCCTTTTTCATTTTCGTTTGGCTTCATCTTTTGGGACTTTAGTGAAGTTTTTTGCTTCTAGTTTCCCGCTTGATTGTGAAGGGAGGTTGTCTTTTGATTTCTTCTTCTTCTTGTTGAGTATTTTGGTGTCTTATATTGAGAGTTCTTGTTTGCAAGAATTAGCTTTCTGGATATCAAAAGATTAGTTGAAACTGAAGGAGCCTTTTGGGGAATTTCACCTTGTTTCAAGGGACTTTCTGCATCTTAGAAATTACATGCTAGTGGTCATTTGCATTAGGTGCATTGAATCATTTAGTTAGCTTCTTAATTTTTGTGCGTGTGAGTTTGTAATTCGAAAAGAAAAATACATTTTTAGTCTCGTAGAACTTACATAGAAATTGCTCTTCATCGAAAGACTAAGAACTGCATGTGCATGTAGTCAGGTTTTTATTAATTTCTTTTGCGTCAGAACATCATTGGTTTCAACTCCATATCCTTGTGAATTAATACAACAGCCCTTAAAAATAAGAGATTTAATCTAAAATTAACTGGCAAGTTTTATTAAGTGTCAATCACCAACTAGCTAGGTTGTAGGGCCTTGGAATAGGAGAGAGGAGAGTTAACTTTCCAAGGCCGCTCAAACAAACATAGAAGTTTATTAATTGAGCGAAATCCAACTCCGTGAGGTGGACTGGGAAAGCTCTCATCCGAGAGTCAAGCGCGAGGGGAAGTGAAGGTTAAGAAGAGGGATACCCCCCCTCTGATTAGCTGAATCTGACCTCAAGACCGTTCCGCCCAGCTTCTGATACGGATTGGTGTCCATAGTTGTTGTTCCTAGGTTCCACACAGGTGACTGCGGGGGGGAATACCCGTGGTACCCGAGGCAGACGTCGCATCACTTCCAGCAGTACTTCTGGGGGGTTCCCTTTCGAAGCTTGGGTGCTTGAGCCGGCAAAGGCTGTTGTTAGGAGGTCGGCGTAACTGTTTCTGATACCTTCGCTAGTTGTTCTGGGCCCTAATCATCCCAGACTGCTTTCGGAAGGCCCTATACTTCGCTTTCCTGTATTTTGGTTTCCGGTCCTCATCACCCGGAGCGGAAATACTTGGAGGCTGTTTGCTTGCTGTTTCTCAGGGTTTTGATTTTAGTGAGTGCTCTTTGCTCCTAGCTTGCCTAGCTTTTCACTTTTCTTGAGTCTAATATAATAAATTTGTAAAAGTGGCTGATCAAGCGCCTCGACGTTCGAGGAGAGTCCCGGGGTTATCTCCCGAGAGTGCAGAGCCTTCTTCGAGAAGGCGTAGGAGCGATCTAGCAGGTGGTTTTCACCCTGTAGAGTCTGACGCTGTGGAGAGAGATCCTCCACTAAGGTCTCAAGGTTTCATTGCTGATTCCGGTGTCGGTTCCGAGAGGAGCGTTTCGCTCACCTCGAGGGTATTGTTTCCTCAGGAGGAAGATTTTCAGATAGAAGATATACCTGAGCCTGCAGCTACAGGTCCATCTCCTCTTCCTCTTGATCATCCGTTTGTTATAGAGTACATCGGACCGGAGTCCGAGAGACCGCCGGATCTTCCTTATCTTTCTTATCTTTCGATGGCCACGACTGGGAACGCGGCTTCTACCGTGAGTGCTGCGGGCATTCAGACCCCTGCTTCTGTCGAGGCAGGGGGCACTCTTGCTCTATCTTCGAGTGCTTCTAGCACCGCTATGTTTGGCTCTGGGTTCACCCAAGCATATGCTTCTCAATCTGGTCCCTTTGTTTCAGGGATGTCCATTGCTGGAAATCCCTCTTTTTCCTTTACCGCCGGTGCAGCTGGATCTACGCCCATGACCAACATGGCTAGTGGATCAGCTTCTTTTCAGGGTTTCCCCTTTGGGACTGGGCATATTCCTAGTCCCAATCCTTCTTTAGGGTCGTTTCCTTTCACGTCCCAGACCCAAAGTTTCAATCCTTGGGCTCAGGGGCCAAGTTCGATTGCTTTTATGGGGTGGAATCCTATGTTTGCAACGTCGGGGGCAGGGAATCAGTTCATCGCGAGTCATCCAGGGAATGCTTCTTTCCCTGCATCGAGTGCTTATCAGCCTTTTTCTCCTCTATCTAATGCATGGAACCCCTACCAAGGGCTTACATCTTCAGTTAGTACTTCAGCGGGGGGAACTAGTCTGGGTCTTGGTAGCTCGGCGTGGGGAGGAGGTTCTTCTTCGTTTTCTACGGGTCCTTTCTGGCAGCCTGGTGCCTCATCAAATCCAGGCTATTCTTTTCAGAATGTGGGAAATCCATCCCATCAAGGATGGAATTCTCAGGCTCCGCCGCGATTACCATTTCTGGCAACGTTAAACTTGCCATACTTGGCGATGTTAACTAATGACCCGATTCGATATAGTCCGGGTTGGCCTCCGGTTCCAACCAAACTTCCTTCAGACATTCCTAAGTTTGAAGGTAAGAATGGTGAAGATCCGGCAGACCACGTCACCACATTCCACTTATGGTGTTCATCCAACTCTCCGATCGACGATTCGATTAGATTGAGATTATTTCAGCGCACCTTAACTGGAAACGCCGCGAAGTGGTATATAGAGCTTACTGGGGGCAGTTTCGCCACATTTGGAGAACTGGCTGTCACTTTTATTAACCATTTCCAGTTGCCTGTCAGATATGAGGCTGGGACCGAACTCCTGGCTAATTTTAAACAGGATGAGGCAACTCACATTTCTGATCATATTCAGGAATGGAGGAGAAGGAAGAGGCTAATTAAAGCCCATATTCCAGGTGAGTTCCTTCTCGAGTGGTTTTTGAAATCGTTTCAGTCAGATATTTCAAAGGATGTATCCATGTCAGGGGTATATTCCGAGGAGCAGGCCATCTTTAGGGCCCAGCAGTTAGAGTTGATCTATTCTCAGTCTGGCATGCTTTACAAGTATTTGCCTAATGCTCCTCGCTCCAAATTGGATCTCTCGAAACCCAAGCCTGGCCCGCATGGTGACGGACTCGTCGGATCGGTCAGTAGTAGTGCAGCCAGCCTGCTTTCTCAATTGCAGCAGTTGTCTTTACAATCTGCTTCTTCTGGTCAGGCTGTGCCTGCTGATTCTTCACCTTCCCAGCCTTTGTCCATTAATGCTGTCCAATCTTCTGAACCCAAAGGAAATCAACAGTCCGATGGGAAGAAGAAGGGACGTAATAACAAGAAGAAGGGCAAGAATGGGAAGGGAAATGCAAATAAGACCAACGAGCGTGTTGGTGAAAGGCAAAAGGAGAAAAAGAAAGTTAAGTTTCCGTGCAAGCTTTGTGCTGGAGACCATCTCACGCATCTTTGCCCGAAAATTCAGGATGCTCAGCGCCTGTTATCTCAGCAAGGTTCTTCTAGTTCCCAGGCTGTGCTAACAAACCCTTTTCCCCAAGGGCAGCAATTAATTGCTGGCGCGAATCAAAATCCCGGGGCTTCCTCTGGAGGTCCTCAGGAAGGGGAAATTCCATCGAATATCTTTATGATGAGTGCTCACGTGGATGTCGCTACGAGATCCCGTGATTATGGCGAAGAGGAATCTTCGAAAGCTAAGGAAGTTCCTGATGCTACTGAGCCGCTTCATATCACGAAGCCAACTGTCGAGTCTATGCCTCGGATATCGAAGGCATCCTCTAAGCGGTCAACGATTAATCCGAACATGAGGGCTGCCCAGAACTACTCGATTGTAGAAGATCTGGCGCAGAGTCCTTGTGCTATGTCAGCTTTAGAGGTACTCCAGTCTTGTCCGGCTCAGCGCAGTGCTTTGCTCACTGCCATTGGAGCTATAGATCCGAAAATTTCTCTTCTGATTACCTTTGATATGAAAAATTTTAAGAAGAGACTTCCTCATCATATGGCCTTCCATATTAAATCATCGTACCGGAAGACTAATATCTTTCGCACGGTCGTTGATGAGGGTGCTTCTACTTGCGTGATGTCTCTCGCATGCTGGAAGACACTAGGATCTCCCAAAGTTGTTCCATCTAGCACTATTCTTACTGCATTCGATGGCCATTCTCATAGGCCCCATGGTATTGTCCCGGCTTTGCCCATCTGTGTTGGGGGCAAAACCGTTAAAATAGAGGTTGAGGTAGTAGATGCAGCCTTGGACTACAACCTTCTGTTGGGGAGGAACTGGATATATGATATGGATGCCATTGCATCTTCACTATTTCGGATAGTATGTTTCCCCCACGAAGGGAGGATAGTTACGGTGGATCAACTGGACTGTCCTCCTGTAGACCTGGATGCGCCTCCTGACTCATCTGTCCCTAAGTTGGACAATACTAAGGTACCTATCGAGAATCTGGGAGTTGGAATGTATTCTTCCCTGATGGGATCTTTTGATCTTCCTCCTCCTAAGGTGTCTATCAATGCTATTTCATCCTCCAAGGCTCCCCTTCGAAGAGAGTTCTTTCGAACTCATTATTTTTCGGACCCTTGGACCTTACCTTCCCCAACTGCCACTTTGGAGGAAGGGCAAGTGGGTGGAATGGCATTCCCGATTTCTACAGCTGAGATCGCATATCAGTCTGTTGTTGACACTGCAGAGTCTGATCCAGCTCCTCTTTCGCCGGAAGAGTTGGATGGTGATGTGGCTCCGGCTTGGACGCTTACTTCTTCTTCTGCCCAGGATTGTCTAGATACAACTCTTCCATCTGAAGAGGCCATCCTGGAAGCAATGACAGGTATAGAGAGACCGTGGGATGACTTGCATCATCGGTCTTACTTCCTACCTGACTTGAGCGAAGTCGAAGCTAGTTTTCCAAGTCCTCAGTCTCCTGGACCTGTTCACCCAGTCTTGAGCCCCTTAGCACCAACAAAGGTTTATGCTGAAGGGAACATGGCTGTGATCTCTCCGACTATCCCGGTGAACATCTCCAGGAATCCCAACATTATCGAGAACGTTTTCATTGGAGCTGAATGTTCCCGTGAAGAAGTTCAAATCTATACCGAGCTCTTCAAAGAGTATAGGGATGTTTTTTCTTGGTCTTATGAGGAAATGCCTGGCATAGACCCATCTATCGTCCAACATGAGATCAAGACGTATGAAAACGCTAAGCCGGTCAGGAAAAAACTTCGTCCGGTTAATCCTAGGAAGGCAGCAGCTATCAAAGCTGAAGTTGAAAAGCTGCTTAAGGCGGGATTCATTTTCCCGGTTCCTCTGACCGAATGGGTTTCAAACCCCGTTCCCGTTGATAAAAAGCAAGGAACAATTCAAGTGTGCATCGATTTCAGAGACCTGAATAAGGCGTGTCCTAAAGATAATTACCCCACACCCTTCATTGATCAGATTATTGACGAGTGTGCCGGTAATGAGATTTTTTCCTTCATGGACGGTTTTTCCGGTTATAATCAAATTACTATCCGTCCAGAAGATCAACATAAGACCGCATTTATTTGTCCCTGGGGTACGTTTGCATATAAGAAAATGCCTTTTGGTCTTAAAAATGCTGGAGCTACTTTTCAGCGGGCCATGTCTTATGCCTTCCACGACATCAAGAAAATCATCGAGGCATACTTAGATGATCTAGCTGCTCATTCTCGAAAGAGGATGGATCATCCAGGACACCTCCGGCAAATATTTGAGAGATGTCGTTTTTATAAAATTGGTTTGAATCCGAACAAGTGCGTTTTCGCGGTAACATCCGGTCGGCTGTTGGGATTTATCGTGTCTAGTGAAGGGATAAGGGTAGATCCCTTCAAGGTTGAGGCAATACTTTGGTTGCCTCCCCCGTCTTCAATCCGTCAACTTCAAAGTCTCCAAGGGAAGTCTAACTTTCTTCTGAGGTTTATCGTTAACTATGCTGAGATTACAAAGGGATATATGAGACTGTTGAAGAAAGGAGTTCCTTTTCTTTGGGACGACTATGCTCAACGCTCATTCGATGCCTTGAAAAAGGCATTGACCTCTGCTCCTTTACTGAGTCCACCCGATTATAGCAGAGATTTTCTTTTGTATCTGGCTACAGCAGAATCTACCATTGGTATGGTTCTCGTTCAGGAGGATGATGCTCTGGCTGAGCATGTTATTTACTACCTTAGTCGAGGACTGGTAGGACCTGAACTGCGATACACCCCGATAGAAAAATTAGCCTTAGCAGCAGTTCATGCTGTGCAGCGACTCCGGCATTATATTATTCTTCGTAAAACTTATGTCTTGGCAGCTGCCAATCCATTTCAGTTTGTCCTCAGCAGGCGAGTGATTGGGGGCAAATATAATAGATGGATTGTGATTTTACAAGAATTTGATCTAGAGTTCATGTCTGCCAAATCCAAGAAGTCATTAGTTTTTGCGGAATTGATCTTCGAGTTGCCTTGTGGAGAGGCGATGATCTATGATGAGTCCTTTCCGGACGAACACTTGTTTCTGATCTCTCCACAAGATCCTTGGTATGGGGACATCATTGTATATCTCCAGACTGCGAAGTTTCCCTCTTCATTTTCGAAAGATGAGCGTCGTAAGCTGCGTCACTTAGCTAAAAGTTATCTGATTATTGGTGATGCTTTGTACCGTCGAGGGGTTGATTCAATCCTAAGACGCCGCTTAACTTTCGAAGAAGCTGAGGCTGTGCTCAATGATTCTCACGGTGGAGCTTGTGGGGGTCATTTATCAGGGCTTGCTACAGCCCAAAAGATTTTGCGTGCCGGCTACTTCTGGCCCTCGATTTTCAAAGATTGTATTGAATCGGTCAAGAAGTGTCATCCTTGTCAAGTGTATACTCGAAAAATGCGCGCTCATCCAGCTCCGCTTTTTCTAGTCGTTACTGTCGGACCCTTTACAAAGTGGGGTATGGATTATACTACTTGTAACCCGCCTTCGGCAAAAGGTCACAAGTACATTATCGTAGCAGTAGACTACTTTACGAAGTGGGTCGAAGCTATGCCTACTTTTGGGAACGATGGTGAGACCGCAGCTCTTTTCTTCTTCAACCAAGTCATTGCTCGTTTCGGTATACCTAGAGAGATTGTCACTGACCATGGCAGTCACTTTCAGAACAGTATGATGGCCGAGTTGGCTCTTAAATTGGGTTTCCGGCAGGAGCATTCATCTCCATATTATCCTCAGGCCAATGGCCAGGTGGAAGCCGTGAATAAGTCCTTGAAGACAATTCTTCAACGGACGATTGATAAACATAGATCCAACTGGCACATTATGCTATATCCCGCACTCTGGGCATACAGGACGTCAGTTAAAACTGCAACTGGCTTTACTCCGTTTCAGTTAGTCCACGGGGTGGAATCCGTATTTCCCATTGAATGCGAGATTCCTTCCCTTAAACTGGCTGTTGAGCTTCTTCCTGACACTTCTAGTCTGGCAGAGCGGCTTCTTCATCTGAAACATCTTGATGAGCAGCGTCGAGATGCCGCCACGTTGAACGAAGCGCATAAAAACCGAGTCAAAGTCCAGTACGATAAGGCGGTTAAGCCTAGGGTCTTTTTCGAAGGTGACCTTGTTTTGGTCTATGCCCAAGAAAAAGATGCCTTGGGGGCAGGAAAGTTTAAGTCGATGTGGTATGGCCCCTATATCGTCAAAAAGGTCCTTAAGAAAGGAGCGTATACCTTGGTTGACTTTGAAGGAAATGAGTTGTCGGAGCCCCGAAATGGGCTCTATCTGAAGAAGTATTATGCCTAGGCTTTTGCCCCGGCATTTTGCTTTGTATATAGTAGTTTTTGTTTTGTACATATCTGTTTGATTTTCGATTTTTGATGAGATGGTGATGTTTTTGATCTGCTTTGGTAGGTTGTGTTGATGTCATGAGTCATTATGGTTTCGCCGATGGTGCTAGTAGACACACCCGGAACTTAGCTTCCGCGGCTTGGGTGCTTCATTATCCTTCCGGTCAGCTGTTGGTATCAAGAGGGGTCTGCATTGGTCCTGCTTCCAATAATGTAGCAGAATACACTGCAGTCATTCATCTACTCTCGAAGGCAATATCTTTGGGTGTTGATTCGTTGGTAGTGTTCTTGGACTCTCAGCTGGTGGTGTCGCAGTTGAACAACACTTATCGGGTACGAGATCCATTTTTATTACGATTGTTCTTGAGGGTACGTTTGTTACAAAGGTCATTTCAATTTTTAACATTCATTCATATTCCTCGAGCCGACAATTGGTTTGCTGACTCATTGGCTAATCAAGCTTTAGATTGGCATATTAATCATTCAATACAATAAAATCTAATCATCAAAAACATCATACATTTGATACATTTATCACATCACATCAAAATATCGATGTATATATATCATCAGTATGTCAAAAAACTTTACAAAATTTTGGATCCATCAATGCCGTACAAAACTTGGGCTTATGCCCCATCATGTTCAGCCTCAAAAAATATACAGTCATCCAATATGAAAATCTATCTACTCCTGAGGACCCTGCCCAGCATTCCTATAGAACATCACTGCAGTGGCCACACGGCGGAACAGTCTAACCCAGTCCCGGGGTACTCCTACAACCCGTCTCTGGACGGCGTCTGGCAAGTCCTCCACAGCAGCCAGAGGGATTTGGCGGGTTAGTCCCTCCAAGTTTCTCTGCACGGCCTGGAGGGTCCTGTCAGAATCCGCTGTCTCTGCTTCACCTCTGTGGCGCTTGTGACGTGCTAGGCCCTCAGGACGCACTGGTCCAACATCTGAAACATGATCATTTTTTATTTTTCAGTCATTATGAATCCAATCCAAAAACATGTTTGTTTTTCATTTTTCATACATATTTGAAAAATCCAAAAAAATCATATAAGTTAAAATTTTTGAAAAAAACTTACCGACTGCTCCCCATGCTGTACCGGGTGGAAGTACTAGATCTGGATCTCCTCGGAAATCCATCCCGGCATAGGGGTAGTCATCTACCGCGATGATCTGTTCTCTCCACCATAAGAAGAACTCATCGTCCCAGGTAGTTCGGGGTACCTCGCTGCCCCCCAGTCTCTTCATCATGTCTACCCAACGGGCGATTCTTGGGTCCCGAGGGCTGCTGATAGTTGAGATGACTTTGGGTCTCAAAGCTGGAACTCTCTCGAAGAAGAATGTAGTCAAAATGGTTCCATAGCCAAAGTGTTTTGTATGTGTTTTGCGAATGGAGGTCAGTTGTTGTTTCATGTTCAGTAGCAGGGCAGTGCACCAATCATACACATGAATTAAGCACTCTACAACTATGCTCATGTGCGTCCTGGACGCCTGATGCAGTGAGGCAGATCCTGCCACTCTGCCGATGGTGAATAGGAGGATCTTCATGTGCAAGTCCCTGATATCTCTGATTGCAATCTGTGTGCCAACTTTCTTGGAATTTTCTATGCAATAGATTTGGACATAGTCCTCCACGGTTAACCCTCCCAGGGGCCTTCTGTGCAGATCCACTGGGTCTCCCCTTCTGGAGAGTCCAGTGATGAAGTATATATCTTCCACTTCTATGCGTAGTGGCATTTGATCAATGATGAAACAATCCTAATCCGGTTCCCAATAATTTACCAGCATTTCAAGCAATCTCACATTAATTTTCATATTGGGCATCTTGAAAAATTTGAATAATCCACAGTTTCGGAGGACATTTTGTGCTGCGCGATCTTCCATGACCTCTTGGTCTATTGCACTATGCTCGCGTTCCCTCCATGAAATTGTCATCCTGAAAAAATTCATTAAAATTTGCATTAGAAAATCATTTTTGAAATTCGGACTTGCGCATACGCTAGTTCCGCTGTGCACAGTCGCGTATACACGCGACTTTCCTTCTTTGAACCCGCGTATGCGCAGATACGCGTTTTTTAATAAGGGTTTCCAGGTAAAAATCCACTTAATTTTAAATTTTAAACGGACAAAATGAATCAACATGATGAATAAGGAGCCTACCTGAAGTTTCGCTGAATTCCGACGGTCGGTTGTTGCTGATTTGACGAAACAAGTTTTTAGCTCCAGAGCTCTTTTCCAAATCAGCTATGCAATAATGAACCAATTGAGAGGTAATTTGTGTATTTATGGCTAAAAATTGAAAATTTTCGCAAAAATTTCCTTGTGCTCATTTTTTCGATCTGTCTTATGTTGTATAACTCGATTGCTTGGAAGTACCCAGTTTGGTATATTTCAGGTACATTTTGACATTTTCGAGATTTTTCCCAGTTTCTGGCCCATGTGTTCAGACTCTTCACGGCAGGTATATGATCTTCACTGGCATATAGGTTAGGGAATCACTTTCCGTGGCATCTTGCATTCTAGCCTCCATACTGATCACTTGCCTTAGGGTCGATCCCATCAGGTCATGAGTATTATACCCATTTCACTCGCCGATTTTTAAATCATGACTTGATGGTAGAGCCTTCCTTTACATGGGCTTCCTAGTTAGTTCCTCGCTATCACTTGTTGCCCATGCCGCTTTTTATGTAGGCTCGGGAGTCCTCTTTAGTCCCGCCATGTCTTTCGTGTTGAAGCTTCATTCTTCTTCTTCATCACTTATCATTTTTCTGGCTTATACCCTAGAGGCTCCCTGGTGTCGTTAAGTTGTATTACTGCATTGCATATTGGCTACTTGTTTATCCTGGCTTTTAGCCGGCTTCATTTGGACTCGATGTTTAAGCCAACTTTTGACCTTGACTTTCTGTACAAGTTAACCATTGCATGCACTTAGCTATCACGACTTGACACCTTTGGACCCATGGATGGAACGTTCCTCTGAGTATCACTGACCAGTTTTCGCCACCTTGCATTGAGCATAGGATTGTTCCAATCCCAGGAACTAGTGCATCTGCTTTCTTGATACTCGTTCTATCCATTGTACCATAGCATTCTTTTATTATTTTTCAGGCTTATTATATGAAAAAGACAAAAAAATTAAATATAACAAAAAAGAGCAGGAACGGGATGTATCTTCATTATTTTGATGGCAGTACAGAGTCAGTTTGTCGCCCTTGAACAAAGCACATATACTTATATATATTTCCTTCATTTGGGGATGGTTCTAGTTTGACCTAGGTTCAGCCTTTACCATGTTTCACTTGTCAGTTCTCCCCCGGTTGGTTATCTCTTCCAATCATATGGAGAGTTTGTTTTGCCTCCTGCAAGACAGAC
The DNA here is from genome assembly GCA_034641835.2 of Pinus albicaulis. NCBI lineage: Eukaryota > Viridiplantae > Streptophyta > Pinopsida > Pinales > Pinaceae > Pinus > Pinus albicaulis. The sequence continues at coordinate 1,913,149,325 of CM076575.1, forward strand.
TTATACAGTGTCACTTTTTACTGCCATGGTCATCACACAGTCGTGCTTTTGTTCAAGGGAAGTCTAGCCTGAGTCGGCCATTCTGCGGTGTCTCTTGACTCATTATTCAGTCGGCCTTCCCGGTCTTGTCAGTATCATGTTCTATCACATCAGATGTTTTGATCTTCTGCTCGTGCTGGTTTGAGAAGGTCTCCATCGACTTCTTGCCGGCGGGTTTGTCTCTTATCGACTACGACACATTGCTCTGAGAGCAAGCCTAGAGCCGCACCTTGGGCCTATTTCCATCATTGATAGGTGACCTCGTGCTCAGCATTTGATCATCATCATGGGTCTTTGACCGAGTGGTTTCCCCTGTGTTCGACGTCAGCACACATTATCACACTTGGGATTCGTGCAGTACCTGGATTTCCATTTGACCCTATCGGTGGATTTCTCGCCTCTGTGTCAGCTTTCATTATTGGTTGGTTCATAGGGTTTCTTCCGTGCGCTAGCTTCATCTTGTGCACGTCGGAAACGTACTTCGGTTTTGGTTCCATCACTCTCCTTCGTCCGATTCCTTCCAAATCTTGGCCTGCGGGTTACACTCGCGCTGGACTGATGTGGGATGCCTTAATGCCTTCCTTCCAGCAGATCCTTTCCCATCGACTCCGACTCATTGCTCTGGGAATAAGGTCTAGAGTATTTTTGTCAGTACCTTAGGGTTTGCAGTCATCAGTGGCAGACTCTTCGCTATCGACAGTGGGGATTCATCATTGCCTCCTGATTGGTAGATTCTTTCAAGTGTTCGACTTCAACTCATTCATTCCCACTTGTCAGATTGTACTGGGGCACCTTGACACTCATTATCATTATCGGTGGGTTGTCTCGCGTTGGTTAACGGGAAACATCATTGCCCGGTAATCCAACGATTTCTCACATGGTCGACTTCAGCTCATTTATTCCCAGGGTGTAGAATTGTGCCGTTGTGATCGGTGAAGACCTCGGGTTGCATCAGCATTTCTCGGTTCACTGTTGACAGTTCTCTCAGTTTCTGCCAGTGTTGCCGTCCACCCTTATATGTTGCAGTTCAGCACAGCAGCATTTTATATGTTGATCCCCGAGTTGCGTGATTGTACCGTTTGATCCGCCTCTTATGATCTGGTACTTGGAGATTCAGTTACTTGATCAGACATCCAGTTGCACTATCTTTGATCAGCTTTCTATATGTGATACTTGGACATTGATACAGACTTGTCTTTCCGGGCCCTGCTCAGATGATTCACTATGTATTTTCAGTTCAGTTATACTTGTATACATGTTGGATCTATTCAATACTTTCTATATATATGATGTATTTTTGACTGAGCATGGGTATGCCCGCCTCAGCATGAGTTGACTCTCTGGTTTCTTTCATTGGTTTTTGGCAGGCTGAAATCTGGTGAAGTCCTCTCTTGTCCTTGCGAAGTTCTTTTTATGTGCATAATACATTTCGGCCATCATGTACCCCTTCTGACCTCATATATTAGGGGGCATCTGTTATAGCATCATTTCTCACCTTGACATGATTCATGATTGCTACATGGCTTTATGGGCACCCATTCCTACAGACTTGGACAAATTCATTTAAAAACAGTGGAAAATCCTTCATACGCGACTATGCCCGTGTTTTTCCGCGTGTATACGCTAGTACAGCTAGACTTTTCCGCGTATGCCATTTTAATGGTTAAAAAATATATAAAAAATCCCTAATTTCGCGCTGGGTTGATAGTTACTCAGGTAGTTCAACTACCCCAGCCCGTGGCCAACTGTTTCTAACTGTTGAAACTACTTGGAGGGACTATAAAAGGACCTCATATGTATGGCCTAAGGGAGAGAGAGAATTATTATTATTATACTCTGTTGGTTCCCTATCCAAGTCTGATTCCCCGTGCCTCCTGCACTTTCCCAGTTCATTTCAGGAAACCCTTGTTCCCTTGAGATACACATCCCTTTATATGTTATCTCGTATGCACTCATTTGGAAGGAGTCTTAGCGAGGCAAGGGCTGGACGGATCCGGACGACGGTCTGCGAAGGCCTTGGAAGGATCAGGTGATCTCTCCATTTACTTTTGTACGTACTATTTTTATAATACAGAAGTATCATGCTGTTCCCGAAATAAACGTGTTAGTGTATGCTTTAATGTATGAAGAATATTTGTTATACAAGCATTCATGATGATTTATTTAATGTTTTATATGAATCTCACTAACATATAGAGTAGAAATATATTGTACAACTTGTCCTTTGTACTGGTTTCTTCTTGTATTTCAGGTGAAAGAGAAAGGACGGTTGCAGGGAGTTTGAACTCCACGTGGATCTACTTCAAACGTAGGACCAACGGGTAAACCTCTCGTTCTACTCGATTTCGTTT